>MU183477.1:19863-42583 GCA_016904865.1 Pissodes strobi | reverse complement strand
TACCATAATTTTGAGCCTTCACGCATGCGTACGTGCCTTTTCATATATTTCTATAAGTTCTTTTTTTTGATTTTGGGCATTGCCTTGGGTTAGTTTTGTTTGGTTGCGCCTCCGGAGCGCGCGGAGGGATACGCTTCAAGTGAAATATTAGAACAACACCGAGCTGCAGTTGTTTTGAGGTAGGTAGACGCGAGTAGTACTCCTGACTTACAACTGATAGAATAATTAAAAACTTTTTGTTTGTGTTGTTGCAAGTTTTTATTTTCCTCCTTGTTTCAAAAGTTCAAAAAATTTACCCAATACTATTGTAAATATAACTTATCATAATTTAAAGAAATGGAGTACTATTAATAATAACAAGAAGTTGCTGAAACTAGAAACTAGTATACTAAGAAATGTCTATTTGAGAACCGCTGAAAACGTCGTACAATATATATATATATGTATGTATTTTTTTTCTACTACCTATAAAAAACCTCTGCTACACCTCTTCAATAGCCTCCAAACCAGGCGGGTGTAAGCTCAAAGTGCATTATTTAGGTTAAAAATTGACACATCAACTTTTTAACATGATAAATGAAATTCTGAAATCCAGTGGTTTATTTTTCTCTCAACGCGCCCTCATTCAAGAAAACTAATTTTTTAAATAAAATCCCAAGAAACTATTGAGATTCCTTTACCAATAAATCGTAGAAGAAATATAAGTAATATTTATTTTTATGATGAAAGCTTTCAGAAATTATTATCGACCAGTAGGAAAAACCACTAATTATAGAAAAGCTTTAAATTTACTGAGTCGGATTCAAATAATATGAAACTTGAGCAATTTTCCACTTCAAGTTTTTTATAGTGTAGTCGCAGAGTCGCTTCCTTTTGAGCCACTTCATGGTTTGAGAAGTTTATAAATATGAAATCCATCTGTCATCGGCTCTGCCGGAATCGGTCCCTTGAACATCAATCGGTATCAGTATCAGTATAGAAGTGGTGGCCCCTAGCGGGCCTTGCACTTACGCCACCAATTGGACCCGTTGTGCCCCCAGCCCGCGTTAGAGAACCTCTAGGATGCCGGTCCTCCTTAAGAAAGCCCGCATCTCCTTCAGACTAACACGATGCACTGAATCTGACTCGATCGACGTCACACCAAAGATTCTGAATCTTGCCCACGCGAAGGCGGGTCATTCCGTAAGTAGATGGTATGGGGTCACGTCGTCCTCCATGCACCATTAACACTCCCCCTCTTCTGCAATTCTCAGCAGGGTCAGGTGCCGTCTAAGCCTACAGTGCCCTGTGTAGAATCCTACCAGGGCCCTGCACTCCTTCCTAGGTAGGCACAACAGCCCCTTGGCGAGACTCTTCGCGGGCTCATGTATCATAAGCCTCGTCTCTCTCATCCCCGGAGCCGTCCGCCATACCTCCTCCGCCCGATCCTCCATCCAGGCCTCCAAAGCTCTTTCGCGAACACACTGGGCGATCCCCACACAGGGATCAGGCCCCAAGTATCTGCGTGCGGAGCCTTCTCTGGCTAAGGCATCAGCAGTCTCGTTTCCCGGTACACCCGAGTGTCCCGGTACCGAGATCAGCGTGACCTTCAGTCAGCCAGCTTCTACACTCCCTTACCAACAGAGAGCGCGTACGGACCGACTTCAGCGCCAAGCGTGTGGCTTTGCTATCGGAGCAGAAGAAAATCCTCCCGCCACCGACATTGAGCCTTAACGACTCCCAGCCCCCATCATGATCGCAAAAATTTCCGCTTGGAAAACCGTAGTATGCTCGCCCAGTGAGGCGTATAATTCCTGCCTCAGAGTCTCACAGTACGCACCTGCTCCGGACAGTGTTTCCATTCTGGACCCATCTGTGAACCAGACTAGCCCATCTCAGGTTCTTGTCCTTCCCTCCGTCTAATCCTCATTTGTAGGGAAGAGGAAGTTCAGCCCCTCGGGGAAGCCTATCTCAGGAACCATCGCGTCACCTGGCCTATCCAGGATGGCTAGGTCTCCAGACAAGCGTCGCTGTAGACCACAATGGCCCCGGCAGGAGCCGTTGTCACTCCACATCTCCACGTGAGCCAATCTCATGGCCGCTCTGGCTGCCTCGTGCCTCACCCGGTTCGTCAACGGGGGCAACCCCACCAGCACTTCCAGGGCCCTTGTGGGTGCCGGCTTCAAGGCCCCGGTGATGCAGAGGCATGCAAGTCGCCGTAATTTGTCCAGCACTAGTCTGGACGCCATTCTCATAGATCCTGGCCACCAAACAACCGAGCCGTGCCTGAGCATCGGAGCGATCATCGTCCTGTAGATCCATAGCATAGTTTTCGGCACAAGTCCCCAGGTCCCTGCCAGCGCCCTACGGCAAGCCCATAGGGCACTACGCCGCCGCGGTCTTGAGCCGAATGTGTTCCTGAAAGGTCAGTTTGGAGTCCAACCAGACACCCAGATACTTGACACATTTCTTAGCCACAAGAGGGGTCCCTTCCAACGTGATGTTGGAAGAGACCTCCAACTTCCTTTTTCTGGTAAAGATGACCATCTCTACCTTGCTGGGATTCGCTCTGAGTTCGTTATCCCTACACCACTGTGAGAACGTTGTCAGTGCTTCCTCCAGAAGCCTCTGCAATATTCCCACCTCGGTACCTTGTGCCATAATCACGACGTCGTCTGCATAGGACTGTGCATAGACCCCATGCTCTACTCTCAGGATGCGTAGAATATCGTCCACTACTATACCCCACAGGAGGGGGAACCCTGAGGACCCCCCCTGAGGACATTCCCGCGATGGCTCAACTTCAACCACCTCATCTTCCAGCCTAACCTCGACCATCCGCCCGGTGAGCATGGAGCGGATCCAGCTCGTTATGACCGGACCCACCCCCTTTCGCTCCACCGATCGGCAGATCGAGCCCACGGCTGTGTTATTGAAGGCACCTTCAATATCCGCAAACACGCACACCGATAGCCGTCCGCCTCTTAGCCCCTCCTCCAGCCTGGATACCAGGTGGTGAAGAGCCGAGTCCACCGACCTGCCCGTTCGATATGCGTGCTGTTCCGGACTCAGAGGAGCACTTAGAGCCACCCACTCTCTAGTGTCTTCATCAAGAAGCTGGTGATACAAATAGGTCGATACGATTTCGTATCGGTGTAGTCGTTCCTTCCCGCTTTGGGAACGAACACCACTCTGCTGTGCCTCCAGGGCTCCGGCATGTACCCGTGTGCAATAGAAGCCCTGAAAAGGTCCATCAGCGGCGTGCTAAGAAGTCCTTCGTCACGCTGCAACAGCGCTGGAAAGACCCCATCCTCACCTGCCGCCTTAAACAGGGCGAAGGTCTCGATCGCCCATCTTAGCCTATTGTAGGTGACCATCTTTTTGGCAGTGCCATAGTCAGCTCTAATGCTGAACCCGGCCCCGCTCTCATCTCCCCGGCCCATGCCTGTTGAGCCTAGGAAGTGTGTGGTCACTAGCTGGTGCAGAGTATTCGCCGGTGAAGACGTAAGCCACCTGGCTTACGGACAGTGCCCAATTAGACGAGTGGATCCCTTGACAGCACCTTGCAGAGCCTAGCAGCGGCTAGGGCTTGGGATACCCCTCCACAGTAGGCCCTCCAGGCAGCCCTTCGCGATCCTGTCAGCTGTCTTTTGTACTGCCCCCGGGCCTCTTTATATAGGTCCCAGTCAGTATCCACCCCGCTATGTCTAACCCTATTAAAGAGCCTCCTCAGCTGTTTCCTAAGGTTCTCCAGGGTGGAATTCCACCAAGGAGTTTTCCCTTTACAGTGACGCTTAGTCACGGGGTAGCTGCTTGCGAAAGCTCCGACCATCGATGATCCTATCCACCTTGCGGTGTCATCCAGATCATCGGCGGCCCGGTACTTTCTCGGCATGTCCCTAAGACGCCAACTTAGCTCCTCCCTATAAAGGTCCCAGTTGGTTGCTTTGGGGTTCCTAAACTCCTCAGCTCCCGCTGAGGAATGGCCCAGTTTTATAGTGATGTATCTGTGGTCCGACATCGAGTCCTCCACAGACACACCCCATTTCGTAATATCCGGGAACAAAGCCCTGGTGCACATAAACAAGTCTATGACCGAGCTTCGTCCCGTAGTAAAGAAAGTGGGCTCACTCCCTCTGTTGGCCACCTGCAGCCCTACAGATGCAATAAATTCCAACAATTCTTCCCCCCTCCGATTGGATCCAGCACTGCCCCACACTATGTGATGCGCGTTGCTATCACATCCAATCAGGAGTGGGATATTTACCTCCTAGCAGTAGGTAACCAGATTCCTGATTCACTCCGGCGGGCAGGGTTGATCGGCTGGGAAATACGCTGACGCTAGTACCACCCTCTGTACACCTACGCTTGTAGGAATCGCGACCAGGATAGGGACCAGGTCCCTGGTAGCCTTATCCTTTAGGAAAAAGGCCTCCAGGCCTACTGTCAATATACCTGCTCTGGGGTCCACAGATTATAAAACCCGTCGTTTTATAAATTGCCTAGGCGTTTTATAAATTGTCAAATTTTCGTTTGCCTTTCATTATTTTGCTGCCTGGCTGGCCGGATTATCAAATGTCTAGGCGAGTATAAAACGACGGTCAACACCAGGCCAGATTGTCAAATGTTTAAGATTATCCTCTGTCTGACATTCCGGCGGGTTAGTTGGGTCGCTTCAAGGCACGGGGAAAATGTCACAGTAGGTGTCATTTTAGTGGTCCATGTTCTAATAAATACAATATGCTTATTGTTTCTTTCAAGCTTAGCGAATGTTGTTTTTTTAAATATCTTATTCATTTGTTCTTCAGTTCGTTCTGTGTATTAAAAAAAATTATGTAAAATATTCGTTATATTATCTTTTAATTTACATGGTGACCCATATAACATACTTAAATACGTTAATAAAAAATTTGATTGCCCTAACTTTTAAATAAAACTTGTATTTTACTAAATAACTACAACGTCTCACCCGCCAGAATATCAAGCAGAAGTTAATTTTAAACATTTGATAATCTGGCCGCATGTTGACGTCGTTTTATAAAACACGTAGGCATTTTACAATCCGGCTAGCCAGATAGGGAAATAATGAATGTTAAACGAGAATCTGACAATCTGGCCGCCTTTTGTAAAATGTCTAGACATTTTATAAAACGGTAGGTTTTACAATGTGGCTACGACATATACACACCATCGGCCAATGTACACAAATGCAGAAGTTGACCTACGTTTGCCATATCGTCTCTAGACACCTTAAGTGCCATGCCATGTGGCTCCTTACGACCACGATATACACCCCCACACACACACACACACACACCCACACACACCATCACACACTCACACACACACTAACACTTAACCATAGCCTAAAGAAGAATATAGCTGCGAAACTTAAGCGCGGCACCTTTGATAAGCGAGGACCAACTTTATCACTATGTAGTGGGGAGGAAATAAATAAATCTAACTTGACGTCAACCCCACGACGATCTTTAGTGAAGTGAGCCGTACTCAAGTTTTTTGGGACTTTATATACTAAAATTGTTACTCTCCCCTATTATTTTATTTAAACTTCCACTACAAAATATATGATTTATAAAATACTGTTTATTTCGAGTAGAGAATAACCAATTTTTAATGATCCAAAAAACTGCATAAAGAGAGCCGGATATTTATTTTTAAATAAATTACAATTACAACTGAAAGAAATATTTAGAAATGTCTTTTGAAATCAAATTAAGAATGGCGAATGTAGATTACTTGTATTAAGTAAGACATTCTTGAAAGAAAAGTCAATTACCTAAAGAAAAATATAATTGAGTTACATATTATTTTGATAAATTACGATCAATAAAACAACTCATTTATGTAGAAAATTATTTATTTTTTAACGTTATAACACACATATAATAAAATGAAGTGGAAATAAATTGAAATGAATATAACTATAATAGAATATAAGCTCCAATATGATCTTCAAATATCAACAAGATCTATACACAACAAAAGTTTTTTATATGATAGCTTATATTGCACAAGTCACGGTTTTAGTCGAACTTGTGAAGATCTGCAATAATAATTTTGAAAATTTTGATTTATCTAGTTGTTCTCTTTTAAGCTAAAAAAAGATCTTATATAAGTACATAATTTTGTTTCATATAGATTCTTTAGCAACCTGCACAATTTTATAAACGTATTGTGTACGATTTTGCATATTTTTTCGTAACAGCTTCTTAATTTTATTAACTAGATAAAAATATTGTCCAGATGGTGAAATGAAAGTAAATTTTTGGCTATAGTTCACGAACTAGTTTATGCATGAAGTGCACAATTACGCTAAATGGGTGCAACATGTAAGTACAAGGTGATGATGAAATCTGAAATAATGGATATATCTGGATAACGATCGACTTTTACGAAAAACAACCAGCAAAAACAATGTTTTTGAGACTTACACCTTTATTGTAGAATCCGAACTATTTATTGTCAAACGAAATGTTTGCACTTTTTTATCTTCCACATAACCACAACCGGGAAAATATTCCCACCAAACCGAAAATTTGGTATCTCTAGATAGATACTAAATAACTAAGATAAGAAGATGCAAATCGTTTCGCTCTATGTTAAACCGATCAAATTCTACAGTGGTTTAAAGTTACAACAATTTCAAAGTTACTGTTTGAAAACAGTTGCATTTAAATGTAACGAATGCTATTCGACATGCTACATGAAATATATCTAGAATTTTTAGAAGAATTCGAAAATCGGAAAATATGTCCCGCTCTTTTGAGACCTTTTATAATGAAATATAATTCAAAAGTATTGTCAAACTAAAGTCAACATGGCTAAATGATGAAAAGCTTGTAAGACTAATAAAAAAATTAAACATGTTATTTCTCTATCTATAAAATGTGTATACATATATATTTTATGAATGTTTACCGTAACTTACTTTAATATTTTTAATCTGTTACGATACGTTTTAGCTTTTTTTGGCGCTTTTGGTTAGTTTTGGTTAGTCGTTCAATCGACTTTCGGTTAATTTCAGTTAGCTTTAATTTATTTTAATCATTTGAACCGGTTCCGATACGTTATAACCAATTTTAAAGTTTATTGTTACTATTAGTTAGTCGCCAAAATTCGGCTAATTTGGGTTAGTTTTAACTTACTTAAGTATTTTTAATCTGTTCCGATATGTATTAGACCGTTTTGGTTTAGTTTAGTTTAGTTACTTTGGGTTAGCCATTCAGTCAACTTTCACTTAGTTCCAATTTATATTAGTCATTTGAACCGGTTCCTATACGTTATAACCAATTTAAATGTGTTTGGTTAATTTTAGTTAGTCTTCAAAATTCGGTTAGTTTTGGTTAGTTTCAACTTACTTACGTTCACTCAACTTTCGGTTAATTTCAGTTAGTTTTAATTGATTTATTTTATTGGAACCGGTGCCAATACTCGGTTAATTTGGGTTAGTTTTAATTTACTTTCACATTTTTAATCTGTTCCGATACGTTTTAGTCCGTTTTGGTGCTATTAGTTGCTTTTGGTTAGTCATTCAATCAACTTTCGGTTACTTTCAGTTAGTTCCAATTTATTTTAGTCATTTGAATCAGTTCCGATACATCATAACAAAGAAAATTCTACTAGTAGTATTTTCTTTGTAGTATTTTCTTTGGTCATAATCAAATTTAATGTTTTTGGTTAGTCGCTTAAATTCGTTTCGTTTTCGTTAGTTTTAACTTACTTTAATTTTTGTAACCTGTTCCGATACGTTTTAGCCTGTTTTGGTGCTTATGGTTACCTTTGGCTAGCTTTGGTTAGTCGTTCAATTAACTTTCGGTTAGTTTCAGTTAGTTCCAATTTATTTTAGTCATTTGAACCGATTCCGATACCTTATGATCAAATTTAAGTTTAAAAAAACAAACTAACACGATCTCTCACGCGTATGGCGTCATGTGGCAAATGTAGCATGTACTTTTTCACGATTTGAGGCCTTATATCAGGAAAACAGAAACATTTTCAATGTTAATACAGTCCATTTGCATTTATTTCGTATTATCATTTAACTGGAAAATGTAGACTGGCACTGGTTATCAAAATCAATGTTTTACACCCAAGTCGTTTAACTTTGTATTCAATCTGACACGTAATATTTAGCATTATGTTTTATCTTTGTGCATTATGTGAATGTATACAAATAATTTGCCTTACCTTTTATCATCTTTGGGAAATGAAAAAAAAAAACTGTGGGAACAATTATTATAACTGTTTATACATCCCATAGCTGCACAACTCTGCCGTCCTTTTCCCATTTTAACACATAAACATTAACTTATTTATATAACATACAAACAAAACAATATATACACATAACGATAGTCTATTTACCCAAATAACAAATCTTTTTCAATTTTAATTCCTATGAAAATTTATTGCACTCCGGCCCAGGTAAGCGGGTATGATTGGCATCGAGTTTCAATTGCGTAGGTCCTATGAGCTTCAGGGAGAAAATTTGATTCCGTACCCCGTTAAACGAGCCGAGTGTCGCGGCTATTCTTCTTTAGGCTATGACTTAACCTTAAACAGCCTCGGTCGAAAATATATAAATTAGGGGAGGGTCACGTTGCCAATTCTCAGTCTCATTACTTTTAATTTAAAAGATTATTATTAACTCACGCATGGCCTTAGTAGTGACCAACAGGAGTTCAATGAGTAATTATTGGAAATCCACCTCAAATCGGTTCATAGTTGCGGGCAGCTGTTAATGTTAACTATTGCTGCATGTGCATAAATCTCTCTCCATAGGCCCGAGGCATGATGCAAATATGTTATTGATTAGATATAAAGTTAATAGAGAGATAATCAGGTAAGTTATTTACCATAAATTATACATCTTGGTTCTAGTATTGAGGCTCTTTGAAACTTTAAATAAACCCAACTAATTCGAAGCGATTCAGAATTTTTGTTGGCCATATGGTGAAAGTCACTGCTAACAGAAATTGAGCGAAAACTATTTCTTGCGCATATTAACTTCATAATATACATTCCTCGGATTTTTCGGAATTCTATAATCTGTATAGTCGTACATCAGTAGCCGTCTCTCCAGAAAGTAAAATGCAACACTACCTATAGCAGAGTACAAATATTATCGAGTAGATCCACTCAGCAAAAATCGTTTGATGTTTTTGCATCAAACGCAAAAGCCGCAGCATGGTAAAAAATAAGTTTGTACTCTACCTGCAGCAGCGAGCAGTCTGTGGGGAGAGATTCAAAAAGTATTCGCTGATGGGCTTTCCTCGGTTATTATAAAGGTGAGAATGCATTAGGCGGTCACGGTTCCGTCGTCGCATCGCGAACCGTTCTGGGCTGGTCTCTCGAGATCCTTTGGAAAAGATAGGAGGAGAACGCGATGCGAGCAACAACGTCTAATGCGAATGCATACATTATAAGACATGGGAAGGAACTTCACCGCGCGCGACGGGACCACGACCGCCTAATGCTTTCTCTCCTTAAGACAACGCGACGCGAAAGCAAAGAGTATATAACCACCGAGAGGCGACAGCCTGTCAACCGTTTTCAGGTACGCATGCGTGGGGGAAAGTGGTTTTTACATCAAAAACTCAGCCCACGCTGCGAACAGATGTTATTGTTTATTAGGCCGAGAGTCCGAGTACGTCCTGTCTGCGGCGAGCATCGAGGTGATAGTATTTGAGAGTAGTGTCGTTTAATTATTAATAATTCTTTATTATAAGCATGTCCAGTACCAGTTGTGCCCCTCGGGGATGTCGATTGAAAAAAGGAAAGTCAAAACTTAGACATAAATAATTTAATACTTTATTTTAAAGCGTACAAACAGACTGGGGAATGGGGATAACATTTTTGGTAGCTTGAAATCCCCATCAGAAGAGTTTATCAATTATATTTATAACTTAGAACATATTTTTAGTTTTAATTTTGAGTCCATTTGTACTTATAAAGGCATATCACATCATTTATATAGTTTGATGAAGAAAATACCATGTACAAATCCTTGTGATAATATTCCGAAAAGTTATGTTACAAAATTATTTATAAGGAATCAAATCCTTGTGATAATTTTCCGAAAAGTTATGTTCCAAAATTATTTATAAGGTTTAAAATATTTTACTCAATTAAATATACGAATAGAGAGATAAAAACTACAAAAGGCTCGAAAATTAATAGAAAATTAAGAATTTTATATCATTTAATGTGTATAAATCTATTTTTTTGTCGAAGTTTCCTACAAATAATGAATATAGTTTTTATATAAAGTTTGTTGGTTTAGTGTTTTCATTAAGTTATGTTTAAATTTATTTAAAGAGTATATAATCTAAACAAAAGTATTCCACCATGATTCATTTAGGTTCAACCTCTCTTCTCTCAATACGCCACTAAATATGTTAAACCATTAATCAAATATTTTTTAATCTACTTATTTACTACACCAAAATTAAATCTTTCAAGTTCAGTAAAACAATTCTCAACGTGCCCAATACCAAATATATTCCACCATGTTTCATTTATGTTCAACCTCTCTTCCCTTATATGCCACTAAATATGTTAAACCATATATCAAATATTTTTGAATCTACTTTACTACAACAAAATTAATTATTTCTTGCACTGTAAAACCATTCTCAACGTGCCCAATACATTTTTCTCGATTCCAACCTGGGTTTGCTGTCAAATATCGGAACGGAAAACGGGTACATGAAGATCAAAGTGCCGACGGCTTTTTGTCGCCTCTCGTTGGTGTCGGTGGCCACGAACCAGATTGATCCGGGTTCGCCCCGTCGCCAAACGCTGTCGGCGAAATTGGAAATTTGTCTACAGTGAACCTACCGTATACTTATTTATACCGTGCCTATAGTCTACAGTTTAGACGAGCTCTAAACCATATTTAGGCCACGTGAAAGTTCCGAATGTACCCCCGTCGAGCTCTCTACCTATGTGTGATGCACAACCTTTATCCCTGATTTCTGTGACCAATAAATCTCGTGGATCATCTAGATCTATTCGGCCCTGTTGATTTTCGGCGCAACCGAGCCGATTTGCCATTGTGGAAATTTTTTCGTTCAATCTCGGACAACATGCAAATTTGACTCATCGCCAAAAAACTTTTTTAAGCGTTTTATCTTAAATTGTTCTGGTATAAAGTTAATAAAGTTTCGAGATAATACAAGGACACGGCATCTTACAGTCATGCAAACATAAATTCTGCGAATTAAACTAGAAAATATCATATGGCACTGAAGAAATATTAAGATATTCTTAAACTAGTAAAAAGCCAAAGGCCTCTTACAAAAGTAAAAGCACTTATTATTAACAAACACCTGGAAGTCGTTTCTTCGAAAACATTTATAATTTAACTATATCTAACTTTTAAGTGTCTGGAACTAATTTGATTTACTTCTTATATTGTTTAAATTTTTAATATAATTATTAAATTCCATTGCAGTAGATATCATAAAGATAATTTACTTACTTATTGAGATTAAACGAGTATTTACGATTAATTCACTGCCCTCATACGATTTATTTAGCCGCACTTTATAACGAAATAGCAATTTTAAATCTGGTACTTTAGGCTAGATATCTTTATCAATTTCATTAAACAAGCTATTGGTATTATTAATTGTATGATAACCTTTTGACATGATTTAATTCTAAAATTATAAAATGGCACCATAATATATATTTCCATTTATTTTGTTATCTGATAATCGGTATCTCAAACACCTATTATAGATACCTACTATATGAAGTGTTCATAATATTTTATCACAAAAATGTCTATGACAGGCGAACGGTATAAGTTTTGGATATAAAATGTAGATATGCTACTGCTGTATTATCAATAAAATTATTACGTCTTATATGTAGCTTGAGGACGTTAAGCATTAGCTCCAGGTCCAGGAGGTAATGCGTTGAGACCCGATGACAAATATTTAGATTGACCTGAAGGAATTTAGATGTATACTAACAAATTGTTTTTCTGTTATGGCGAAACATATAATATGTATATCATGTTTCGCAACTTCATCATCAACTATACTGGACAAAAATGGTGGAAAATATATCAAATTATTAATGTGCTGGAGCACATTGAGCAGCCTATTAATTTTTATCGAATATTTTCCAATATTTTGCTCCGGTTGTGTTAAGGAAAAGCTGTCAACCTTATACTAAATAGGTGGTTTATCTAGCTGTTTAAGTGTCCTATTGACAACAAGAGGGATTTGGTTATTTTGAGCTACCTATCAACCAAGTGTCAGTCAACTGATTGGTGCATAAAATCCGCCTATGCTTATGTGCAGTGGTGGAATTGAGATTCTTGGCATTTTTTTTCCTAATTTATTTTAGGTTTAGTATACCCTGAAAATACTAATATTTTGACACATTTTGTGAACGAAAAAGTTATCGAGTTGCGGTTTTGACTGAACAATTTCATTTTACTGAACGTTTTTTTTAAGTATATGTCATTTTATTTTGACAACCGGAAGTACCGATAACAAAATGGCCAGGACAACTTTGTTATTTTAAATGGAATACCCTATATATTTTCTCAAAATCTTAAGGGAACAACCCTGCTCTTTCCAAAATGTATTACCAGTTATAATTATTTTTTAAAATAGTAGATTTATTGAACTCCGAAAAATACTGCATAAAATTTCGCGGTTAATATTATTCTTTGATAAGTCGGCTATGGAAACAAATTCACACTATCCCATAAATGTCAGTGTCGCATTCTTGCGAAGTAGGAGTGTAAAATGTTCTCTTTGAGTGAAAAGGGGAAGTGTGTGATGATGTTTGCAGAAACCCAGCCAATAATAACAACTCAAAGAAGATTTAGGAATATGTTTAATAAAACTCCACCCACAAAAAAGCAATTAAAACCTGGTACAGAACATTTTGGAATACAGGATCTTTAACAAGTAGGAAACGAACAGTAAACGATGAAAATGTACTAAACATGACACTATAATTGTTGTTAGTGTGCCAGTGCTGTTGGACTGATAATTTTAATGGTCTGATGATGCCCTTAAAAAGGCGAAACATGTCACCCTACTTTTAATTAAAAATATAAAAGACACTATAAGTTATGGTGGTAACCGAAGAACATCCAAGTTTATTAACATATCGATAAAGATGTAACAATTGCTAACTAATTAAATTTGTATAAACATTGATAATAAGAGATGGCAGAGTAAGATCAGTAAGAATGGCAAGAATTTGTATAGAGAACTTCACAACTGAGAAGCAGAGCTGTTGATAAAACATTTTAAATGATATTAATAAAGAGCATAAAATAGATTTTGCCCTGAAATATTTACCACAAGGAGTAGAACTTCTGAAAAAGGCGGTATCTACCGACGAAAATATCTTTAAATTATGTTTGTGTGGCTGATGTGTGACCTCTAAAAACACGATGCGAAGAAAAATGTACACATAACAAATAGAGGAGCGGCAAATTTTCTGTCAATGTATGGGGAGATACATGATTGCCAAATACTTTGGAATGTGCTTGGGGGAAGATTGAATGCTGATGCGTATATTAACAAAGAATTAACAAAGAAAATTTGTATGCTAGCATAATAACTATCCCGTCTCTATATAACAGGGACCATATGCTGGCGCATAACATTTTATTGTTACGTTGGCCCTTAAGAAGTATAGTTGTCAATCCGATTGAAACCGTTTTTTATGGTAGTGGCACACCCACACTAAAGGGAGATCCTATGGGGCTCGACGAGCGGTGTGTCTGCGAAGATGTTGATTGACACGGTTCTTGAATAGTTGTAGGTTGTAATTAGGAGGAAACAGATGTCCTGGGAGTGAGTTACACAGCGATGCAGTGCGCCAGATAAAGGAGTTCTTGTAAAGCGATGTTCTAGGTGTTTCCAGTTGTACGACGAACTGGTGCCCTATTGCCGCCTGTGGTGACTGTCTGACAGGCGTTGCCAGAGGCGGGATGAGGCGGGCCACATCCTGGGAACATCTGAAGTCAAAGTATCTGTAAAACAAGGACATCTCGGCCACATGTCTGCGGCGTACCTGACTATCAAGATTCCGTTTCAACTCCGGGTCGCCGACAAGACGCACAGCTCTCTTCTGAATGGAATTCAGCAGCTTTAGGGTGTGCTTTGGTGCGGCACCCCAGATGTGTGAGCAATATTCTAAGCACGGTCTTATTTGCGCTTTGTAGGGCAAGAGCAACTGCTGCGGTGTATACAGTTTTTTGTTGCGAAAACAGCGCACCAAACTTCTGGGAGGCTTATTTTGCGTTGTTAGCAACCTGATCATGCCAGGACATATTGCTGATGACCGAGGTACCCAACAGTCCGATTGACGAGGATAAAGGAATAATCGATCCTGCCATCATGATGTCAGGGCCCGCCGTATTGGCCTTCTTGGTAAACGTAGCCGCTTGGGTCTTTGCTGCATTGAACTGGTCCAAATTTCTGTCGCCCCAAGTTTGAACTTTCTCCAGGTCTTGATTAATTGCTGTAATCTGCTCCTGTCTGCGGTGATAAGTCTCAGTCGCTGGTAAAGGTTTTTCTGATCTAAATTGGGAGACAAGGGTATTGTCATCAGCAAAACTGTAAACAGGATTATTCGTTTCGGTCAGCAGGTCATTAATATGGATGAGTATATATTGCTCACATATCTGGGATGCCGCACCAAAGCACACCCTAAAGCTGCTGGATTCCATTCAGAAGAGAGCTGTGCGTCTCGTCGGCGACCCGGAGTTGACCCGGAATCTAGATAGTCTGGAACACCGCAGACATGTAGCCGAGATATCTGTTTTACAGATACTTTCACGGCAGATGTTGCCAGGATTTGGTCCGCCTCATCCGCCCCTGGCAGCTCCTGTCCGACAGTCACGACAGACGGCAAGAGCGCACCACTTCGTCGTGCAACTGGAAACACCTAGAACATCGCTTTAAAAGAACTCCTTTGTCTGGCGCACTGCATCACTGTGGAACTCACACCCAGGACATCTGTTTCCCACTAATTACAACTTACAAATATTCAAGAGCCGTGTCAATCAACATATTCGCACACACACCGCTTGTCGAGCGCCATAGGGTCTTTCTTTAGTGTATGTGCCACTGCCATAAAAAGTTGTTGAAAGTATTGCGCGCTGAGGCACGCCCACGTTAATGGTGAATGTGTCTGAGATGTGTCCATCAACTGCAGGAAACTGGCAAGCCAGCTGCAGAGAGAGGCTGGCAGTCCGAAGGACGGCAGTTTGTTGAGCAGTCCGTCATGCCAAACTCTGTAGAATGCCTTCAAAATATCCAACGCAATCGCTCGAGACTCTCCGTTGTTTTCATTTGCCCTACTCCATATATGAGTGACATAGGCCAATATATCTGCTGTCGATCTTTCTTTGCGAAAGCCGTATTGATTATCGCTCATTATTCTGTTGTTCTCGAGGTACTTGAGTAGTTGCTGATTGACTACACGTTCCATGACTTTGGAGATTATTGGAAGCAAGACAATTGGGTTTGAGGGCGTGGTTTTCTTGCCTTTTTTTGGAACAGGTTGCACTCGAGCGACTTTCCAAGCAGATGGGTAAATCCCATTTCGGTAAAATAGAAAAAAAAAACCTGGAAAAAACGGGTGTTAGTTCGTTGCCGCAGTTCTTTAACACGATGGCAGGTATTCCGTCCGGTCCTGATGCCTTTTGCGTATCTAGTTCTTTAAAGATTTTACGAATATGACTGTGATGAAACTTGACTTCTGTCATGGTAGTGTTGATATTCGATATGGTGGGGAGATCCTTGGTTTAGGGTACGTCTAAGGTAGAGTGCGATGAATAATTCACAGTCCTTCACAAAGATGGTACCGGGGGAGACATTGAAAATGCCGAAGCAGAATGCAACGCTTATTAACTTTGAGATCTGAGAAAACTCATAATTGTGTCGAAATATAATAGTTGATAGAAGTTTGGGTGAGATCAAATGGATTACGTAAGTTTAGTTTACCAAAATATGCCAAATAAGTGCATCTTATTTCAAGTTTCGTTCTTTTTTACAATTTATAACGATATAAGTGTGTTGTAAAAAGCAAAAGATCATTTGCATTCGATTCGTCTCACATTTCTCGATTTAACGATATGAAGCACGACTAGTCTGTCATGAGAAACTAAAAGTCACCCTCTCTTACCCTTAACACAATCTAATGTAAAAATTACTTTTAGCAGATTACAGTTAAGTTTACCAAAATATACCACATAAACACATATTACTTCAAGTTTCGTTCGTTTTTACAACATAACATTAGTGGTGGTTGTAAAAACTGCATTAAATTTGTCTCTCAATTTCCAATCTAACGCGGTTAGTTTCACTTAGTACCAATTTATTTTAGTCATTTGAATTGGTTCCTACACGTTATAATCAATTTTAATAGATTTGGTTAGGTTTGGTTAGTCGTCCAATCAACTTTCTGCTAGTTTCCCTTAGTCTTAACTTATTTTAGTCATTTGAACCGGTTTCGATACGTTTTAATACATATTAATGGATTTGGTTAGTTTGGGTCAGTCGTTCAATCAACTTTCAGTTAGTTTCACTTAGCCTCAAATTTAGTCATTTGAGTCGGTTCCGATCCGTTATTATCAATTTTAATAGGTTTGGTTAGTTTTGGCTAGTCGTTTAATCATTCATTTCACTTAGTATCAGCTTATTTTAGTCATTTGAACCGGTTACGATACGTTATAATCAATTTTAATTGATTAGATTATTTTTGGTTGGTCGTCGAATCAACTTTCGGTTAGTTTCATTTACTCTCAACTAGTGAAGGGAAAATCGGATGATTTTTAGAATCGAATATCTCGCATTCGAATACTTTTGAGAATCGAATGATTATTCGAATACAAAGAATCGAATTATTTGGATTAGGCGCGATATCCCAAATGTTTCAATTAGCGATTCAACCTCTCGAGATTCCGAGTGACTTCGAACTCTCGTTCTCGAATTCAAATTTACAAATTGTCTGATTCTGGATTGTTTGATCTTGAAGTCTTCATTCTAGATACATTTAAGCATAAGAGCAAAATCTTTTACAAAGATTAGCGAAAGCATTCACGATTAAAAAACAAAATATTGGTTAAAAGTTGTTTTGTTTAGATATTATGTAAAAGTTTGTTAAAGATTCACTAAAATCATCACTTTTTAATAATTTAAATTTGAATTCCCAAAAATCCTTATCGTCTGCATATTGCAAACATATGTATGTCATACCTGCCGACTACCGCATTTAAAATTAATAATATGTTTACTACAGAAGAAAAATATTCAACAATTAAAAAACTACCACAGTAATTAAACTACTCTATACTTTTTATAGTATAGCGTTTTCGATTATTGCTCACCATAATACAAAACAAAGCCCGCTATTATTTGTTGCTCAGATGGCAGACGAGCATAAGGGAACAAGTTATAATATAATCGCATTTGACGCGAATTGTGCCGATTCATATTTCATTTTGATTCAACCAGCATTCGAGGGACGATTCATTCGTTGTTGGCGCATTCGAATATTTCTGGTATTCGAATTCTTCGTTGAGAATCGAATGCATTCGAATGCAAGCCAGAATCGAATACTTCGGTTATTTGTATTCGAATAGTCCCTTCACTACTCTCAGCTAATTTTAGTCATTTGAGTCGGCTCCGACATATTATAATCAATTATTTGCAATTTTAATAGATTTAGTTAGTTTTGGTTAGTCGTCTAATCAACTTTCGGCTAGTTTCAATTAGTCTCAACTTATATTTACTTATTTGAACCGGTTCCGTTATAATTAATTTTTAAAGATTTGGTTAGTTCTGGTTAGTCGTACAATCAACATTCGGTTAGTTCGTTTAGTTTCTTAGTCTTAACTTATTTAGTCATTTGAACCGGTTCCGATACGTTATAATCAGTTTTAATGGATTTGATTAGTTTTGGTTAGTCGTTCAATTAACTTTCGGTTAGTTTCACGTAGTCTCAAATAATTTTAATCATTTGAGTCGGCTCTGATACGTTATAATCAATTTTAATAGATCTGGTTAATTTTGGTTAGTCATCTAGTCAACTTTCAGTTCATTTCACTTAGCATCAACTTGTTTTAGTCATTTAGGCCGGTTACGATTCGTTAAAATCAATTTTAATGGATTAGGTTATCTTTGGTTAGCCGTCGAATCAACTTTCGGTTAGTTTCCCATAGTCTTAACTTTTTTTAGTCGTTTGAATCAGTTCCGATACGTTATAATCCATTTTATTGGATTTGGTTTTGTTTTTTTTAGTCGTCTAATCAACTTTTGGTTCATTTTCCTTATTATCAACTTATTTTAGTCACTTGGACCGGTTACGACACGTTATAATCAATTTTAATAGATTAGGTTATTTTTGGTTAGTCGTCGAATCAACTTTCGTTTAGTTTCATTTAGTCTTAACTTATCTTAGTCATTTGAGTCGGTTTCGAGTTCCGATACGTTATAATCAATTTTAACAGATTTGGTTAGTTTTGGTTTGTCGTCTAATCAACTTTCGGTTAGTTTCACTTAGTCTTAATTTGTTTTACTTATTTGAGCCAGTTCCGATACGTTATAATCAATTTTCATAGATTTGGTTAGTTTTGGTTAGTCGTCCAATCAACTTTCAGTTAGTTTCACTTAGTCTTAACTTATTTTAGTCATCTAAACCGGTTCCAATTCGTTATAATCAATTTTAATAGATTTGGCTAGTCGTCCAATCAACTTTCGGATAGTTTCACTTAGCCTCAACTTATGTTAGTCATTTGAACCGGATCCGGTACGTTATAACCAATTTTAATGTTTATGATTGATTTTAGTTATTCGCCAAAATTCGGTTAATTTGGGTTAACATACTTTAAATTTTTAAACTGTTCCGATATGCTTTAGCCCTTTTTGGTGCTTTTGGTTAGTGATTCAATCAACTTTCGATTAATATCAGTTAGTTTTAAATTATTTTAGTCATTTAAACTAGCTCCTATACGTTATAATCAAATTTAATGTTTTTTGTTAGATTTGGTTAGTCGCCAAAATTCGGTTCGTTTTGATTAGTTTTAACTTACTTTATTATTTTTAATATGTTTCGATTCGTTTTAGCCCTTTTTGGTACTTTTGGTTACGTTTGGTTTGTTTTGGTTAGTATAATAATAATAAAGCATTTATTTTCTATCTTTAAGTTTACATGTCATGCTTATATCTAATCTCTTATGTGCGCATTCTTCTCCTACTTATATAATAAGAAACAGGGATGCATTATTACACCCAGAGGTTGGCTGATGACGGCCATTACCTAAATATATTGCATATGTAGTGCATCAAATCGTACCATTTCCTGGAGTTCTAACTCCTTATATAGATGTATCTGTAATAGACCTAGGTATAGTTCAGTTACGTAAGATTAAGGCAATATGTACATTCAAAGTTTACAGAATTAATTTTGTAAACTTTGGTACAGTTAAGGAGTTTTTAGAGGAAAAAGTTGAACAAAAAAAAACCTCTTTAATATTTCTTTGGTTTGTATATTCAGGGTCAATGACCTTATGCTTGATCTTTAAACCTCTTATTGTTATTTATGTACAGTATTTTTACATTTAATTACAAGTGGAACTGGCCGTTTTGGTTAGTCGATCAATGAACTCTCGGTTAGTTTCAGTTAGTTCCAATTTATTTTAGTAATTTGAACCGGATCCGATGCTTTATAACTAATGTTAATGTTTTTGGTTAGTTATGGTTAGTCGCCAATGTTCGGTTTGAATTAGTTTTAACTTCCTTTTTTTAAATCTGTTCCGATACAATTTAACCCTTTTCGGTGCTTTTGGGTACATTTGGTTAGTTTGGGTTAGTCGTTCAATCAACTTTCGGTTAGTTTCAGTTAGTTTTAATTTATTTTTTTCATTTGAACCGATTCAGTCCGCATAAACAAACTAACACGATCTCTTACGCGTATGACGTGATGCGGCAAATGTAGCATGCACTTTTTCGCGATTTGATGCCCCATACTAGGATACAAAAACATTTCCATTTGGCGAGCATGTTTGCTTTTTTCTTCGCTGTAGTCGCCGTGATGCCACGCTCGTCTATCAAAGGTGGGAGAGACATTTTTGTAAAGTTATTACTTACTGCTTTTGCTATCGACCAGAAATTCCTGGAGCCACTGGGGCAATGCAAAAATTTATTCCTGATCCTTTGATTGTGTTTGTCCTTAGTTTCGTCGATCACACGTTTGCATTCGTTTCTCGCTTCGACAAAATAATTGCGATTTTCAGCGGTCTGAATTTGATGCCAGTACTTGTAGGCTTGCTGTTTCCTATCTACAGCTCTTTCGCATCTTCTGTCGAACCAGGGCTTTCCTTTTGACGGTAACTTGATGGAACTTGGGATGTATGGTTCCATTCCTGAGGAGATTACTAGCGTAATCTCTTCGCAGCAGACTGACGGGTCGTTAGTGCCAAAGCAGACGTCGAGCCAAGGAAAATCCCTTAGGTCGTCCCAGTTTGCAGAATTGTAATGCCAGCAGATGTCCAAAACTTTACGGCCTACCCAAGATAAACACAAACCCAGCGTGCCTTTAAGACCCATCGTAAGTGCAGTGAATTCTCCTACACAAAAACTAGAAAAATATCTCGCAAGTATAATGCAACCAACAACTGAACGTGCGGAATCTTACGTCAAAAATTCGGAACACCTTACCAGAATAATCGAAGACATCCATTTAGGCGAAAACGATATTCTTGCAAGTTTAGATATCGTCTCACTCTACCCTAGCATACCAATCGATGAGGCTCTAGACAAGATCGCCATGAATGAGGATTTTCCAGCACATGTTATCGAATTATCGGAACACTGTCTGAAAAACACCTATTTCATGTTCAATAACCAGATCTACCGTCTAACCGATGGCGCCCCCATGGGATCATCGCTATCACCAGTCATCGCAAACCTCTTCATGACGTATTTCGAAAGAGATGCCCTACGAAACGCAGCCCGTAAACCCACACTATGGAAACGCTATGTAGATGACATCTTCATTATATGGCCTCATGGTAGAAAACAGTTGGACTCCTTTCTGGACAATCTAAACCAAATTCACAGCAGAATCCAGTTCACGTTAGAAGTAGAAAATAATGAGAAGCTGCCTTTCCTAGACCTCCACATCACCAGAACGCCGGACAAAACACTAGATTATAGCATCTATAGGAAACCCACCCATACCAACAGATATCTAAACAGCATCAGAACGAAGCAGACAACAGCAGCACTCTACCAACACCACTTATCAACAGGACACTCCATCGATTTCAACAACGCTAGACAAGTAGCCACAGTAGACCACTACAAAACTCGCATAATCAGAGAAGCCCTAAAAATCGAAAAGAACGGACGGCTCAATAAGCGAGACGACGCTCTCAACATACCAAAAATTTGGAAATCTCTTGTCAAAATTCAAGAAAATCACCCCGGCTCTACTCAATAAACCAACCGGGACATTACCGAAGCAACGGAGGCGGAGCCTGTGCCACGTTACAATCTACGCAGACGCCAGCCTATAAAAGGAGACGCACACCGATCCCACCATCAGTTCGAGCCCAGAAGCAGGGCGAGTAACACTTGATAATGCCAGATGCATGTGTCCCATTGCTCATAAAAGATAGGTTAAAACATAAGCTAGGTAAGTTGAAAGAAAAAAACATTATAAGTAGAGTAGATGAAGCAAGTGAATGGGTAAATACTTTAGTAATTATTGAAAAATCTGATACATCCTTGAGATTGTGTCTAGATCTACAGGACTTGAATAAGTGTATTAAAAGGCAATATTTTGAAATCCCTACTGTAGAGGAAATAAATTCTAAGTTGGCAGGAAAAAAATATTTTTCCGTATTAGATTTTATGGATGGGTTCTATCAAATAAAACTAGATGAACCTTCTAGTAAACTAACAACATTTGCGACTCCTCCGTTTGGTTGTTACAGATTTCGCAGGTTGCCATTTGGTGTAAATCTAGCACCTGAATTTTTGCAAAAAATTAATTATAAAAATTTTGGTGATATTAAAAATGTCATAATATATTTTTACAACCTTCTAATAGCTTGTGATACATTGGAAGAGCATGATAAAACTTGATCGTGCTAGAGAAAAAGGCGTGAAATTTAATAAACAGAAATTTCAGTTTGAGCAAAATGAAGTGAAGTACATGGGACACATTTTTAATCAGGTTCATAGAGTTGATAATAAAGCGCTTGAAACTATTAAACAAGAATTGGCAAAAAATATAACCTTAAAAAATTTTGATTGTAGAAAAGATATAGTAATTCAGACAGATGCATCCCAAAATGGACTAGGTTGCTGCTTAATGCAAGAAGGTAAGCCTGTAGCACATGCTTCAAGGAGCTTGACAGATACAGAAAGACAATATGCGGTTATTGAAAAGGAAATGTTAGGTATGCATGCCAAAAATTTCATTACTTTATTTATGGTCGTCCCATAAAAATAGTTACAGGTCATAAGCCTAATGTGAGCATTTTAATAAAAAAATAGCCTCAAAGGCTGAACTTAAAGCTTATAAACTAGGAACATATGAAGTTGATTATGTACCAGGTAAGTATCTACATCTAAATGTAAGTACGGAAATAGCTGAAGTTGATAATGATATGCAAGAAATTATGCATGCGGTGGAAAAGTATTTACGTATGAGTGAAAGTAGAAAA
>MU183476.1:163670-197868 GCA_016904865.1 Pissodes strobi | reverse complement strand
AACGTTATAGCGGTGGAGCAGAATGGGTGCCGAGAGGGATCCAAGGGAAGTCAGGAACTTCTGGTGATTGATAGTGTCATTGGCAAACAAGTTTAAGATAGGTAAAATCATTTATCAGCAGCATGGATCGACTACAAAAAGGCATATGACTCTGTGCCACACTCCTGGTTAAGAAATGTGCTAGATGTTTACAAGATCAACCCGCAGGTCACAAACTTCCTTGCCCATGCAATGGAACTTTGGAACACCAGACTTACGGTAGTCGCAAATGGACAGGCCTATGAAACAAGGCCAATACAAATTCGACGAGGTATTTTCCAGGGCGATAGCCTAAGCCCAATATGGTTTTGCCTTGCATTAAACCCTCTAAGTAGAATGCTATCCAAGAGTGCATACGGCTACAAAATTTCCAAGCAAAACAATGTAGTATTAAACCACCTCATGTACATGGACGATCTTAAACTATATGCAACTAGCCCCCAACATCTCCAGAGCATGTTGGAATTAGTAAAAAAAATTAGCAGTGCGATTCAAATGGAGTTTGGGCTCAACAAGTGCGCCACAGTACACTATAAAAAAGGCAAGCTAGTAGCAGAACCCACCATAAAACTGATGGATGGCATGGAGTTTGACACTTTAAACGTGGGAGAAACGTACAAATATCTAGGTATGTTGCAAACAGGACAAATACAGGACAAACTCATGAGAAATAAAATCAGGGAAAGTTATGAGAAAAGAGTTAAAACTATATGCAAAACCTACTTACCTGGCAAGCAAAAAATAACAGCTATTAACGCGTGGGCAGTACCAGTATTAACGCACACATACGGAATTTTAAATTGGTCCAAAACCGAACTGCAGCAAATCGACCAGATCAACCTTATCACAATTCAGGATGCATCATCCATCAGCATCCGAAATCAGATTGTACCTCCCCCGGTCCAAGGGAGGAAGAGGCCTCGTCAATATTGAAGAAACCTGTACTAAACAAAGAAATAAATTAGCGTCATATTTCCGCCAGAAGAACACAACACTA
This sequence comes from Pissodes strobi, assembly GCA_016904865.1. Taxonomy (NCBI): domain Eukaryota; kingdom Metazoa; phylum Arthropoda; class Insecta; order Coleoptera; family Curculionidae; genus Pissodes; species Pissodes strobi. Next base: position 196,832 of record MU183476.1, on the reverse strand, counting down.
CACAACATGGTGTGTGAGAATGACAAAGGATATTCCCCACTGAATTTGGCTTCCCATATTCCAACGGAAGTTTCATCGGTGGAGGAGAAACTGGAAGAACTGCGAGGCAGAGCTCTTCACGGAAGATATATGAATGCATTGCAGGCAGATGGTATTGATAAAATGAGGTCCACAAACTTCCTACGAAACGTACAGCTGACAGGCGAAACAGAAGGATTTATATGCGCTGTACAAGACCAGGTGATTGCCACCAAATCATATCAGAAACATATCCTAAAAAAAAGAATAGAAAATGAAAAGTGTAGACTATGTAATAAAATCACAGAGTCTATCCAGCACATCATCTCAGGGTGTGAAACCCTCGCCTCAACTGAGTATACCTTTCTACACGACAACGTTGCAAAGATCGTTCATATGGAAATGCTTAAACAGTTGGAAATTAAAAATCCTGTAAAGAAGTATTATGAATATGAGCCACAAGAACTGGAGGAGAATGAACATCATAAAATTTATTGGAACTCGCAAATACAAACCGAAAGAACAATTACTCACAACAAGCCTGATATCGTTTGGATAAACAAAAAAGAAAAGAAGGCTTACCTGATAGATATAGCGGTACCACTTGACCATAACGTTGCAAAGACGGCAACTGAAAAAATACAAAAATATCAAGATCTGGCTTATGATTTAAAACGAACTTACCTCCTAAAATCAGCATGTGTTGTCCCACTTATCATCTCGGCACATGGATTGCTTCACGTAGACCTGGAAAATAACCTAAAAAAAATAAAAATTAATGAATATATTATAAACCTTATGATAAAAGCTGTGGTTTTGGGTACAGTGCGTATAGTGCGAAAAGTCATGAACATGGAGCCTTGAATAGTAATGTTCCGGCAACATGTTGAAATACCAGAACCAAAATAATCGTGAAAAAAAAAATAATAAAATAATAATAATAATAATAATAATAATAATAATAATACTTTATTTCCTTTCTAAAAGACAACATGAATTGTATAAGGAATTGTCAATCTTACCTAGATCTAAGCTTAAACAAAACTACTTACATACTGAAATGTTATTTAACATTCACCATAAAAATATAACTAATTTGTAAAATAAAAACAAACAAAGACCATAATAAAAACATGACAACATGGGGAGTCAAGGCTTCACCTTGAAAAAATCATTAACATCATAAAGACACTTGCCTGACAAGGACGACCTAAATCTAGATTTAAAAACATTTAGGAACATTGCATTCCTTATTTTACTCTGCAGGTGATTAAAAAAGCGTAACCCTGCAACGTTAGGAGACTTAAATGCTAGAAGTCCCCTTGCGTATGGTACGTGTAATAATTCCTTCTGTCTGGTATTTATTGAGTGGTAACTATCATTTTGAGCAAAATTGTTTATATTTTTATAAATATAAATAAGCATTTCAAAAATATACAGACTTGGCAACGTTAAAATATTAACACTTTTAAAAACATTTTAGCAACTTTGAGTGCTTCGAATACCAACCATACTTCTAATAACACGTTTTTGAGCTAAAAAAGGCATCTTTAGCATTTGTCGCGTACCCCCAAAGACAAATACCGTATCTTAACCTTGACTCCACATCAGCACAATATAAAACCTTAAGCTGTTTAATTGTCAGGGCATACTTCAAGTTACGAAATTTATAAGATAATGAACCATATTATTGCATTGGACCCTCCAATTAAAGATTTTGTCAACCTCAATCCCCAAAAATCGAGCGTGATCCACCTCGCTGTAAACCTCTCTACCTCTCCCCCTATGGTATGACTAATGTTCTCCCTTTTCCTCTGTGCACTATGAAACTGTATAATAGCGGTTTTATTCATGTTTAAAAATAATGAGTTATATGACCAAACCAATTACTAAGATCTGAAATGGCCTTATTACATTTATCAATTAAGACCTCCTGACTCTTATGCGAAATTATTAAAGATGCAGCGTCTGCATATTTACAGAAAAACCCCTGTGACACCGCTGTATCAACTTCGTTGATATATACTAGAAACAGCACAGGGCTCAACACGGACCCCTGCGGAACGCCCATGGTTATATCAGTAGAACAAGAATTTAATACCCGTTTCCTGCCCTCTATACTATGAGTGGCAGCTACATATTGAGATCGATCACTTAAATATGAGCGAATCCATGCAAGTGAGGAATTCCGCAAACCAATATCGGATAACCTATGCAACAAAATATTATGACTCACACAATCAAATGCCCTACTGAGATCACAAAAGATCCCAATAGGGCATTCACCAGAGTCTACATGTTTGATCAGCGAATCACACAGAGACAGCATAGCAGAATTTGTGGATTTTCCTCGACAAAATCCATGCTGGTTTCCTGATATCACCCCATACCTCTCAAAAAATTCTAAAAGCCTCTCAAGAAAGCAATACTCATAAACCTTGGAGAACACCGAACGCAAGCACACTGCGTCTTGAATAGTTGTATAGGTTGTAATTAGGGGGAAACAGATGTCCTGGGAGTGAGTTCTACAGTGATGCAGTGCGCCAGACAAAGGAGTTCTTGTAAGGCGATATTCTAGGTGTTTCCAGTTGTACGAAGAACTGGTGCGCTCTTGCCAACTGTCGTGACTGTCTGACAGGCCCTGCGAGGGGCGGGATGAGGCGGGCCAAATCTTGGGAATATCTGCCGTGAAAGTATCTGTAAAACAGGGACATCTCGGCCATATGTCTGCGGTGTCCCAGACTATCCAGATTCCGGGTCAACTCCGGGTGGCCGACAAGACGCACAGCTCTCTTCTGAATGGAATCCAGCAGCTTTAGGGTGTACTTTGGTGCGGCACCTCAGATGTGTGAACAATATTATAAGCACGATCTTATTTGCGCTTTGTAGAGCAAGAGCAACTGCTGCGGTGTATATAGTTTTTTGTTGCGAAATAGCGCACCAAGCTTCTGGGAGGCTGATTATCCAATGTTAGCAACGTGGTCATGCCAGGACATATTACTGTTGGGCGAGACACCCAGCAGTCCGATTGACGAGGATGAAGGAATGGTCGATCCTGCCATAATGATGTCAGGGCCCGCCGTATTGGTCCTCTTGGTAAACGTGGCTGCTTGGGTCTTTGCTGCATTGAACTTTACCAAATTTCTGTCGCCATAAGTTTCAACTTTCGCCAGGTCTTGATTAATTGCTGTAACCTGCTCCTGTCTGCGGTGATAAGTGTCAGTCGCTGGTAAAGGGTTTTCTGATCTAAATTGAGAAACACGGGTACTGTCATCTGCAAGACTGTAAACCAGATTATTCGTTTCGGTCAGCAGGTCATTAATACAGATGAGGAACAGGGTTGGTGAAAGTATTGCGCCCTGAGTCACGCCCGCGTTAATGGTGAATGTGTCTGAGATTGGTGCATGTGTCTGAGAAGTGAAAAACTTGGAAGTAAATATATGGATCAGAGCGTAATAAAACCTTTTGCTCTATTCCAAGATGTTGTGCGAAAATGTTGCGGTTTTAATTGAGAATTTTAGTAGGAATGATTAATTAATTATTTTTGCAGGATATAATAATTTTTGTAAGGAAAGTTTTCCAAAATATCAGTATGTTATAAATAGGCTGAAGATGTGCGTCCATACTAATGATATTGTCCTATCGACACCTATTTGTTTTGGAGTGCCAAGTAAGTGTTATGATTTTAACAATAGGATAAGGTAATCTTGTATATAACTTCGATAGGTTTTCAGCAAATATAATGTCTTTCGTTAATAGTAGTAATAAGTTGGATAGGAAGCAATCCAATATGAAATTGACCGAATTAATTAGTAATATTACAGATTCGTCTTGCAACAAGAATCTGATTTACATCAATATTATTGATAACACATACAGTCAAGCTCCTTTCGATAGTTCTTTATTGAATTGCTCAAACAGTTCTTTAACTGTAGGTGATCGAGATGTTTCATACTATGCATGTATTGATTCGCATAATAACACTTCACCAAATGCCTCTGGGACAAATTTTCACCAGGATCAGATAGAATTAGGTAATAGCCGCTTAACAAACAAGGTATCGGTATTTTACCAGAATTGTAGGAGGATTAATACCAAACTACATAATTTAAAGTGCAACATGGTCATTAATGACCATGATATAATAGGTATATCCGAAACATGGCTGAACGAATCAATAAATAATGCAGAGTTTAGTTTTAACAATAGGGTTGTCTTCAGGAAGGATAGAAATAGGGTTATCACTAACAAATCACAGGGCGGTGGAGTTTTGCTGGTTGTCAAAAGTTGCTTTATGGTTGCTGTGGTGAACATTTTTGATGCTAATCAGGAAGCAGTATGTGAGAAGCTCAGATTAGACATACATTCTTATTTATATGTAATAATATTCTACTTCGTCCCAAATAGCGCTAGTGTCTTGTATGAGCAATTTTTTGAGAAGATAGAATCTAACTTGAGTGTCGAATCTAAATCCGAATACGTTATAATTGGCGACTAGTTATGTAAACCATCTTTCCTGCAATGACGCTTTGAATATTCTTAAATCTTTTCTGTAATTTAATAATTTTGTTCAGTTAAATCAGGTGAGAAATGGTAACATTGTTGTTCTTGATCTCGTGATTTCCTCTTTTGATGGTGTGCGGGTCGACAAAACAGATGATGCTTTGGTTCCAATTGACAAACACCATCCATGTCTGAGCATATGCTTGAAAACTAAAGAACGTGTGTTAACACTGTAAATTTGTATCAACAACCAAACTAAATTTGAGAAAAAGCTAATTTTTTACTAATGTATAGACTTTTCAGAGACCAAGACTGGAGTGACTTTGAGAGCATTACTGATGTCAATTCGGCATTGGAGTATTTTTATGCCAAACTGGCCAACTTGTTTGAGGAATGTGTTCCAAAGTCAACTCAGATAGATAAAAAATGCACAGTCTGGTTCAATAAAGATATATTTAACCTTCTTAAACAAAAACACAACTAACTCAAATCTCACTACTGGACACACAAATATTTTTGTTTTAGAAGCATTATTAAAAATAAAATTAAAATTGCACATTCTAAATATCTACAGGATGTTGAATCAAGCTTAAAAATGAACCCTAAAATCTTTTGGTCTTTTTTAAATACTCTAAAGGATTCTCCTGATCTTTTGGTGACAGAATTTATTCGGGTTCTCAAAGTGTAGCTTATGGTTTTGCTGATTTTTTAAAATCAGTTTTTATCAATGACGAAGATGTAAGCTGCACAGCGGCCAAGTCTGTGTCATTCTTTTGTAGCAGGTTAATCTCCACGCAAGAAATAATGAAAGCAGTGAAGATAATTAGGGCAAATAGGGCGGATCCCATCCGGGCCAACCGGATGGGATCCCGACTTATATCTGGAAAGGTTGTAGTGAGTACTTGTCTAAACCTTTGGAATGTGTGTTTAAATTAATCTTAAAAACCTCAGTTCGTCCTGATCAGTGGAAGGCTAGTAAAATAATACCAATTTACAAGGCGGGAGCCAGACATGAAATAAATAACTACAGGCCCATAAGCATTGTAAGCGCAAAAAAAATTTGAGGTTGTTATTTTCGAACGATTATATGATGAAATCTCTTGTTGTCTCTAACTTAACCTCCTTCTGTCAGTTTGTTCACGAAGCTATCAAAAACAAATCTAAGGTGGATGTTATATACACCGACATGGTGAAGGCATTTGACAGAGTGAGGCATTGTGTAATATTGGGATCTTTATCCGATTTGAATGTTTCTCTGTATCTTCAAAATTTGAATAAATCTTATTTGAATAGTGTGTTCCAGTATGTTGAGGTTAAGGGATGCAGGTCGGTTATTTTTGCGAGTACGTCGGGCGTTCCTCAGAGATCCAGCTTGGGTCCTTGGGTTTTTAGCAGCTGTAAACGGTATGGCCGGTGGTATCAAGAATGCTCTGGGGTTGTTGTTTGCAGATGACTTTAAATGTTTCTATCAAGTTGATTCTGTTGAGGATTGTGAGACCCCACAGAATAACTTTTCCGCCGTGGCTGACTGGTGTGATTCGAATAGCTTTAATTTAAATGTAAGGAAATGTGCGTGTATGTCTTTCACATTGAATCATAATGATATTGGCTATGACTATTCTTTAAATGGAGTCAATTTACGGCGAATGAATCAGCTACGGATCTTGGTGTAATCTTTGACCCAAGATTGTCTTTCTCAAGCCATATAATATCTAAAATTGATAGTGCACAAAAAATAGCAGGTTTTATTGTCAGGAATGCCAGAGTTTGCAGCACGGATGTTTGCTGGCATCTTTTTGATAGCCTTGTGTTGCCAGTTTTGGAATATGGAAGCATAATATGGTCCCCCCAGTATAGTGTTTGGGTAACATTTATTGAAAAAGTGGAGAGAAGGTTTTTTAAGTGCATGTATTATAGGAAGTATGGTGTATATCCTCAGAAAGGGTGTGACAACGAATACCTTTTAGGAGTCTTTGGCAGGCTTTCGTTAGTAAAAAGAAGAATTTAAATATTACTATGCACTTTGTTTAGAATTTTCAAGGGAGAGATTGACTGAGTATAGAGATTGAGATCGGTATAAAATGTGACATGATCTTTATGCTTTCAAATGAACTTTTTTATTTTAACAGTGTCAATGCCAATTGGACTGGAGATATTAATAGCTGATGAGTCAAATAACTATAGTAATATTAATTTATTATCTGTTGTCAAGAAATTCTAGAAAAAATAAAAAATAATAATAAATGCATCAAGAACTACTAACATCAAAAGCAGAAAACCTGCTGTGCAGTATACGGCATTTATAGGCTCTTTACGAAAAAAATATAACATACAGGGTATTGCATTTAATATAATATATTTTAAATAATTTCCGAGAAAAGTGAACATGTGGCAACATTGTCTCTATAACTTATGACTCCGCAGTACTCGATTGCAGAGATATTAAATTTCCGAAAAAAGTGAACATGAGGCAACATTGTGCAACACGTTTTTTTTTTAGATTGAACCCAATGATTTTATTTTCCAATTAATTAAAAAAAATGAACCTAGCCCCGGAGAGACGTATTGCAAAGCCCGGCCCCTGTCGTGGGGTCGTTTGAGCGCCACCCGTTCTAGCCAGCTAAACGGAAAAAGCTCGGCTGGTGTTGTACCGAGTGGCTAGATTCGCTCATAAAATTAACCGGTTTCTAATTTCGAACTATCAAAAAAAAAACGAAAACAATGGCGCAATTATAACTTCTATCAAGAAAACACAATCTAAAATTTAATGAACACTATATTTGCTACTAAATCCTTCTTTTTTGCAAATACAGCAACAAACTATCTGGAGAAAATGGTTATAGTAAAATGTGGTTGAGTAGACAAAAGAATGTTAAATGACTTAAAGTAATTAATAAAATAAACAGAGTACAATATGAAGATTGTACGTACAGAGACCAATTCAGTTGGAAAACGTCGGTTCTATATGCCTTATCACTAAATGCACTAAACACTACTTATCAAAGTGATCACTTGACGCAGACTAAGCTTCTTACAACTAGGAATGCGTGCGCTAATAGCTGCACTGATGGTGATAATATGCCGCAATGAGCGGACACAATGATTAGATGAAAAAAAAACTTGAGAAGTTAATAAAAGCACCAGATCAGATTAAAACTATGGTTAGCTTGATTCATATGATAAAAAGATAAAATTCAGAGCGGTTATATCTGCCGACTAATTAATGAAAAGAATGAAGTTATCCAGCCAACGCTTGACTTTTAAAAAGAGAAAAGAACTCAAAGCAATTAGATTAACTGGTCCGATAAACCAGTGAATAAATGTAAATTAAATTAATTAAAATCAATGATCTACCTCAATTCAATGTTTGATTTATATCAATAAAAGTAAACGAAGAGTAAACATACGAAACAATGAGACACAAAACTTATACCCAAATCCCGTCGTCGAACTCTGTCGATGGCCTCTAGTGCGGGAACCACAAGTTAGGCCCTTCGTCAGCTTTCCAGGGAAAAAAAGGTGGTGGACCTGCTTCCGGCCTTTCAGGACAAAGTTGCAGTCCTTTGATTAAACCTCTGGCCCAGCAGAAGAAATTGGTTCATCAAGTAAACTTCTGGCCCAGCAGAAGAACCCTGAAATAATCCAGTACGCATTAAACGAAGCCCCCTTACTTTAATAAAAATCATAGACCACCTTACTTTAATAAAAAATCATAGACTCCCTTACTTTAATAAAAAATCATAGACCCCCTCCCTCTTTGCATAAATACATCTTCTTTATAAAACAAATTTTCCCAGACAAAAAAACCCATGGACTTACAGTGCAATAAAGCAAATAAAAGAGATATTAAGGTTCCGGCAACTTGAATATAAAAATATAGATATGAATCACCCCTAAAACAATATATAAACTTCCCCATATGATCAAAATTAAATTTGCATTAAAATAAAAATTCGGATCAGATAAAATGGAGTAGATAAGATAACACATGGGAAAAGCAAATGGCGTTATGTGCACAAAAAAAATAAAAGGTAGATAAGCAATCAATTTCATTAATTTAGGCAAAAATGGTAGCGATATTTACCTCAGACTCGGACTTGAGGGTGTATTAGAAGAGATTCGACGGTCTCGGTCTTATGGGACGAACGTGGAAGCGGCTATAAATAATGGAAACAAAAACAAATTTAGCAACATGGCGGTCATGTACTTCATAGGCCACAGAAAAAGGAATCCAGAGAAAATGCTTACCTAGTACAGCTTGTAGAGCCCGAATAATCGGTCGTGTTAAAACACAAACAGAAACGCACGATAAATCCCTTATCAAAAGGGTTGTATTATATCACAATACGCAAAACGTGCAGTTTCTCGCTATACTGGCAAACGTTCCCCAGGCGAGCAAACTAGAAAAGACTTCTCCCACTTTCCGTCTTCCGTCAGTTTGCCTGTAAATTAAATACTACACAAGTAGTAATGGGCTGAAAACTTGACGAGTGATTCGATACAAGGAATAATTCTAAGAAAATAAACGCCTTAATTCTCGCTTATTATGATGATAAATGACGGCGGAAGCCACGAATAGTGAGCTAAAATTACATTCTTCCAGAAATGCTTTAACAGGAATGATAAACCTTCAAAAATCTAAATCGAGAATGAAAAACGCGCGATACATAGCCCATTCCTATTATTTGGCATGAACCACACAAAAACTAGTCGGCCGTACCAAACGAGAGATATTTAAAGCAGAGGTCCAAAAACGATCTCCGGAACATCAACCTAGGGTTCTCAAAAGGTAATAGAATATTCAAACTGAAATTAAATTATGGTTCAATAAGTCAAATGCAGCGTATTTGCAGGCTAACAGAATTCTTTAGAAATGTAAATCGACTCGCTGGCTGTTTACGATAATATAATGCAAATCAAGCCAAGTTAACTTAATAATAAGGTACATACATCGCTTATCAACTAAAATAGATGGTCACAACGGATTCTAAAAACTAATACGAATATATAGCTAATCTATACCTAAGATATAGTTAATTCATATTAGGAAAAACAGCATTTTCAAGCAAATCAAATTAATAAATTTAGAATTAATAAACCGATGCGTGCAAAATACAGCATCATTTTTTTCCCTAAATGCGGCATATAAAGGAAATTTTAAAATTGGCAAAATCGAACTGTTACAACTGTCCTTATCATTTATGACTCCGCAGCACAGTTTATACCGTACCCGAATCGGTATAAACTGTGTCCGCAGTACTCGATTGCAGAGATATTTGACCGTCTCCATATACACCTATATGATCATTCATACATCCAAAAAATATAATGAACGTTTGGTTGGGATTTGTCGGCTAAAATATTTTAGACTAATATCAATGAACATAATACGGTAAATGTTCGGTGCTAATATGGACCTTCTATTCTTTGAATATACATTAACGTACGAGCGATAACATTACTTACTGTAGCACTACGTCATTCCAGTGCTCCAAAACTCTTAAAAATAACTCATTTCCAATTGGATGGTGCTATTCCACATTATGTTGCAATTGCTCGAAATTATTTGAATCAAGTATGTCCGAACCGTTTGATATGAATGGTCGCCAAGATTGCCGGATCTAAAACCGCCGGATTTTTTTGTTAGGAGGGGATATTTGAAAGCGGTAATATATAGGGATAAACCAATAAATTTAGGAGACTTGGGAAAATATAAGGGTTACGTTGAGGCATATAAAGCAAAAATGATTTTTAATTGCAGTATGAGGAGATAGATTGGGCCATGGTCAAGCTACGCAGGAATAGCAATCTGAACATTTAAGTAATTTGTTTATAATTATTGTAGTAACTTTCCCACAATAAATCCGAATAAATAAATAAATGCAATAAAAACTGATAACATCTTTGTATCCTAGCGTATATAGCATTTTTTGCGCTCTTTACGAATAAAATATAATATACAGGATATTGTATTTTAAATAACAAATATACGTTAAAAATTCAAAAAAATCCTTAACAATTTTTAGAATACAGATTGTTATACCAGGATAGTTCATATTAAATAATAAGGCAAGAACCCCATAGGATGGATTGGATTCCTTGAAAGAAAAGGAACGACATACAATGATATTTTTCTATATAAATTAATTAGTATAATTGACAAGATTGAGTGATCAACATGGCGAATTCGGTCTCAAGTCTCAAGAACATTTGTATATAAATGAACGTTATATAAAGTCAGTTTAATATTACACGCTCAAATATTTTAGCAGCAGCAAAATTTCCAGTTTTATTCAAAACGCAAGACTATTATGCATGTCCTGGATCTAGCTCGTTTTGTGCTGCAAGTTTGAAACTTGTTCCAAATAATGTTAAGAGTGAGTTCTGGAAGCAATTAGAGGTAAGTGTATCTTGTTTTCTTCCTCTGTCAAATTTTAGTCTATTTTGGGATTTTATTGTCGATCGCATGGGGTCATGTCAATTGTAGCTTATTTTAAAGAGTATTACACTGTCGGGGTCATAACAATCAATATTAATTTTAATTCTCTATTAAATTTAAAATAATATTATTAACCCAAATTAATACCAACTATCCCACTTCTGAAATTAAAGCGCAAAGTCCATACGCATATCTTAATGAGGCTGTTCTCACTTGTATCGCAAATATCTACTAATTTGCTTGCTAAAAATATACATATAATTCTATAAGCGCATAAATTATAATATATATTTCTAGGAATGGAGTAGGACACGTCTACATTATAACCGCACAGTTGTTTACAGAACACTATGTATACCTCAATCAATTATTTATGATGATATAGAGACGGAGCACTTTGTTGAAGATAAGATAAACGATGAGCTGAGACTGTACAATCTAAGTTCAAAATTGTATAGCCTAGACTGTATGAAGGAAAAGGATTATAGAGTAAATATTAAACTGTACATGTGAGTACACAATTTAATAGCCATATTCAATTTTTATCTTCGGATGCACATATAGCTAAGGGATTCTTGAAGACTGTTGTGCAAAAGCGATAGCTACTGAGTCTACCAATTTTTAAAAAATCGCGAAATTTGACCCGATAATGTACGAATATTTCAATAGATTCCCACTCCTGGGGAATGCAATTCATTGTCTTGCATTTATGGTTTTGTGTGTGAATACAGTCCATTGCAATAGACGCATACACAGCCATCGTCGTTTTCGATATTGGAATAGCGATCTTCTACATCCCTTTTTTGGGTTTCCACTTGTGTTTCGGTTTCCACTAAATATTTGGTTACTTTTAGCTTTTAGCACGACGCACGTTCCAAAATAATGCGTTTCTCCTCAGCCTTAATTTTTAGTTTTTCAATATATGGTATGGATTTCAATACCGACATGCTCTATCTCTTTTGAGATCTTTATGCCTGTAGTATGAAGACGATGTTTTCTATAGGCTCTCGGTAAGTCTCTGGATCTTTATTTCCTCTATTGCGACGTGACGTTGGTGGTTCGGAAGTACTTACTATATTTAATGTCATCAAAGATATTATTGTGAGTGGCGTTTGAGGGTCGACTTGATACCTCGGGGGCATTTTCTGGATCTATTTTTATAGAATCTTCCGCTTAAAGTGCCTGAGCATCCTCATCATTCTCTTCCAGAAAATTGATGGTAGCAGCCGCAAACATTCACTCGAGAAATATGTATTAAAAGGGCGAATCGCCCGTATTTTTAAAAGCACTGGCAGAAATTTCTGTGGCATGTATTGGAAACAATTTTCCAACTTAATATGAGCTTACGATCCGACCTGATTTGCGTGTTATCAATTTGGTAAAGGCCTGCGAGCTTTTAGCATTACGTTCCAAAATAATGCGTTTCTCCCCTCAACTTCAATTTGTAGTTCTTCATATTTGGTATGAAATTCAAAACCGTCATGCTCTATGCGTGTAGTATGAAGACGATGTTTTCTATAGGCTTGCGGTAAGTCTCTGGATTTTCATTTCCTCCATTATTGCGACGTGACGATGATGGTTCGAGAGTGTTTTACTATATTTGATGTCATCGAAGGCATTATTGTAGGTGGCGTTTGCGGATCAACTTGATTTAATATTGATGCCTCGGGAGCTTTTTTTGATCTATTATTATAGGATCATCCGGTGAGAGTGCCTGAGGATCCTTATCATTCTCTTCCAGAAAATCGATGGGATGGTGCAGCCGCAAACAATGCAAACATTCAGTCGAGATATATATTTGTATTAAAAGGGCGAATCCTTTTCTCTAGGGAGTATTAATGCCATTGGAATATGGTTTTGTGTATGAATAGAATACATTGCAATAGATGCATACACAGCCATCGTTTTCTTCGACATTGGAGTAGCGATCTTCTATATCCCTCTTTTGGGTTTTCACTTGTGTTTCTGTTTCCGCTAAATATTTGGTTACTTTTTGGCTCTTAGCACGACGTTCCAAAAGTAATGCGTTTCTCCTCAACTTTAATTTGCAGTTCTTCAATATTTGGTATGGAATTCAAAACCGACATGCTCCATCTCTGTTGAGATCTTCAAGCCTCTAGTATGCAGACGATGTTTTCTATATGCTTTCAGTAAGTCTATGGATCTTCATTTCCTCCATTGCGTCACTCCACCAACGTCACGGTGGTTCGGGAGTGTTTTGCTATATTTGATGTCATCGAAGACATTATTGTAGGTGGCGCTCGAGGATCAACTTGATTTAATGTTGATGCCTGGGGAGCTTTTTCTTGATCTATTGCTATATATTCTTCAGCTGAAAGTGCCTGAGGATCATCTTCATTCTCTTCCAGAAAATCGATGGTACTGGTAGCCGCAAACATCCAGTAGGAATATATATTTGTATTTTTAAAAGCACTAGCAGAAAATTCCATGGCATTCATCGTTAAACAATTACCCAACTTAATATGAGGCTACGATCCGACCTGATTTGCACTTTGGCCATTTTTTAAAGGCCTGGTTGCAATAGGCAGATAATGGCCAGGAGTTGCACTCCATGAGTTCAATGAGATGGTATACAAATCATTACTTCATTTTCTTTTAAAGCAAGATTGCATTGTTTTTGGCGTACATGCCCTTCAAGAAGCAACAAAGTCTTATTATTCATGGAAGAATGATAGTATTTAATAAAATTCTGAAGCCAAGTGCAAAATAGTTCTCCAGTCATCCAGCCTGAGTCCTCATATAATCCAAATGCGCCACTTGGGGCATCATCGATAAGTTCCAATTTCCACTTTTCTCTAGCGAATATTAATATTAATGGAATAAAATTCCTGTCAGATTCATGCTGTCCTCGTTCAGCGCTTGTAATAGCACCAATATGTTTCCTTCCTTTGGTCATAATTATTTTTTCTGAACGTTAGATTATTGGAAGTGCAAACTCAATAATATAAATGCTGTCAAAATTAATTGTTGTGTTCTGCCAATGTAGACTTCAATAGCTCAATACATTTTTGGATTTATAGCTTGTTGAATACCTGAGCACGTGCCGCCGGTTCTCTTTGCTCGATCATAACTAGCCATTTCACTTTTCTCGTTAAATCGATCAGGATATTTTTTGCTACCGCAAACTCATATGCACTTTCTGACTTCGATTGAATTAAATCCAAACATGCTGATTTTCAGATTTTAATATGATCGATTAATAACCGTTCGAGTTCGATGGAAACAGTTGGCGCATAGCGAAACCATTTTTAAACCCTTTAATTCATTTGTCGTGACCTTATGTCCTATATATAAGTACTGCCTGCGGTTCTTTGAACCCTTTGTCAATCCATAACACCAGTTTCACTGCCTCTATAACCGCAATTAACCATGCCGAGAAGATGTCCTTCTATTACTTACTTAATAACCAAGTGTGGAAAAGAGCACCTTACCATACAATATGTGCAAAAGGTAGAAAAATATATAATATTGTATTGGCCTAAATGTCCATTTTTGATCAACTTAGATATGCCATTTTACCCATATCCAGATATATGGAAAAAGTTCTTGATAAGCATTTATCAAAATTAGAATAAATTAATTACAACTATGGCTGAACATAGCCAAAGACTGTCTATTAGCACGCACTAAGAAATAATTAATAAAAAAAATCCTACCTACAAAAATCAAAGAATTCTCCAGTACCAACAAAATTTTCGAAAAACTGATGATTTTGCACTAAGCAAATATGCGTGCCATTTCCTTCGTAATAATCACAGTCCTGACTTATTTTAACAAGATACACCTAAAGAAACATATTGGGTGGCACTTTTCGCGGGAAATTTCAAATTATTTGATTTGTCGTTTTATATGAGTAAAGAGTAGGCCATTTTGCCCTAAGCATTACGGCAACTGTGCATTTTAAAAGATATATTGATGAATCATGTGTATATTATAGATGACATCACTTTCAATACCTCACTAATCAAATTTTTTGTTTTAGAATCATCTTAGTACTATATGTGAGTTTGGTGTTACTTGCAACTATATACGATGAGGCACTATATATTGAAGGAAGTCAATCAACGTGTAAGTCTACGAGTACTTTATAATGTAAGGCGAAGGCCCATTTTTTTTGCACAAGTATCTGTATGATTCAGGTGCAAGAAGACCTAGATATGGAGGATGCATATATCCAAATATTTTTTGCCCTTTAGAACTATTTTATAAGTTTACCATAAATAAATTGCCCCACCGAATTTTCGAAAGGCTATAACTTCTAACATGTAAACCATTCAAGAGTTTCATTGGAAAATGCGTCCATCAAAACAATTGATATAATTATACAATACGGCTCAAAAATATACTACCCTGACATTTTATGAATGAAATCAATATGTAATTTAAATTGAGGGTACCACGATGGATCCATAAATTGAAGAAAGATACATCATTTGGAAACCCTCCTTGGGAGGAATATCACAACAATATTTATCGTGTTCACTAGCACTTAAATATATCAAAAAGACGAAATCCCAACATTTCGATGTTGAAATAGGTTTTAAAAATAGGCTCCTTGTATTCAGAAACGTTTGTCAAAATGTGGCCATCGAACACACTTCACTACTGCCTGTTTTGAAAGCTACGAGAAATAGTTGCTAGTATGATCTAGTGTAGCGTTATAAACACTACTAAACGCAGTAATACAGTTGGCTTGCCTTTCACTAGTAGATTTATGTTGTCGATATTCTCGTTAACTTATATTCGAACGCACCCCAACCAATATTGACGAATGCAGTTCCGAAGGGTTCATGGTCGCCCCGCGTCTCCGAACGTTCTCTTGACTGACGTCTAAGATAATTTTGGCAATTGACGAGGTCTTCTCTTTCGTGCGCTCAACGCGTACGGAAAGAGAACAAAGATAAGTTTTAATATCGCGATATTATCGCCGTTATTTTAGGTCATCAGGTCTATCTACTGCACTATTTTGTCGCGAGATAAATTAGCAAATATACTGCGTATATTTTCACAAATTATCGGCCATATCGTTTCGTAAAGGTATTTTACGTATAGTGATTTGGCGCACTGTTGCACCGTTTTTGCGTTTCGTCCCGGGTCTACCTATTGGACTCGTCAGTAAGGCGTCGGTAGACCGTGCCTTATAAGCCGGGGTATTTGGAACTATTATTTGAAGCGAGAAGGCATCGTGAGTCTGCGGTAAGATGTTGGCTGATTATTGGTTGGTGCTGCCACCTGTGAGTCGGTGGATGAAATCCGCCACAATACTCCCCTCCCAGTGACAACGTTGAACGGATTGTATGATGAGAGAGAGAGAGAGAGAGAGATGGGTGTAAACTGGAAAACGAGGGACGAATTGATTGATTGAAGGCGGAGCAAGGCGAGATGATGGATGTGCCAATGTTGCCGAGAAGTATACCAGTGAGTCGGTAGTCTCGTGGCAGAATGAGATATGTGCAAATGTTGCCGAGAAATGTACCAGTGAGTAGGTAGTCTCGTGGCAGAAAGGGAAAGGCGATCCATGTTGCGGCCTTGTGCTCGTGCGTGTTCATATCACTTAGGGGTCACCAATTTGGCGCAGAGTTGCACCGTTTTTGCGTTTCGTCCCTGGTCTACCTCTATTGGACTCGTCAGTAAGGCGTCGGTAGACCCTGCCTTATACGCCGTGGTATGGCTTGTTCATATTTGGAACTATTATTTGAAGTGAGAAGGCATCGTGAGTCTGCGGTAAGATGTTGGCTGATTATTGGTTGGTGCTGCCACCTATGAGTCGGTGGATGAAATCCGCCACAGGGAGATTACCCTTCCTAAAGGAAAAAGAGGTATGTTACATGCTAGTGTGTCTATATTGGATAGTTAAAATTATTTATAATTTAACTAGGGTCCTTCCTGGGGAGCTGAACGTCCTTCCTCGGCCTGTTTTTGTATTGACCTAGAGAGTTTCCCCGGTTTCATTCCGCTCGTCTGAGGTCTTTTGTCGAGGTGATGCTGACACATGGTGTGAAACGTAGCTTCGCAGGAAGCGCCAAGACCCTAATTGGGGTCAGCCTGGTATTTGTGGGAGTTGAGGACTAGCCACCAAGCTCTGGCAGTGGATTCCACGTCCGTAAAATCTAGAGAATACAAGCAGATTCATTAGTAGCGAACTTAATTTTTTCGAACTTACCTTCAAGTGACTTTTAGTAGATAATTATCTTTTATTGTATCTATTACCGTTTATTATCGTTACCTTAATTAATTGATCCAGACATTCTTCATTATTGTGCCTTATATTGTCTCGAATATCGAATGCCTAGCTAATAGGATCATAATTATTTGACTTAACCTTTTTGTATTACGTACATTTACCTAAACGCTGCGCCCTTACTGTAAGTCACATAATTACTTACCGTACTTATTTTATTGAACTTGCCATTAAATGAATTTAGGTCATCTATTATCTTGCATCATACCTATTACCGAAATTTGGTTTAGAAATATTTATCATATCGCATGTTATCTGGGGTAGCGAAATTTTTTTGCTAATGTCATAGTAATTATCTGATTGATACTTGTATTGCGTGTACCTAATTAAGCGCTACCTTTTACTGTAATTTGCTGTAAGCCTCATGGCTGTTATCCGTCTTACTTAACTGTAACTTTACCTTTTCGCCTTAATGCAAGTCACCGAAATGAGCTCACTTCGATTTCCTCCGTAGATATTCAGCGACTGTATATTTTTTTCAAAAGTTAAATCTTTGAACAAAAATACTTTTATTAACTGTTTAATTATCCAATGAAGTCGTCACTGCAATGGGATTCATTTGAGCCTCACTGTAAAAAATGTATTAATTAGGAAAAATATAGGCATGTTAAAGAAAAAAATTATTACATCATTTTAACATATGACTATTTATTTTTTTTTCAGTAGAAAAGTGGCTCGTATGTTTCTCATTAAAAAGCTACAAGAAGATCAAAATAGTCGCAGATTATTATAAGCTGAAATGTATTCAGGGCATTCGAACCTCTCTGACAGTATCAGTAATTATAGGGCATTCGCTGCTGACTCGGTACCAAAAGAATATAGAAAATACTGAATTCGTGGAAGAGGTAAGAGATATTCTAATTGTATTGACGCAAATAATAATAAAAGCCAATCCACGTTTTTGCTTACTAGCTCATTTTCTGGGCACTACTGCACCGTCTCGCCTCTATTATTTCTCTCTGACAATACATACGCTCAGGCAATGATTCCCATTCAGCCCTTTCCCACCTTTGCATTCAAATCTCCCATCAGTATATTAATTTCGTTGGCTTTTATTAATTTGTGCAGTGAAGCAAGGCACTCTTCCCCATCGCGTTTGGAAGTGAGTGATGGGTGAGGTGCTTCCCTCGATCCGCAAAGCTGGTAAATACGAGAATCCGCAGAACAAACCCCAAGCAGCCGAACTATTCAACAACAATGACATTGGCCGCCTCAGTCTTGACCATGTTGTGATAGAACCGTTTTACGCCTTCATCTGGGTTTTTGCAGTTGATGCATATGCTTGAATTATATTGATGTTCACAGGATGCCCAAGTAATTGGACGGGAATGATCCGCTCGGAAATTGAGACAAAAGTTCTTAATGGATCCTGTAATAAAAATCCTACACCATTCCTATGACTTGTAGCTATGCTACAAGAGTAGTAAATTATCTTTCCGTTTCATCGAAATCTACCAGTATCAGACTAACTTACTTCCCTTAATCCAGGAACATCAATCCTCCCGTGGGACCGCCCTTGCTTAAATTGCATAGAGCATTATCAACAACAAACAGTAAAATTAGATTGAATTATTTATATCACATGCCGCGACCTGATAGCTTCAATACTATGTTTCTTTTAGATATATGGACATAATATGATACAGCTGCTGCTCATATTTGGGATGTCGATCCTACAAACATTTTTTGTTATATCATCCTGGTTTGTAACTTACCAAATATTGATAATGCATAAAGAAAACGGTCGATTTACTGTTACGGATGCTGTTCTAATGTTTATCCATAGGATAGGAAGGTAAGGTCACATAGATAGATACCTACTGGCTGAGGTCTTTGAACTACTAAGAAACAACTTTTTATAATGATGTTTAAGTTGTTTATTTATTTAATTTTTGAGGCTATTCTAGAGCACCTTCATAATTCAGTTTATTGGTTTTGGCAACTGATTGATGGTAGATGGTACCGACGTAACGTAAATTCCTTGCTAATTACTAAACTAGCTACGATATAGCTTAGATGTTTTCGGGAGTTTGTCTAGAACAGCCTGTTCATCACTGCCTGCGACCTATAAGATCTATTGTCTGTTTTTAGAGCACCTCATCTAGCTTCGTATCTCTGATCATACTCCATAACCTTGATAATGACCCCTCAGTGCAGCATTTAGCTATTGGATTGGTTTCGCCCTTATGTTTGAAATGCGTCCTCACGATACCCTCACAGTGGCACAGAACATGGGTTGCAGTTTCCTCTCTCTTCTTCTTGGCAGAAGCTGCAGCTGCCGGACCAATCAGACCTAAACGTTTTTCAGTCAGCAATAGTCGGCCAATAAACCTGCCATCATTCTGATAGCCTTTCTATTCTAGCTTAGTAAGTCAGATGTGAGCTTTTCTGAGGAACTCCTAATGAATTTCTTAGATTTCTCTGTCCTGGTTGGACATTCCCCATTCCTGAGACTGCGTTACTAATGATTTTGTAACAGATGTCTTAATAGTATACCTTGCCACACCACAAAAGGGTTTTGATCCCACCAAAGAGCCACACGAGCCTCTGCATTGGCTATTTTATCCATTATTTCATTAACACTGTAGCCTTCGTTTCTCGGAATCCAAGCTAGAATCACTAGCTCGTGCAATGCCTTGTAGCAACTCTTGGTTGCCTTCAGTACTGCCTGGTTATTGGAATAGATTATGACCGTCTTATTGGTAGTTTTCCTGATCTCCATTTCCTTCGTGCAGTGGCCTAAGACCGTTACTTCCACCTGAAACACCATAGTTAGATTTCTCGTAGATCTTGGAAGACTCATTCCTCTCATCCAACACCTTGATCGGTCTTCCAGCCGTTAATATATCAGACGACCTCTGTCCTTATTTGTGAGCCTTTTTTCCAGCAGTTTCTTTCTAGTATTACGATCTTTAAATTCTCTTCAAACCTGTACGTTGAACTGGTGTAATCTGTGAGCATGCCCAACACGAGTAGTTTGCCTTAAATTCCTTCAAGAGTTTCTCGTCATCGGCGCCATGACTCTTGCTTATTGGTGCTTGTCCTTGCAACAGTCTATGGGCTATCGACCTACGATCTAGCGACAACATTATATTAAATTACTAACGATAAGGATTTACAATAGCTTCGAATTATAACAGTGATCCATCCAGTTCTTCATTGTGAAAGGATACCCTTAACTTTGGGTGCAATGCAATGAGGGACTCCAAGATAGTAGCGGTTTACACTTTGAGGAATTATAGCCCATCTAAATTACTCTAAAACTTGCGATTGAATTAAGGAAAAATGATTTTAGAGGAATATGTGATTAAAAATTAATGAGTCGACTTAATTACAAAAAGTTATTATATGGAACTTTTTAGGATTTGGCCTGCATTAGCATTTATGATTTTCGTTGGTCTCCCTATCTTCAATTATTTTGAGTATGGTCCAGGATCATTTGAGATAACAAATCTCATCAATGATGCCTGTTCCAAAACTTGGTGGGTCACCTTTCTTCAAGCAACTAATCTTCTAAAAGTTGCTGATGTGGTGAGTATATTAAATATCTAAAAATAGGTGAATAATAATAGAAAAACAATAATTGTCGGACTGTTTAAACCAATATTTTTTCAAGCACATATTACGATATCAAATTAGTCATTACAATTTAAAGACTAAATGAAAAATACTGTAACAAGAGGAAAAGAATTGAAGAAGCAAAATCGAACGCTTCAAGGTTTGGAAGTTGAGGTAGGAAAGTCTATATTTGTAAATATTTAGGGAGTGTCTCTCAGTTGATGTTGATAGGCCCACAGAAAATCAGTGAAATCATCGAAGTTCTAAAACGTGGCATAGGTATATTCTTTGAAAACCCCCAAAAGAAATTAAAGGTGTGGGTCTATGACTTGTCAGATATGTGAAGGCGCCACTAAACTTTTAACTAGGAATATATCAATATATCAATGATTTTTGCAGCGGCTAGCATTAAAATGCATATTTTGCATTAAAGGTTCGGGTTTCTGTTGTGCTCGATATAACAAAACGAATCCTAAAAAAAATGTGATACAATTCCCTGAACCTGAAGTACTGCTTTTAAACTGCAGGCAACTTTTATAATTACGAAACTGAGTATATGAGTAATAAAGCTAAATAAAAATAACAATAGCTAATGAGATCAATTATCCATAAAAAACAAGTTCGATTCCTTAGGATTTCATAACCAAGAGCATCAAGTTCAATGATTTCGCGATCATATTTGTATCTATATGATCAAATATTCCAATTCCAGACAACTCTAGATTTAAGTTACACTCCAGAGACTCTAAAGACATGTTTTTAATGCCATGGCTATGAATATTTTTAATGAGGCTGCCAAGATAGACTTTCAAGATCATCATCAACAAATAATTTCTTCATTTCCAACAGAGAGGCTCTCCCATTAACAGAGCTGTTCGTAAAACCTTAAACGATACCAGAATTGATATTATAGTTTACTAAGAACAGCAAAAGGTTTGCTTTCATAACATTTTAGCAAAATTAGGTCTCAAAATGGGATGGCAGGTATAATAGGAAGACGTAGAGGTTATTGAAAGTTCAAATGTGGTGATTATCGATGAAGCAATTGAGGTGAAGCATATAGACCACGAATTATCGCGTGAAAAAAATTTTTGATCGGAACTATAAAAGTGAAGGATGAGGCAGAATCATGATGCTGCCTCGCCACCTATCATTGATTATAATAACTGCAACAATACAATAAAGCAGCGATAATAAGAGAGAAGTACAAACTCGAGCCCGACAGCTATAAGTAATAGATTATTCTGGCAATATCGAGTTATCTATATCACTGAATTTAAATATTATTCTTGAAGTTGATAGTTATTTATTTTTTTAGTGTCATAACGGAATGTGGTCCCTTTCAGTTGATTCACAAAGTTATTTGGTAATCTTACTATTTTTTTATGTGATATTAAACTATAAGCTTGATATCAAAAAAGGTATTGCAATTTTATTTATGGTGTCATATGTCGTCAATGCAGTACAAATATACGACAAGAAACTTCGTCTGGATTCGTTGGTTAGTTTGAAGTAAGTATAATAGCTCAAATCAATATTAGAATGCGTCTAATCTAGGAATAGCTTGAATTAAAACGAGTTGGTAATCAGCAATACATTGAAGCTAAAAATTTTGAAAAATAGCAACTTCACCACTAATTGAGAATGAAAGTTGACACGATTTACCAACACTTTTCACACAGAGTTTGAAAAAATTTAATGTTTGATGTAAATTTTAATACCGTAGCACTGGGTCACTTTGTACACTTTTTTATATTTCTGTAGTTTTTCAGCCATTGACACACAAATGACAAAACCCCAAATCGCTTTATAGCAATATGTAAGCAACACCCTGATATTTCAAAACTGTTTCAAAGATTTTTTTGATTTTTCTAAAGCTCATTGATGTGGAAGATTGCGTCACCCCACTCATAAAATAACTCGTCTTGTTTTCCACCTGGACATTTTCACGTCTTCTTAGCTTTTGTCATTGCTCGAATGATTGCACCTGCTCCGTTTACTTCAACGATGATTCCCGAAAATGTTTCACATTCTTAAATCTTAAAATGATGTATTTACCGACTTCTTTCTTTAGGATTACGGAATTCATTTGGATAAATTGATTGAAGCATTTTTTAAATCATCTGCTCTGTCACTCAAACTTTCTGGTCCCGAGCTTAGTGATGATCAGTTTCTTCATTTCATCACCGATAGCATCACACTGCTTCTTTTTCAACATTTTCGTCTTTGTATTTATGGTTTTTGTTCTATCAGATGAGCCTGCAACAGAATTTTCTTCCCGCGTGTTATTTTCCACATCGGCAACATTAATACTTTGACCTGGGGTTCAAAAAAACATTTGCTGACCCTTTTTGCGAAATTTCTTAAAACCGTCCTGTTTTGTCATGTTATGCAGGCTTTTCTCATTTACGAAATCCAAAGTGCAGGTTGGACGCTTGATTCGACTCGATTGCATCTATTAGGTTTTTTCTAATAAGGTGGAAATAGTTGTTTTCCAATGACATCTTGTTTCATCCCGTGGGAGATTCTTTGTATTTTCCTGATTTTTTCCTCCAGACAGATTTTAGCGGCTTAAATAATGCAACGTCAAAGAGTTGAGTAATATGAGAACTGGAGGCTGGAGGTAAACACACAAATATGACGTTATTTTCATTACAAGCTTGAATCACATTGACGGATATATGTGATAAAAGGTTATCTCCAATTAATGCCTTTTTTCTTCCGAAAAGCAACGTAGGAGAAAATAACCACTCCTCAAACACTAGTCCATCGAAGCAAGTGCTGGTGAACCCAGCTACAGCAGGTCCATCTTGAAACCAAGTATTCCATACATTATTTTCTTTATACACCACAAATATTGCATTATCGGCAATCATAAAAGAAATTCTACATTTTGATGTATTGCGAATGATCACTGTGTCTTTACGTCCTCCTTCCTCACTTGACAAAACATTTTTTGGGGCAGGATGGTCTGTAAGATTAGACTCGTCATATTTAAAAATGTTTTGTTTTTTTAAGTTGGCTACAAAAGGCATCTAGCAAATTCAGAATCTTGTTGTTGAGAAAAAAAAGCATAAAACTTTCACCAGGGCTATTATTCATACCCCTGAATTTGCTCAAAATACCCCTGAATCTGCTGATGAGATAAGTCAAGTTATCCTAGCTGGTATGGAAGCTTTCATCCCCTCTTCTGTGGAACATATCTCAAACAGTAAACCATGGTTTAAGAAAAACTGCTCAAGCAGTCAATGCTAAAAAGGCCACCTACCGCAAATGGCGCCGAGATCCGTCACCCGAAAATCGAAATATATTCATCACGACTAGAAACCAGTGTAAGCGGACCATTGACGAGGGCAAGCAGGGATATGACGAGCAGATCAAGAACAAGCTTCTCAAGTGTCCCAACGAATCAAGATCCATTGGTCATGTGCTGCTGAACTAACAGCTGCACTTTACAGGCTTTTCTCCCTACATGCAGAACTGTATGCTTTCCTTCTAGCTGGAAATGCGCTCAAGTGCAACCAATCCCGAAGAAAGGTAAAAAACGATTCCAAATAACTACCATCCAATTGCCTTAGTTCTCATCATGTCCAAAGTCATGGAGAAACTGATCAACGATCAACTCTTAAAATATCTCGAATCGGCAGGCATCATGAGCGATCGCCAGTATGGCTTCCGCAAGCACAGATCAATGGGAGATCTCCTGACTTACGTGACCTACCTGTGAGCCAAATCCATCGAGAGCTACGGCGAATCTCGTGCAGTGGCTCTCGACATATCCAAAGTATTTGATAGGGTCTGGCATGACGGATTGTTAATCAAACTGACAGTATATGGACTACCACCAGCACTGCTTCTATGGCTGTCCAATTTCTTAAGAGATCAAAGCATCTGAGTTGGTATTGATGGACATCTATCGGAGGAATTTAAAATCAATGCCGGAGTTCCTCAAGGGTGTATATTATCTCCTACACTGTTCCTGCTCTATATCAACGATCTCTTAGACGGAACAAACAATTCTATTTACAGCTCTGCAGACGGCAGCACTCTTATATCCTCATTCATGTCGCGGACTCCAATGGCCGCTGCTCGTTTCCAATGCGAGCGAGAAAATCAGATTGCTGCCATCAGTGAGGATATGAACGCCATGGTGGAATGGAGTAACAAAATAATGTCCAGATTAACGCAGGAAATTTAAATTTTCTCTACCTTTAACAAATAGTCTTTAATAATGCTGCGCAGATTAGTTTATGTCGCCAGGAAGCCGAAGAGTCACTCATCTGAAGTGTACATTTCACAAAATTGTCCTCTTCCTTCGGAGGAAATACTGTTGGTCAACTAGGGTTTTCAAGGTGGCAATCTTTCAACTTGTAATTTATGGTCCTTTCTCTGATGCCGTACTTATCAGCAGTCTTGTCATGAGTAAGGGTTTTGGATTTCGCGGCCTCTAAACCTTCATACAATGGCGCAGTTGTGTAATCTTTATATTTTTTGTAAAAACTGTCCCTTTGTATTTTTTACGCATCTAGAATGTATAAATATAATTGAACCTCAGCTAAACAGAAGTGATTTTTAAATTCGTGGAAGATCTTGTCAAACAATCAAGGTGGTTATTTCCATATCCCATGCCGATAAGAAGGATTGAAAAATGCAATTACTTACCTTTGAAAACTTTTTAAGAATCAAACTGCATGAAGATTTCAATAATAAAAAATCGACCCCGTTCCCACTGTGGTCCACAAACTAGGAACAAAGATCGAAAAGAAGTTAAACCCATCCATAGACCTGTCAGATGTAGAGTAGGTAACCTATACTATGAAACGTAACGAGTTTCCATTACATGTTGTTATAAGTTGTTTTGACACCAGAATCGTGTGGAAAGTTGCCCTGGGTCGTGCAAAGTGACCCAGTGCTACGGTATCAAAGGAATAAATGGTAAAATATTATAGTTGTAACTGTAGAAAAAGTGGTGTGCAATGCGTGTGAAAAGTACAATTTCCAGTACACAATTTACTGTTATAGTTAAGTAACAGATCTCATATAAATTTTTCAGACTTGCAACGAAATTGAATTTTTTAACAAACGATGATGTCTCGTATGTTTATTATGGTTTCTGGGTAAACTCGGGCGCTAGCATTGTAGGGATGTTATTTGGATACTTCTATTTTCGCAGTCAACAAAATGAGAAAAAAGCCGAGGTTAGTACCTATAATTCGCTATTTTACAAACGAAAGTCTAGGACTTTAATTTAGTTACTCAAACCTAAATGCATTTTATATAAATGCAAAAATAATTATAATACAAAATATAGAAAAAATATTTCAATATTTATTATTTTTCTTTAGATTAGCTTTAAGATATATAATTATTTGGCATTAACGATTCCACGGTTATTAGTATGTTTTATTTATGAAATCTTTAGCAAGACTTTATTAAAATAAGCTTTTAATGAATACAAGCTTCCAGCTGATTAAAAACTAGTATATTCGAAAATGTCTAGTACCTTTGTGGCAATATTTTTCAAAATTTTACTTTTATATTTTCGCCTCAATTTAGTATTAAACGCGATATATCTAAGAGGTCCCTCTTTTATGTTAAAAACATTTATTTTAGCTATGTCCATATATTCATCTCTTAGCCAAATAAGTCAATGTGCTAAGTCTAGTGGTGGTTGCTTATTAACCCATTTAAAAAGCGGACGAACTCTCCCTATAGAAGCCGGGATGTGATCCCATGCTTCTGACATTCAAGCCACATTGGCCCATCATCTTCAATTAAATTTAGGATATTTTTAACTCCTATTTATTGAGACTCCCTTCCTACATTTTTCGCAGTTCATTCTCATTATAAATATGTGGTTAGCATACCGCACATCAATCAAACCGCTTGATTTTACCCATTTATACCGTCAATCTATTTCCCTTAACGCATTCTGAAGAGCAAGGATAAATATTTTAGAGTAGGTAGAGCTCTCCACTTTGTAAACTTTCCTCTTTTTGTCAAAAGTAATCGATTATACAGTGGCCGACGGCGATGTGGCTCCATATAGGCCCTATTTTTATTATCGATTTAACAGAAACATTTATTTTGACAATAGATGCTTGGAAAAGCTTACCAAAGCTCATAAGAAGATCCCCAAATTATGTATGTGCCTTAATCTATGCCGAAATGGGGGTTTGATCATATTTAATACTTTAAGATAGTAGATAATTATCATCCTGCAACTTATCGAAAACTTTCTTGTATATAAATATCTCACAGTCTACTTTCATTAACACTGATATTTTTTAGCCTTATGAGAAATATTACAGCATTATTTTGGTAATTTTGCCTGTATTGTCGATCCTGGTAACTTATGTAGATTTAAGCAGACTTGCAACAGCTCTCATAGGACCATTATTGAGACCAATTTTTTGTTTTGGAATTGCTACTGGCATTTATGGAGTAACAAGGAATGTAATTCGAGGTAAATTCAATTTTAAAATAAAATTGTAGGCTTTATATAAGCGGTAAAAACCAAAATTTCCGTTACCCCAAATAATCAATATTTCGGCAGTAAACTGATTGGACTTTTACCCAAGACATTTTGATTTGTAGTAACTATATATATTTTTGCTATGGCACCAATGCAGGGGACTTCTTCGTTGGCCAAAAAGTATTGGATTGGTATTACATTACATGGGTTGGCAATACATCACATCAGTATATAAAATATGTTTAATAAGTAGTAAACAAAAGCAACACAACATTCAATTAGAAAATAAACAAATACAAAGAAAGATTACAGACAAACATCTAAATTTCCGATGTATTCGACCGCACTGTCTGTTGCATCCAGGAAATCGTTGCGGGGGCCAGCATATGACCTTAGAGGACATGCTTCCACTATGTGCCGAATGGTTTGTCTGCCGATGTTACAGTCACATTCCGGGGAAGGCGTTTTATCCCATTTCAACATCGAGTGAGCGCATCTGCCGTGATTCGTCCGTATTCTGTCCAACGTTGACCATGTTTTTCGTGGTATGTCAAAGCCGGGTAGTTTTTGGGTTAAAGACGGCATATTATGTCCGTTGTCCGGCAGCTTTGATTCTCATTCTTTCTTCTATGACTCGTTGACGTTAAAAGCATTTTGGTGTAGAATTTCTGCTGTAGCTAATGCAGGATGTCTCGAGCGGAGTCTATTTCTTTCGAGGTCAGGGACGTCCAAGTGTATGGGCAATTGGTGCTTGTTTATAATTTTCCAGTATTCCCTAGAGAGTGCGTTCTGTCTGTGCAGATATGGCGGAGGAATATGACTTAATATGGGAAGCTATTGAGTGGGATTTGATTTTATTGTTCCGGATATGATACGAATCGTGTTGTTGAGTTGGACGTCCACTTTTCCTGACTGCGTACTGTTGAGCCACGACGGGGCACAGTATTCAGCAGCAGAGTAAACCACTCCCAGTGCGGAAGAGCGTAAGGTGCTAGCAGAAAGCCCCAGGTAGTACCACATAATTTGTGGAGAATATTATTCCGAGTGTTCAGCTTAGCTGCTGTTTGGGTGAGATGCCACTTAAAGGACAGAGTCCTATCCAGAGTAATTCCCAGGTATTTTGGGGTAAAGTTATGAGTGAACAAGTTACTCTCAAAGGTTATGTGCAGTTCTTGATAGGCTTGTTTATTATTAAGATGAAAGCAGCTGACTTCGGTCTTCGCTGCGCTTGACGGCTGCCTCCACTTGCGAAAGTATTTCACCAGTATAGCTAGTTCTCTCATCAAAGTGACCTGCGTCTCTTCAATAAGTTTATGTCCAGTAGCTATCACCCAGTCATCTGCATACCCAAATTTATTTGCTGATGTTGCCGGCATATCAGCGATGTATAGGCTAAAAAGCAATGGAGCTAATACGGATCCTTAGAGCAGGCCGTTGTTAAGTTTCATTTTTTTGCTGACCTTCTCGCCTAGTTTTACTTTAAAGGATCTGTTTCGGAGCATATCATCGATCAGATTGACGGTTTATCAGACCGTGTCTCCAGATTGTATCGTAAGCAGCGGTCAGGTCGATACAAGCAACTGATGTTTTTACTTTACCTCGATGTGAGTCGTAAATGATAGAACCTGATCAGCACAGCTTCGTTCAGGGCGAAAACCAGCTTGCTCTATACGTATGCACTCTAGAATTTTTGGGCTAATTCTGTTTAGATTAATCTCTCTAGCAGTTTGTAGATTATGCTCAGTAGTGCGATTGGGCGGTAGCTTTGTGGCATGTCGCTAGGTTTACCAGGCTTCAAAATGGCTATGATTTTTGCCCTCTTAAGTGACTGGGGAATGGCATGAATAATGTGGCTGAAGAAGCGCATTAACCACCTTTCTGTAAATTCTGCGCAGTTCAGGAGAAACTCTGAGTTGATGCCGTCAAAACCTGGGGCCTTGTCGGCTTCAATCTCTCTCAAAGCAGACAGTGTTTCTTCAAAGGTGAAAGGTTGAGAGTATGGTGTCTCATCAGCACATGATGTTTTGAGCATCTTTAATTCCCACTTGATTTTGGTTGATACTCTTGAGGTTTCTACAATATTGGACGCGATTGCGTTTAGATTTACCGGAGTGTCCGCTCATGTTTTTTGGTTACTTCCGCCCAGTTTTTGTAGTAGTGACCATGCTTTTCTGCTGGATTTCGTGAAGTCTAATTTCTCCACTGTCTCTGTCCATCTCTGGCGTCTCGCAGAGTCTAAACTGTGTAGAAGTTCATCAGCTATGTCGCGGTAACCCGACTCAACGAATTCCTTGTATAGTTTGTCACTTGCCTCGCTCCATCCTGGGATGTACTCCTTTCTATATCCTCTTGGTATGATGTTCTTCGCTGTGCTGATAATAGCTCCAACAAATCTTTCATAGTTTTTTGCCGTGGGAGGGATCCACCCCAAGCATTCATCTACATTATTGGAGAATGCCTTCCAGTTTGCTTTGTTAAAGTTCCACCTCGGGCGGGGGAAAGACGTTATTAAGGGGATTCTCATTCCAATCTCTATTAACACAGGGCGATGTTGGTTGTGTGGGAAATCATCTAGAATAATTCGTGTAGTTGGAAGTGGCTCTTTATTGATGTCTGTTGAAACAAAGCACAATTCTGAGTTATATTCTTGCCGTCATGCTGCTATTTAAAGGTTCCAATCCTTTGCATTGAAAACCAGGTATAGGTTATTCTCCTCATCCCACTCCATTAGATTTTCGCAGTTTTCGTCATTTGCCCTATACCTCCAATTAGTGTGGTGACAATTCATGTCTCGTATGTATACAGCTGAATGAGAGTAGGGCTGCATAGCATGCTGGTGCCAAAGTGTAGCAGGAGGTTTATAAATGTTACTCACTGAAATCTCGCCAACCTCAGTCATTATTTCGTAAATGTTGTTGTCAGTGGTAACGTGGCGTAGAGAAGTATTCTCAATTTTGCTGCGGATGTATGTAGCAGTACCATATGCTCTGTAATAAGTGACACCCATAACTTCATAGACCGGGATCTTTCCTGTTGATCGGAGTTGGTCCTCATTTTCTGTAGGTGTCTCCTGGATTGCCAGTACGTCGACATCGTTGTCAATTAAGATCTTATGACGGAGTTCGCTTTTAGCTCTGCTAATATCTTCTATGTTAATCTGGTAGACTCGGATGCTAGGTCCGAGTTTTCTAGTCCTATGGTCCTTAGAAAGTCCGGTTGTTCTATCTGTTTGTGCCATAGTGATGTGGATTGACCAGGAGTCCAATAGCTTAGTTTGTTTGGTCACTAGATAGTGCTATAGTTCATTTAGTTCACGTCTATAATATTAGACGCTATCCAGGGTGCACCGCGGGGAGGCGAACTAGCATTTATTACACCCCTTGGGTTGGTATAATACTAGGACTTAGCATGCACAAAGAGGTATCTAAGCAAAAGTAAAATGTTGGAGTTATAGATCTTTTGTGGAAAATGTTCCTATTAAATATATCATCCCTTTAGAACCCTTATACATAATTATCCAAAGTGAAATCGCGCAAGAAAAACAAATCTGCCCTAGGAGTTAAAGATGATTTTTTTAAACAGATACTATTAGTAGGAGCGTATAGGCGACAAGTCTTCTCCTACTACGCATTCGAAAATCATGCCTAAACTACTCTGACACTTACGAAAGAGATCGCTAATTTCTCGAAAATGGCTATTCTAGAATCTCAAGAAGTTTCATCAATAGCTCCTGTTCGCTGTCTCTAAATTTGCGTCCAGAACGAGATTCAATTTTTTTATTAAGACAGTTCTTAATATTATGTTATAATAAAGGTTTTGCAATTAATTAGCAATATTAAAATTCAGAAAATCCTTGCAGAAATATACGAAATATACAGGATGACGCATCGAAGTTTTCACCCAGTTTTTTTTTGAATAAATTCAAATATGCTCGGACACGTACACCTTAGTTTTCAGGGGTCGTTTGCTCTCAAACCCCTATGACGGGGTGGCTTTCACCCTTAAAATCTTAGATGGATACCTTATGGGACCTTGCACTTTGGAACCGATTGAGTAGTTCATGGAAAATAAGGAAAACAAATTGAATGTAAAAATAACAATAAAGCCGATAAAGTAAATGCTGAAAATGTTCACCTTCTACCTCCAGCCAATTATAAAGACTCTGTTCGAAATGTTCGCGAATATTATGGAGCATTTCGGGACTTACTTGTCGGCATTCGAACACTATTCGTTGCCGCAAGTCTTCTAAACAATTGGACTTGGTTGCATAAATTTTAGAGTTTAAGAAAATGCTCAATGGTGACAAATCAGGAGATTTTGCTGGCCAGTCAATATGACCTCTTCTCCCGATCCATCTGCATCGAAAATTTTCGTCTACAACCTGCCCAAGCCCAACCCATCTAAAATTACATCTGCTGGGCGATAACAGTCATCTTTCTTCTTTAATGTCATTAGTTAAAGCTGTGCCAATAATGTTTTCCAACAAGTCTAGGTACATGTCACCTGTTAAAGTGGTAAGGATTTTTTTTACCTTTAATTTATTTATTTCTCAGGAACTACTGAATCGATTTCAATAAGCAAGATCCCATTACAAGCTGGATTCAGTTCCCCTTAAAATTAAAGGTGCCACTCGCTCCCTTTCCCATTTACAATTTTAATGGTGAAAGCCACTTCGTTGTGGAGATTAGAGCCAAGAGGGTTCTAATACAGAATAATCAAGCAGGGCCCAGGAACCACTGACTTGGTACAATTGTTCTTTGTTTTAACATGAATTTTTAATAGTTAAGTGGAAATCATAATTTCTGAAATTATGCATAATTACTGGTCTTTGTGTGCAATTTTCTCTTAGATTAAGCATTGATGGTTTCGAATCAGTATTTCAATAACTCACTTACTATTTCATATTATCCAAATTTCAAACAGTATTTTAAAAGTATTCACACAAAACTTGGCAAATCCAAGCAAAGATTCATATTTGCAAGAATAAGCAAATGTTATCGGTGCTTTGGATTTATTCTTTTTATTCGGAAAATATTCAAATATTGCAACGAGCATTAAAAAACAATTTTCTCAAAATGGGTAACAAGATTTTTAAAATCCTATAACTTGACATTGGACTGACGGATCTTGATGATCTTGAAAGATCGGTCTGTGTAAGTTCGAGTGTCCAGCAGTTTAGTTTTATCAACTTTTGCGTGAATGCTCTTTATAAATTGAACTAAACCGAGTTATTTTGTATCAAAGGTTCGGGTCGAGTGTTAAAAATTTTAACTCCACGACATGAAAATAAACAATTCCACGTGATCATTTTAATTACTAACGCTTTTCATACAAATAATCGTTTATCAACTGCCTACATATATTTTTTATTTCCCTTAGGTTTTGTGAAGTCGATATTTGAAAACATTTACGCAGTTATAATAGGAAATTTTACGTTCTCTACGTACATCTTCCATTTCTTATGGGTGTTTCGAAGAGGTGCCCACTCCAGTTCGACAGTTAATATAACTTGGCCTTCAGTTGTAAGTAAAAATATAAAATTAGCTCTTACACCCTTTTTG
Organism: Pissodes strobi; assembly: GCA_016904865.1. NCBI lineage: Eukaryota > Metazoa > Arthropoda > Insecta > Coleoptera > Curculionidae > Pissodes > Pissodes strobi. The sequence goes on along the minus strand of MU183476.1, from coordinate 164,016 downwards.
GTGGGTTTTAACGGATAATGAGACCGATGCCATCGTGGTTCCGTATTATGTCCTATTTCTATCCTGTTATCACCTACTCGTTATTTTATGTGAAAATAATAACGGTATTTGTTTCCAGATAATGTCGTCGACTGAGGACGTTCTAGCAAGTTTCCTAATAGGAATAATAGTAACAGTAATGATTGAAATACCATTCGTAAACCTCAAGAAACTGATTTTGCCGCCAGTCTGGAAAAATAGCAAATCTACTACTGTTATAATGCAAAGTAATGGTTACAATAAAAATAAAGAAAACTAAACCGCAAAAATGTGTTTTAATGTGCATTTTTATTACCCTTTCCTTGGG
>MU183476.1:147802-158670 GCA_016904865.1 Pissodes strobi | reverse complement strand
CCGCAAAAATGTGTTTTAATGTGCATTTTTATTACCCTTTCCTTGGGCTAGTATGACCTAAATATTAATTATATTATTTAAGATACTTCGGTATAAAACGACTATATTTGTCATGTATCTATTTAGTTATTATTTTGATATATCAATTATTTATTTCCAGATTTCTTTATGTAGATATTCTTTCCACTTGCGCATTCTTGTCCTTATACCTGAGATATTTTGTGATATCGCCCGTGAATAAGATTTTCTGACTAACACTTTGTCAAAGATTTTTAGCTTTTGATACCATCTTTCAAGGCTTGTTTTTCACCTCGAAAAATCTGATTCAAAATGTTAATTGAGATTTGGAATTTAAGGAAGCACAAAATTTAAAGGGAGGATTTTTATGTAAATTCAGTGGTTGGTCCCAATAGGTTCATGTAATTGTTGTTACGACCTAGTTATTTAAGCGAGAAAATAAGATATGACGTATTAAGAAGAAACTAATTAGCATTATTAACATTTATCCCGCTGTTATGAACTTTCTATCTTACTCTGTAAAACTTTAAACTTCAAACCGGAAAGATGACGTTAAAACCCAAAAGAAACGAAAACCAAAATTTCACTAACACTTAGTCTGTTTAATGACACCAGATTAGGAGAGTACATTCTCGGCTTCTTGACGTTCTACAACTTGTGATGGTTATTTGGTAACTAATTTTAAAGCCCTTTGTGGGCATAGTAAGGGGCTATCGCCCGTGAATTTAAGAGAGTACACAATTGAAAACGAGCATTTTTATGTAAATTCAGTGGTTGACCCCAATTGGTTCATGTAGTTGTTGTTAGACCTAGTAATTCAAGAGAGAAAATAAGATTTGACATAACAAGAAGAAACTAATTAGCAGTATTAGTATTTATCCCGATGCTATTTACTTTTTATCTGACTCTCTAAAACTTTAAACCGGAAAAATGTCGTTAGAATCCAAAAGAAATTAAATTCAAATTTTCACTAACTGTTTAATGACACCAGATTAGGAGAATACATTCTTGGTTTCTTGACCATTTCAATAACAAAAGTCACAGAGTCTTAAAGCTACAACTGATTCTTAATCGTATAAGCCGTAACCTGCGCTTCAACCTGTACTAGAGTTGATTGCGTAACCGCACACCACAGGAAGCACGAATTTTAAACAGAATGTTTCTTTGACAACGGTACGAATTACTTATTTTCCTGTCCCCTTTCGGACATAGTGACGTTCTACAGCTTGTGAAGGTTATTTTGTAACTACTTTTTGAGGCCCTTTGTGGGCATAGTGACGCGTTACCGAACATGAAAAATATCGGCTGACTAAATCTTTGCCAAAGATTTTTAGCTTTTTTTACCATCTTTCAAGGGTTGTTTTTCTCCTCGAAAAATCTGGATTCAGAACATGTCCAGCTATTAAAATATTTTTACTAAGAACACTTATACTTCTCAAGTCACCGAAAGTTTTAATGGGGCAATTTGCATTTTAAAAAGTTTTGTAAATTCCAACCTCGGTTTTAGTACCGCCGGGTGTTTGTCACGCTTTTTTCTTTCTTCTAATCGGCGCGAAACCTTCACCTCAGCTTAGAAGAGACCGAGAGTGAATATTATCAAATAAAAAAAAATCAAAATTTAAATTGAGTGAATTTGCAAGTATAGATCCGTAAGCTAGAACAAGTCGTCTTCAAAGCGCGCAAATAGGCCCTAGCTCTAATGCCGGAGAGTGGAATTTATTTAAAAGGCGCCACTGGCCTGTAGACGGCACAAACAAGAAATACCCCAAAGCTGAAATATGGTACTCGTTTTAGCCCAAGCCTCGCAACTACCAAAAGAAAATTATTTAAATAAATTCGAAATTAATTTATGATTAAGTTGATTTGAATTTAATCAGTGCGAACAAATGAATTATAAAATAACAACCAAGAATTTATTTAATAATGAAAGGCAAGTATTAAAGAGAAAAAAAAACAAGTATTAAGGATAAAGTCAATAATAAACTGTAGTATTTATAACAATTCAATGGAGCCAAAACATTTCAAACATAGAGGGCAAATAAACTAAGTCAACGGTATTCACTGTTTTTCTTCTCCTTTATCTCTCCGTAGTCCAGGTAGGTAGCTAGGTAATCGAATAATTAAATAACACAGGCAAATTCAGTAAATAGAAAGTTGGTTTATTACTCAGTAAAAGGAATAAGGTGACGATTTTTTCAGTTAAATGGGAGAGAGAATATACTAAATGGTGTCTATATTGCTTACGCTAAATAATACGACTAATGACTACTGTTCTAAAAGTCACAAATTTGAGTTACTTGATGAATAAGGGGGAAAAATAAGAAAACAATTATTGATCAAATTATTTCGCTCAAATAAAAGCCGATAGATAGAACAAAACTTCAAATATTAATTAACTTACTTTGCCCACTCAAACGTGATTATCTTATGGTGGCTGACGAGGTTCATAGAGAAATATTATGCAATATAACCGGCGCGGCGTTGGACACAACAAACTATTTAAAAAATATATAAATTTACGTTCTTTCTTTAACGATCACCGAGTTCAAGTATGGTAACATAAATAAAGGACCCTCATTCGATTGTTTATTAAGGGGCGCAAACCATGGTATGTCATCACAACGCCGCTCTACAAAATAATTATATGTTTATTACTATGACTAGGTACGCCAATAATAACTGATGCCTTGGGCAGTCGATTAAAATTAAACCAGAAGATTGAGCGCTGTTTTCGTTTATCAATGGCTAACCAGACTCTATCTGACCATAAAGGCATTCTTCTTAGAGGCTAGAAAACTAGTTCAGGAACAAGACATAACAACGACAAATCTACTGAAAGAAAGCGAGAGCTCCCTAATAAAGATACCTAAATAAATTGATACTGAAGAAAAATGTCACGTAGTTCGTTGCGAATTTCATGGAATTATACGCGATTTATTCTAATAAACTTTGAGCTTGTCTCGGCTAGTTAAAATGCTAAAAGTATCCACTGACAAGAATAAAGCAAATTGAATCTTAGATTTTGATTTATTTATCCAAGCAAAGAGAATGATCTTAATTTTCGTGTATCAAATAAGATAAATTACCGATTCCGACATATTAATCAGAGCAAAGAAAATTGTCTTAGTTAGAGGTAGAAAAAAAATCGTTAAAGCTTAGATCTTGAGCGAAGAAAAAATTACAGTTTGACGTATCTTCGATAAATTTAAGTTAAATCTCGGGTTTATTAACCAGAGTGAAGAAAATTACGGTTAGGCTTATATATTTAAAGATAGAAAGAGAAAAAGGGAAGAAAAAAATACTAATAATAAAGATAAGGTAGCTTACATTCAGTTGATGGCTCTTCGGTGGTTTCCGGGAGGAAAGAAAAAAAACATACACTTCCTCTGATGAAGAAGGACTCTAACGGTGTCCGGAGCAAGTCACAATCGTGGGACCTGATTGGCGTGGCCAAACGACTGAGCTGTAAGGGCTCGTAAATGAAACCCTGCCGGTCGAAATACTCTGTCGGTCGAAGTACCCCGACGGTCGAAGCCTGTAGAACATCAATATATTCAAGGTGGTTCTGCATGTAACTCATAAACCAACCAAAGGACATTTTTAAACTCAGACAATAAAAAATATACATCAAGAGAAGAACACTGAATAAAAAAAGAAATTACCTGTAAAGGGTTGCTATTCGATTAGATCGTCGGAACGTCCAGGTATGTCATGAACGGTCAAGAAGGCTTCTGTAACGAATGAAGAAGCAATTAAAATCCACGCACGGCGTCCCAAAATGGCGGCACTCAAAGTAGAGACAAAAAAAAGCAAACTCACTCACCTACCTAAAGCGGCATTAAATCCCAGTTACGGGGCGAGTTCCAGGCACTAACAAACAAAAGTAAGCAACGTAAGGCAAAATAAGGCCTGAGACTCTAAAAGTCGGTCGGTTGGAACAATCCCATAAGGTAAAACAAACAACATCCAGCCGACCACACTGCTTCAACGTAGAGTGATCTCCTTGAAACTTCCCGGAAGCAGACGCTTCCTCCAATACCCCTACTATAAAATCTACGCCTGACCAATAAAAGTATAGTCACGCGACACGTGGCCATGACCTGTCATATTCCATAATTTATCCAAAGCGATTAAATTAATTAATTAAATAACTTGTTACCGGCGGCTGACAGTAAAATGTGGCTGTATGTTGGAAAAACAGCTAATACAATATCGAATGAAACTGTTGAATCATATATTAAGAGCAAAATAACAATCCACAATGACAGTGATCTTGTCGTTGAACAATTGAGGACGATTGGTAATACGCATTCATTCAAGGTTGTTGTCACCCCTAATACTTATATAGATATTAATAAATGCGAATTTTGGCCATCCGGGGTTATATTTAGACTTTTAAGAGACAGCAGAATTCAAATGTACAGGCTGCAAATTTCCAGTCTCTAGCCGACAATCAAGCAACGAGTTAAAAGTATACTACCAAAATGTTAAGGGTCTGAGAACGAAGCTACAAGACTTTGCAATTTCTGAAAATCTAGAGGACTATGATGTCCTACTTATAACTGAATCCTCGCTTCATACCGATATCCGTGACACCGAACTCAATATTCCGAATTATAACATTTATCGCACTGACAGAAACAGTAATCCAAGCATCGCTGCTGTTAAGGGCGGAGTATTGGTTGCTATCAAAATGTGTTTGCCCTCAAACATGATTGATTCCAGTGTTAAAAATATTGAAAGTGTTTTTGTACAGGTTATGAGTGGCAAATCGAAAATTCTGTTTGGATGTACTTATCTACCACCAAACTCAAGTGAGGATCATTATGAGTCTTATGTGAAATCAGTGGAGGAGATCTATCATGACTGTAAATTTGACTTGTCATTCTTGAGTGGAGATTTTAATCTCCCAAATGTGACTTGGTTTAATGATGACTATGGATGCAGGCCGAGTGGTCAGCTTCGCAACATTGAATTTTATACAGCTTAATCCAATTCCTAATTGTGTAGGCAATTTTTTAGATGTAATTTTTACAAATTGTACTAATTCTATTGTGACTATTGTAGATGTCCCTATTGTAAAGTGTGATAGGTATCATCCTGCGTTGTTGTTTAATGTAAAGTGTGATAATATATTTTTTTTCGAGTATGATTTTCAATACAGGGATTTTATGCATGCTAACTATAGAGTCATAAATGAGATGTTGGGATCTTTTGACTGGGATATAATACTAGATGTGCCTCATGCTGATGAGGCTACAAAGTTGTTCTACGATGTTCTGTATTTTATAGTCGAATCCTGTATTCCAGTAAGACGCGCTAAAAGCAGAGGTTTTCCAAGGTGGTATTCGAACAAGCTATTTTGAATAAAAAAATGGCACAAAAAAAATTTAAAACAACTCATGCTAATCAAGATTACAAGTACTTCTCTGACTTGCGAAAAGAATGCAAGGCACTACTAATTTCCTGTCAAAATGAACATATTACGGAGCTTGAAAACACAATAAGTCAATAGTTGTATCGCAAGTAGGTCCCCTTTTGGGGCGTACGATTATCAATGAGCCACATGGTTTTGTTGGTGGTAGGTCCACCGTGACTAATCTGACGGTTCTCTCTAACTATGTGTTGGAGGCACTGACTTCTCCAAGGCCTTTGATAGGGTAAATATAAACATATTGGTTCAGAAGCTCTCAGCCCTGGGTGTCCATGGCTCTTCGCTTTTTTGGATACAAAGTTTCCTCTCAGGTCGGAAACAAACTGTCAAAATCCATAACTGCCTGTCGGAAACCATTGAAGTTTCGTCGGGTCTCCCTCAGGGGGGGCATCTTTCATCAGTTTTCTTTAACTGCTTCTTGAATGATAGCATGCAGTGCTTTGAGCAGTGCGAAGTTCTGTCTTAAGATATTTAGGGAAGTTGCTGATATTAATGACTGTCTTAGTTCAGCGACACTTGGATAGGTTTTTTGACTATTGCTCTAGAAATGGTTTGGAGATGAATATTAGCAAATGTAAGACTATGAGGTTTCATAGCACAGCGAATCGGCACACCTTCGAGTACCACATTGATGGAGTCTGCTTGGAGAGTGTGGGAAGCATGAAGGATCTTGGAATTATCTTGGATACTTCGTTATCTTTCAGAGAACATTTTGAATACGTTTCTAACAGGGCACTGAAAATGTTGGGTTTTATAAAGCGTAGCCTATCAGAGTTTAATAATATCTATAATTTTAAAATCGTATACTGTTCATTTGTGGAATCTGTATTGGAGTATGCCTCTAATGCTTGGTCACCTTCCTATGATACACATATAAAGCACCTCCAAAGAGTTCAAAATAAGTTTCTTAGATTCATCGCGTACAAGCTAAAAATACCTATTGAAGAAATGAATTATGATGATATTGGGAAATTACTCAATCTACCAAAACTCAAAGCAAGACGAGATTATTTGGACATAGTTTTCTTGTACAAAATTATTAACGGAATTGTTGATTGCCCCGGTATATTGGAGAGGGTTTCTTTGTTGGTTCCACAGGTGAATTTGAGACATAATGAACTTTTTCACATTGAATATCGTAGAACTATTTATGGTAAAAATCTTACCACTCAGAGGCTATGTGGGTCGGTAATTTATTGGCCAAAGATGTTGACTTTTTCAATACTAAGATTGATCATTTTAAATTGCAGATAAAAAGAATACTCCTATGAATGTTGTGAATGATTTTAATGATGCTTAGTGATAGGTCCTAACATATGTGATATGCGATATATGTGTTATTTTATTTTGTTTTTATTCTTGTGACCTGCTGGTATTGTATTGTATTAATATATTGTTGTTTCTTATTTTGTAAAATGGTACATCCATGAAATAAATAAATAAATTACGAAAACAATGAAGCCGGGCTTTTGGTACATTGGTTTTCACCATAATTTTTATTCGAACCAGGAAAAAAGGCATATTTTATTAAACGAACCGCGTTAAAATAAAATAAATTTCATTCCTCCCCGCTCTGTTCTCGACAACAGCGCCGCACTCTGAACTGAAATCGGTACGTGTCAATAAGAGAATTCATAAACAACCGCGTTAAGCGAAATGTTTGTTTATATAGGGAATAGTTATTCAACCTCGAACTGAAAAATTTAAATTTCAAGAAATTACTACGGGTCCTACGAGAGACGTTGCAAGGCGGGAGTTCCTACATTTCTATTGGTGCATTCCCAAGGGCTGTTACCTGGCGGCGCGAAGTGGAGCCGCGTGGACGAGTGTTCCTAATAATTCCGAATATCTCATTGTTTATTTTTAATTTTCCGCCATTGTTCAAGTTGAAGAAGCTTTACTTTGTAGAATGTTTGTGTTTGGGTTGTAATGATTAATTTTGGGCTGAGTAAATTGCGATTATCTATCTACGTTTTTTTTTCTAGGTAAGTACAAAAGTACCCACTTCCTTTGTTTTGTAGTTTTTGTCGGAAATCAGAGTATTGCAATAGCAGTTTCGAAGTTTAATACACAGAACAGGTTTAATTAAATACGATGAACATTTTTATAATAATCATATATATGTAGATAGGGATAGGGTAAATCTTTACATCTACTTTTTTATATCCATCAGTATGCTTTCTCATAATATTAACGTTTATTTTGTACGTAAGTACATATACACAGATGTTGCACGCGCGTGTAGATTTCTTTAAATTTACTTTTTTGGTTGTTCCACATTTGTATTTTTTTTAATTGTTTCAGTTTTTGACACAACAAACTAAGTCAAAATTACATTAGATTTTAATTTGTTTCAGATAACGTCTATTTTGAGAGCATCAATTTGTAAAGGAACATCCCCTGGGCGAGAAAGCTTTCTTTGATCGCTGTGCCTACAAAGTATGTCTTCGTCATTGGTGCCAAATATTTTCCCATTAAATGTGGTTCAAGGAATCTGAGCAGTTAAATTTTTAAAGACTGCTTTTTGTGTACTTGGGTACTCTTTACTTCACCTGATCAATACATCCCTTACAATAGGAAGAGATCCAAAGGAAATTAAGACCATTGTTATTGTGCCTATCCCGAAAGTGCCTAGACCAAATAAACCAGAAGAATATATTGACCCATTAATTTATTATCGATAATTGACTTTCATTGACCTTCAGCGTGCGTTTGAGACCATCAATAGGAGAAGACTTATCCACAAACTACAGGCCTACGGAATTACAAACAGTGCACTTATCACCTGGAGGATCGCTCCCATGTGACTAGAGTGAATAATGTGTCCTCAAATCCGGTTGATAGTGAGATAGAGGTGCCGCAGGGCAGTGTTCTGAGCCCCCTTTTGTTTGTGCTATATGTCAATGACCTAGACCGAGTTTTAAATGATATGTTTCTAAGTTTCGTTTGTGGACGATATGTTGATCTGTGTTTGCGGGAAGGATTTTAATAAGGTAGTAGATACTATGAAATCAAAACTTGACATCCTTTATAACTCGTTGTGTGTAAATAGGCTTAGGTTAAAAAAAAAGACAAAGTAAATGGTGTTTTGGCTCTAAGCAGAATTGTAATAGATTTCTAGAAAATAATTATTGGATTAAGATAGATATCTAATAGCCTATTTGAAAATGCATCTAGTAATATTTAGGGGTAGTCTTGGATTCTCAGCTTTATTTTTCGTTACATGTAGATCATATTAGAAAAAAAATTGGAAAAGATAGAATTTTTTAGGGGAATAGCTGAGATTCTTAGTCAATGGAGTCGTGTTCTTATATATAATACCATTATACAGGGTGTCTCTAAAAGGTGCGGAAAAAATGCTACCACAAATTCCTGAGGCTAAAATATGATGATCTAACCCGATTTACCTATATCCAAAAGTGGACGATTTCGAAGATACTGAGTGTCAAAAGTTCAATTTGATTTTAGTTTTTCATAAATATTTTTTTTATATTTGGTGTATTATAACAATATTCGGGTAGGGGGGGTTTGGCGGGGTGAAAAATTGAAATCTGCCCTCATTTTGATTGTAAAATTTAGAGGGCGCCACCTGCGGTACTTTGTACACATTTAAAACGCAATAACTTTTTTGAGCCACACTGTATTTAACTTTTAAATTAAAATTCTTATTTTCCAACGTCTTTTAAATAAAAAGGTATATCTGGTAAGTATTGATTTGAGCAGTCGTTTTTGAGATATATAGATCTAAAAAATCATTTCGTGTATGAGTACAATTTAACACAATTTGAAGCGAAGGCGTTTTAATAAAATAACTGTCACTAAAAACTGCTGTCAAATCGAATCTAAAAAAAATTGTAATACTTAACAATTCAAGCATATAATTTTGATTATAATTGCATGAATTACGGCCTGTATTTTGGTAGGTGAAGTTTGTGAAATTCTTGAAAGTCTTCTGAATGTGAACAGCATTGTTGTAGTTGATTTTTTTGGTACATTGTTGCTTTTTTGTCGGTGTTTAGGTTTCAAATTGCGAGTAGTACTGAAATATCGTGAAAGAAAATTAACAAGAGCCGGTAAATTATCAAACAATTTGCAAATTTATTTTCGTCATGGCCGTACAGTATACCAAGGAAGAAATGACCGATATGTTATTGGTTTTTGGATATTGCCAAGGAAATGGTTTAGAATCTTGCAGAGTATATAGTGAAAGATTTCCGAATCGTCGCTTACCAAATCAAAAAAACCTTCGCGGCAGTTGAAAGACGTCTTCGTGAAGCGGGTAGGTTTGCGCCTCTTTCTATTAATTATGGTCGTGCACGTACGGCACGAACTCCAGAGGTTGAGGAAGATATTCTAAGTCGGATTGAAGAAAATCCAAAACTCAGCAGCATACGATTGGGCTTAGAGCTAAGGGTAAGCAAAGATACTGTTAATAGAGTGACCAGAGAACAACAACTGCATCCATTTCATGTTTAACGAGTACAAGATCTTTTACCCCAAGATTTTGAAGCGCGCTTAGGTTTCTGCCGGTTTATCCAAGAACACAGAAATGAAGATAGGAATTTTACGCGAAAAATTTTATTCACAGATGAAGCCTCTTTCACGAGGAGTGGCATAACTAATTTGCACAATGAACATGTCTATGCTGAAAAAATCCTCATGCGCGTAAAATAAACCATTATCAGCATGAGTTTAATATCAATGTGTGGGCAGGAATCATAGATACTTTCATAATTGGTCCTGTCATTTTACCACCTCGACTAAATGGCGGAAATTATTTGGAACATCTGCAAAACGAATTACCAGACTTATTAGATCCCCTGCCCTTGGAACTTCGAAGAGGAATGTGGTTTATGCATGACGGTGCTCCTCCACATTTTACGTTAAACGTGCGTAATTATTTGAACGAACAGTATCCAAATAGATGGATAGGTAGAGGTAATGATGCACCCGCGAATTGGCCAGATCGATCCCCTGACATGACCCCGATGGATTGCTTCTTGTGGGGAACTATGAAAACCCTTGTGTATTCTAGTAGGCCAGTAGATACAGAAGATGAATCAAACTAGTATTGATGCTTTGAAAAATGATGACGAAATGCTCCAGAGAGTCCAGTTTAATTTTTTACGACGTATTAATCTTTGTACACACGAAAATGGAGGTCATTTTGAACATTTATTGAAAGCATTTTTTTTTCATTAACTTTTTGTTGTTGACAAATCTCTTATTGACTGTTTTTACTCGAGAATAAAATTATAGCACATTTAACTTGTTTTTGTAATTTTTGATGTGGCAATGTATGTATGGTAATGCAATGATCTGTTTGAGTAAGAAATCAAACATTTAATCCAGATATCTCAAAAACGACAGCTCAAATCAACTCTTACCACGTATACCTTTTTTAAGTGAAAGACGT
>MU183476.1:129486-147792 GCA_016904865.1 Pissodes strobi | reverse complement strand
CGACTGCTCAAATCAACTCTTACCACGTATACCTTTTTTAAGTGAAATACGTTGGAGATTAAGAAAATGTATTTAAAAGTTAAATACAGAGTTGCTCAAAAAAGTTATTTCGTTTTAAATGTATGAAAAGTACCGCAGGTGGCGCCCTCTAGATTTTACATTCAAAATGAGGGTAGATTTCAATTTCTCACCCCGCAAAACCCCCCCTAGTCGAATATTGTGACAATACACTTATTATTACAAAAGTTATTTATGAAAAACTAAAACCAAATTGAACTTTTGACACTCAGTATCTCCGAAATCATCCACTTTTGAACTGAGGTAAGTCGGGTTAGATCGTCATATTTTAACCTCAGAAATTCATGGTAGAATTTTTTCCGCACCTTTTAGAGACACCCTGTATATCCGCATTTCAATTACGGTTTTTCATTGTTGATATCAGGTAAAAAGGCTGATATGCAAAGACTCCAGTTGCTACGAAATAAAGCTATGCGCACTATATTGTTCTGTACACGTTATACTCCCATTAATTTGATGCTAAAGCCACTTAGATGGCTTTCAATACAGCAAAGCGTAGTCCAATGTACTATTTATTTTTAAAACAAAAAATCAATTATTGCCCGAATAAGCTGGTTTGAAGTTGATTCATGTTTATCCCACCGGGAATTCATAATTAATGTTTTATTCAAGACTTTAATATATAAACAATGTAAGTCATATTCAAAATGCGAATTGACATTATAATTTTTTTATTCACTATCCACTTTTATTCACGGAGTAAAAAACAACATTTTAATATTACTCCAAGAGTTATTTTTAGTTACTTAGTATTCAAAAAAGTTGTTGGCAGTTTTTTTTAACTGGAACATAAAACTTTAAATGTATATTATATAATTGTATTTTTCCAATTTACTACAATTAAGGATTTTTTCACAGTGTAAAAAAGTAATATTTTTCTAGCGAGTTTGAATTTTTTAAATTAAAAAGTAACTTTTATGGACCAATATTGTTTGGCAGGAAACATGATTTTGAATATGATTTGACAATTTTAAATATATATACATATATAAATTTTTAAATACTAATAAATGAGATCTGTGAATCATCTTATATTTAAATAAAGATAAAACATTAATCGACGGATTACAATTAATGTATTAGTTGATTCTTATTAAATGGTGATGCTTTTAGGTTGTATCTATGTTAATGTGGTCCAATTACTTTTCGATATTTAAGTAATATTTACAAGTACTTATTTATGGAGTTGTAGTCGATCTAATCTCTTGATACATCAGTTTATCACAATAGCTATATTAGCAATTTCTGATTGAAAAATAGCAAAAATAATTATGGTTTCAAATTTCCTTAACTGGTGATTAATTGTAACTTATAATATACAAGAAAGTTATTTTAAGAACATGTATAACTTTACAAGTTTGATAGGCAATAACACAAAACTTTGAGATGAAAAAATTTGGCATCTAAGATAAAATAAATGAATTATTTCAAAGGCAAATAATACAAATGAACATAAAATGACCAGTTGAAAATAAGGGATGAATCAAACCAGAAGTTGCCCGAAACAGCACACTATATACACTTCTTAGTTCTTTAATTTTAAGGAATGTATAGATTGATGTGTTTTATCAATTGAATTGTTTAATTTTCGAGTAAATATAGTTTTACTCGGATGTTGTTTATTTCACTATCCTAAATCCAAATTTTTTCAAAAATTATTTACTTGATTATAGCGAATAAACTACAATATACATTTTGAAGAGTACATTTATATTAATTTAATTTGATTGTCAATTATGTAATAATGATAATAATGGCTATAAGCGATTGAAAGTTTTGAACATCGGCTGTTGGCCTGGAGCAATATTATATGTACCGATACATAAATTAGTATTAATATATGCCGAACTCATATTAAATAAAGACTTATCCAAAGTGGTAAGAGTTTTGATTTCAGTTTTTAAACACCTTATTTCTTATCTCCCCCTCTTTTGCAAAAATAATGAAATATAATAAAATAAAAATATTTAATTTTATTATTAATCTCCAAATAACAAGACATTTTAATCAATAATTTGATAAATACATGTTTCTGGTGCATTAAAGCATAAAATTGCAGAAAATGTTTGATTGTATTCTTTCTATAAAAAGAAAAAATACATAAAATAACTATATCTACCTCCTATTGGAACTAAATTTAATTTTTATCTATATTTCCCTATAAACATTGTAAGTTTAAAAATTGTAATACCTTAGTTTTTGACTAATAATCAATTTTTATAAATATAATTTTTTTATAGTTTAATAATATGTTTTTAGTGTTCCTAATTTTGAATGCGTTAAAATATCCAGTTTATATTGTAAAATTTTACTTATATCAAGTCAAAACGTTTTACATTTAGCAAATATGATTTTATTATTGTTTATTATTTTCCCATTTTTTAATGGCATATGCAAATCTATTTTCTTCGACTACTGCACCAATTCAATTAGGCATATATGAATATTAGAAACTAGTAAAGAAATTGACACAAAAAACAATGTGTTAAAAATGCTAAAAACTATTTTCTCAAACAATAAAATAAATTCAATTGAAAAGTCAAGATTGGAGAAGCAGGTATTGGAAATTTCATTCTGTGTGTAAAAATTAAACTGATAAAACCGGTTCTAGCCACTTAGCCTTGGCTGAAGATCATTTCTTGGAAATCTACGGCTCCGCGAAAATAATTTTGTATTCCCCTTTCTACTAGGGGTTCGCGAGACTATGGTCTCGGTCTCGGTCTTGTCTCGGTCTCGGTCTCGAATACGAGACCGAGACCGAGACCTGGAAATTAGAATCGAGACCGAGACCGAGACTTACCTATCGAGACCGAGACCAAGACCGAGACCAAGGTAACAAGACTCTCGGTCTCGGTCTCGGTCTCGAAAAATATTTTTATTTGTTGAATTTTCAAAACTTATTTTTCTGAAAAAATCAAATTTTTATGTATGTTATTGGCAATTTATGCCAACGGGGTCCAATCAACCAAAAAATTGAAAAATCGTGCAAATCCGGGTATAACGCTTGTTTATTTTAAAATGGGCTGTTTCTTTTTAAGATTTTAGAAGAAAGGTTATACTGCTATGTACATAATATGTAATTATGTAGATAACTTATTTTGAGCCATTTCCAAACAATAAACAGCTATGAGTTTTCACATTTTTCGTAATATCTAAGGTATTAAAACATCGCGTATCGATTAAAACAACTGGATATCTGCTTCTGGTACAACCGTAGCAGATTAGTCACCTTTGACCATATCCACTTATACAGTATATACCGTATACCTACACATAGTGTCACAAAATTAGTGGACGAAGCATTAGCCCTGTAGTTATTGGTCAAAAATATCTTAATTTTTTTCTATAAACATATATCGGGAAACGCCCCATACGGGAGCTAGGGCCTCTTAAAGGGGGGCACTTAAACATGTTTTTTTTTCTAATTATTTCCAAAATTGTGTAAAATAGAGCTTTAAAATTTTGGAAGTCCCCTAAGTACACTAAGTTTAATATTTAGAATTCGGAAATGGAATAAGAAACAGGAAATTTTAGTCAGGTCAGGTGCTTAACATTTTGGGAGTGAATATAAAAAAATTAACGTCAACTTTTTTGTGGGCTATTTTTTATTTGCTTTGCAAATTTCGAAAATTTTATTTTTTTTTTGGTAAAAAAATGCCTCTTATTTCGTATCACTAGGGCGCAGGGTTTCGAGAAAAACGGATTATAAATGTATTCCGACTGCCAAAATCGGGTGTAAATTGAATGCTATAGGGTCAATCAGGTATCATAATAGCCCCTATTATGATACAAAAATTAAAAAGTTTCAAAAAAAATTTTTTTTTTTTATTTAAGTAAAACGAAAGGTCTTATGCGGTACAAAATTGCATTCCCTTCAGTTTTCTTATTTAAAAACTTATGTAGAGTTAACAGGAAAACTGTAAAAAAAAACTGTGTATCATAATAGCCCCTCGTTTGGGGCTTTTATTGATACACCATGGGGCTAATCTGATACAGTGCTCTAACTGCATTCTCTTAAGTGTTATTACTTCAGCGGGGTTACTGTGATACACTACAGTCCTTTATCATATTCCCCTATAAATTTGGTATTGATATGACTGTTGGTTTTAAAGATACAAGAGGTGAAGTTCAACATTCATAAAAAAGGCAAAAATATATGAATTTTAGAGCATTAAAACATTGTATAAAAGGTAAGGTGAGCCAAAGATAACAATATAAAAAAAACCTACATCCTTAGAGAACATTTTAATAAAGCATAAACATCAAATAGCACGAAAAACTAAAAACACAACGATAAATTGTTTACACTTTAATAAAGCATAAACATGAAATAGCATAAAAAACTGAAAATACAACGCTAAATTGCCTCATATACTGGCACTATACTACCAAACCCAAATTTTTCTCTGTTTCCAGATAAAACGCAGTTAGGAGAAGGTAGTTTGGCAATTATTGCTTCGGTATTGATTAGACATATGTCTTTTTCGTTCTTTTTAAAAGTCTTCTTTTCACTACCGCTCACATCTTATTTTCTTGGGGATGAATATGGCGGTAGGTACTTGTATCATAATAGCCCCACCGCACGTATCACATTAGCCCCAAGTTGTGTATCATAATAGCCCCTTAACTTACGTAGCTAATAAAGCTATCTCAGCTAACGGTTAATCTTACTAATATTAAGGTAAAGCAAAGCTCAAAACTTATATTTTCAGGTTCTGTAATAAAACTGATTTAATAATATAGCTGTATAAATCAGTGCCAAGAAAAGTTTACACAGGTCGCAGAAATTTTGGTGGTAGAAAAAAAAAACGCTCTTTTTCCAATTTTTTTTGTGAAATTTTTTCATCTTTTATCAAAAATAAATATGAGGCGATTGTTGTAATGCTTCTTGCAATATACTGCATTTTTTTCAGGCAATACATTTTACACTAAACATCTGATTGATTGGTGTATCACAATAGCCCCATATACTTAAGTGCCGGTTGACCCTAGTTTATCAAATTTTGGAAACTTTTTTTCTGGAACAACTATTTTATAATAATATGAAGTTTTGTAACGTCAAAAGGAATTTTTGGGGAATATCAAAAATTATAACCTTCATTTTACACCCGTTTTTGGCAGTCAGTATACTTTAAAATCCGTTTTTCTCAAAAACGCTGCGTCCTAGCGAAGTAAACTAAGAGGCACTTTTTTGCGAAAAAAAAATTCAAATTTTCAAAATTTGAAGAAAATATATATAAAAAGTTAGCCCAAAAAAAAGTTAATTTTTAGATTCGTCCCCTAAAATGTTCGCACCTGACTAAAATTTTTTATTTTTAATTCCATTTTTAAATTCAGAATATTAAGGTTAGTAGAATCCCAAAATTTTAAAACTCTATTTTACACCGTTTCGGAAATAATTAAAGAAAACCATATTCAGGGGCCCATTTTTAAGAGGCTCTAGCTCCCTTCCCGATATATATTTATAAGAAAAATTTTAGTTATTTTTTGACCGATAAATACATGGTTGATGTTTCGTCCACTAATTTCGCGACACCCTGTATACCGTTAAATTTTAAGAGTTTTCAAAATAAATGTTTCCATATAATACAGAATGTTTGAAAATGACATCACTTTGTATGGCTAGGTTACAACTGATAAGAAATGTAAAAAATAAGAAGAAAAAGCGTTGACTTTGACAATAAAATTGACATAAATCGGTACCTAGTTTTTATGCGTACATAATTAAAAATCCCTATCACTTGTATAGCTACCTACATTAGAGGTAAGCATTTTTATATCAAAACAACAATTTAGAAACTAACATGAAATATATTAAAATATTATTAGGTACCTATTTAAGTTAACTATTATTAACCAAACAACTGTTGCAAACAAAAAATGTAAAATTATTTAAGAAGTTTATCCCTAATATCACATCTACACGAAGAACTGATACACAAAAGACACTTATTAGATGTTTCATTTAACTTAACATTCCGAAATAACGCTTGTGTTATTAACGAAATAAAACAGTAAATTTTTTAATTACTTTTTATTTGCTCAAACCGAGACCGAGACCAAACCGAGACAAGACCGAGACCGAGACCGAGACCAAGGTAGTCTCGGTCTCGGTCTCGAGCTTCGAGACCCGAGACCGAGACCGAGACTAAATTTTTTTTCTTCGAGACCAGGACCGAGACTTGCCAGGTCTCGGTCTCGGTCTCGGTCTCGCGAACCCTTACTTTCTACCCCTTCATTTTCGTATGTAGGGTAAACATTGCACGTGTTTTCATTCAGAAATACTGTTTTTGGCGCCAGCCACTGGGGGCAGCACCTCTCCACAGGCCCCGTTGAACCACTATTTTCTTATAAAGACAATGGCGAAACCTATGTGAATAAACGCCATTCCCGATATCGAGTTGCAGTGAGCAACCGCGATTCCCCTCCAGCACTTATTCACCGGGTGGTAGAGGTCATTACACCTATAAATAATCCTTATTTGGATACATAAGGAAAAATCGCCGATTCTTGCGTGATTCGTTCGAGTCAAGAAAACCCTATATTAACATTTAAACTTAATTTGAGGCAAAATGTGAAAGCTAAAACCATATACCTAACTAAGTTAAGTTTATGCTAGAACCAAAGATATATGTACGTTTTTTATGTATCTTTGCTAGAACTTTACAACTCAGACTATTCACCATTTAGTCAGGAAAACCCTATATTAACATTTAAACTTAATTTGATACAAAATGAAAGCTTACACGTTATTTAGGATAAAAATTATTTTTAATAGAAATGCCGTTCTCTTTTTAGAGCAAATTGTTGAAGGGCGACCTATTTTTGAAGCATGCAACTAGTGGGGGATAGCTTTTGTAGTTTGTTTATCTAATTTTCCGTTATAATGCAGTAAAAAAAAGCAAGTCAGCTGCTGTTCAATTCTGATTTCAGTTCTGGCGAAGTTAAACACAATGCCATTTATTTGGATTATATTCCAATATTAAGTTACTTTATTTTAACAGGGTATAGGTATTATTATGATAGGTGTAGGTGCTTTGTTGTACATTTTCCTAAATTTTCTTTAGGCTAAATAATTTAACTTTGGACGCGGGTCGGGCATCATTATGTCTTGAATTTCAATTTATTTTTTTTTTAATAAAATAATTGTTTTATTTGAATGTCTCTCTTGGCGAACTAGTACGAACTGGAGTTATTTTTTAATCAATTTAAAATAATTTGTTGAAACAATTTAACCAAAATCAGTCGCTATATAATTCCAGTTCATTACATGCTCAAGGATTTAAATATTCCAATATATTCTAGATGAGAATACGAGAAATAATAACAACCATTTGGAAACGAGCAAATAGAACATTATAAGGGTGTGCTATTGTGTGTGTCAAATCAATTTAAATTTAGCTGCAATTTAACAGTTTCATAGTTACTACAAAGGGAGCGCTTTACGCGCAAATGAATTTGGTTATTGTCAATTCTCACTATTTCTGATTCAACAACAAATGGAGACATATGCTTGATTGCATTTTCAGCAACGTTAACAGTAAAACCGCAGAACAGTAAACGCGGTTTATCTAATTTTAAAGCTCGGCAGCGGAAATGTGGTTGCACACGATATTCATAACATTATCCATAGGAATCGGATGGAAGTAACAGTTTAACTAAAAATCCTTCTAATACTTATATACTTATATCCCTACTATTTATTAGTTTTGTTTCAAACGGCGGTAACAAACGTACACAAACTATACACATGTCTCATATTTAAAAAATACAATTGGCATATAACTATTCCAATAATGCCCCAAAAACAAGATCTAATAAGATGGAGTACGTCAAATTTTTAAATACGGAATCCTAGGGGGAACGATTTTAGAAGCTTGGATTTAATTAACAATATTTAAATACGTGGGACTAGTCGATGAATTTGAAGATGATATTGTTGGAATTGGAATACAATGAAAAGTTACAAATAATATCAAAACAACATACAGTTTTGGATCATTTATTACTCGGTACATATTAGCAAAACAAAATAACTGTCTTTTATTTCTTACCCGAATAATCAACTATTGGGAGTAATTTTTGTTAATGATTTAAAAACGAATAAATGTGTTACAAAAATTAAATAGTTCATATTATTATTCACTCACTCTCTTCTCATGTCTTATATTCTTAGTTTAATCTCACGGTTGTATTTTAGGTTTGTTATCAACCTTGAAGTATTAAGATCTTTCGCAAGAAATACCATTTTTATCATCAAAATGGAAAATAGAAAAACGTATCAAACGTATTAAACGAATCCTCTACCATATTACATGCCTGCTCTTATCAATTTCACTCGTATAATAGTGTCATACTACCGATCTACACATTATTAACACTTTAACATTCGATGTTTTTCTAACGTAAGTTCTATCGCATCTTTTGAGTATTTACACGAGTCCGCTCTGCAGTCGCAAGTAAACGATTTGTACTTCACTAGCCAGAATTTGTCCCCGTAATCAAAACTAAAAAAAGAAGACTTAATTATAAATAAAAATATAAGTGCCATGCATTCTACACACTAACATTTCAGTGTTAAGTACAATTAGTTTGGGAATATTTTTTCTTAAATTTCATCACGCTTTACCTTAATTCTTCATCTGGTGCTATATCTCTTTTTGCAAATAATGCTATTCGAGGAAATTTGAGATCATGATGCTCTATAAATACTTTAATTGGATGCAAATTAGGATCGCAGGAATGGTTAATAAATCTTGCAAAATTTCCATAAAATTTAGCGTCTATGCAAAAAGAATTCGTTTCCTGAAAATAATAATAGAAACTTGAATGACAAATGTCCATCTTCATGAACGGACTGTTATAGCAAGATTTCTTAACAGATCGAGATCTACTCACCTTATTGTCAAGATCAAATAAATAACTGTCATCTTCCCTGTGCTCCGCGTCTGTATTTGCTAAAATTTCACCTATATATTCGCAAACATAATTTCCCGTGGAAATAAAATTTAAGGATTTGATACCCCAGCCCTTTGAGATGGTTTTAAATAGCTGGAATCTTTGGGTCAGTGACTTCTGCACCAGCCGATTGGTACACAGAATTGCGTTGCATGAGCACATGTCATTGCATTCAAAAATTAAAGGCGGATCTAAAAAGAAAACATAATTATGGCACTGAAAGTAACATCACCTTTAAAGTTAAAATACATAATATAAAAAATATTATAATAAACTTATAACTCAACCATCGTCGTTTCTCCAGTCATTTGCGTAAAATCGGCTTAAAGGAAGCCTTTCATACCCCAAAGAACTTTTTGAGCCACTACATAACCACAGATTTGATACTTAATAGACATGCTTCAAGTCATAACTTACCATAGAAATTGAAATCTTGCAACAATTTTCCTTGATCATCGTACCAACATTTTAAAGATAACTTTGCGCACCCACATTCAGATGACCTACATCTATCATCACACAAACAAGATTGCATTGTTGTTACTCTCATATCAATTTGAACATTTTCTGATGTTAGGCAGTTCCTTTTTATGTAGGTGTAATGCTTGGGTTCTCCCTCGGAATCTATAGAATTATAGCATTGAATAGGGTTTGCTTCTCTACCTCTCGAAATATCGCTAGAATTTAAAATAACGTTTAAGAAGCAGATGATTGGAAAACAATTTAGTTTCAGTTAGTTAGCTTCACTATTGTTTACCTTCCATTATATTTATTGGATTGCGATTATTGTGATTCAAGCGCGATTATTTTAGTATTTATTAAAAACACACTATCAGCTGTCTCTCCCTCAAACTAAAAATAGAGAATATAGAAAATGTGGACAGATAATTTACAAGTTAAATATGTACTTCTTACGCACGTATATCTGAAACAACATATTTCGATTCCACTATATTTATTCAATCGCGATTATGGTCTTATATTAATATTAATTAAAAACTCATTATCAGCTGTCTCTCCCTCAAACTAAAAATAGGAAGTGAATCTAATAGAAAGTTTAAATAGATAATCTACACGTTAAATATGTACTTTTCACGAACGTATATCTGAAACAACAGATTATATTTATTCAATCGCGAATATGGCATTATTATCCTTCGCATCTCCGCCGTCCCTCATTACACTTTATAGTTACAATTTTTTCCCAATCGGTACAAGTTTTAAAGAAGTGATCAAAAAATATGGTGATTCAGCCGTCCCAGGCCGCTCTAGCTTGTCGCCTTGATGCGTCATTACAATTTTGTACCGTTCGGTGACAAGTAACGAATCCGTAAATCGGTTCTTTCTTGCTTTTTAAGAAGAAAGATGCCTAGATATCGCATTTCAAGTGACAGTGAAAGTATTAGCGACACGTCTTGCTCGAAAAGGAGGCGAAAAAAGGGGGACAAAAAAACGTGACCGTAGATTCTACAAGCTACAGAAACAACTCCGATATTTCCAGAGAGGGCTGGAAAATCAATATTCATCGGAAGGAAGTAAATCAGGGGGTGAGTCCATATAAAATTATTAGAGGGTAAAAAGTAATTATATGCCAAAATTTCCAATATACATAAATACCTGGTTATCTTAAATATATTATGTACGGAATACCACAATATAGTGAAATGCGATATTTCTCGAAGCACAGCGCTTATTGTGAGCATTAAGATAACTAGTTGTTTATGTTGTAAATTCGTTTATCCGATAATTGTTATATTAAAGGCCACTAAAATTTTGAGTATATATGCAATACGCGGTTTCTTGGAAGAAATTTACTATACAGGACGGATTCTACTTAAGACGATTTTAAAATCATCAGATTGGAGGTAACTAATTATTACACTCTTGGTTTCGGTTCAAAAACAGATATCACAGTATTAGCACATACTGTAAATATGCCAAAAAAAATCGTTGTATTTGCAAATGTAGTCGATAGCATAACCAGGGTTAAGCAGCAAGCAAAAAGGTGAGTAGTTCGTCGTATTAGCAGATACAATCGATCGTACCTTCCACTATCTGCAATTGCAGTTGCAGGTAATGGACATACCTATTTTTCTATTCAAAAACAGAAATTACAGTATTTGCAGATACTGCAAATATGCTAAAAAATCGTTACATTTGCAGATGCAGTCGATAGCATAACCAGGGTTGAGCAGCAAGCAAAAAGGTGAATAGTTCGTTGTATTAGCAGATACAGTCGATCGTACCCTTCACTGTCTGCAATTGCAGTTGCAGGTAGTGAACATACCTATTTTTCTGTTCAAAACAGAAATTACAGCATTTGCAGATACTGTAAATATAGTAATAGATCCTTGCATTGATGCAGTCGATACCATAAGTAGCAAAACCAAGGAAATTCTTTTGCATTTGCAGATGCTAGCTGAGGAAATAACTCATCCGAATCGAGACTTACCGACATCAGAAGCACCAGATGGTCCTGAACAAACTAACAATCACCTAGCTTTGTTAATAGGCAAAATACCCAGATAGTTTTTAGATGGAACAATTATTTATTATAAGGACTAAATAAGAAGAAGAAAAACAGTATGATAGAGAAGTATCCACCAGCTGCCAACTGCAATGTCCTCAGACCATTAAAATTAAATCTCGAAGTAGAAACTGTACTAAATCCTGCAACTGCATGCCAAGACCACTACTTGTATCAATTACAGAAACAACTAGTCCGTGGGCTTAGTGCTTTAGCCCTCCCTTTCAATAATTTAATTAGCCAACCGTCTGAACTAAAGTTATTGGCAGAAATTAAATGTAAACAGTTCAATAATAGCGTGGGTACAGGGTTATAAAATCCCCTTCAATAGGACACCACTCCAGATTAGCAAAGTACGTTGCGACATTAAGAACTGTGAAATCGCCAAGTATCAATCGGCGATTAATGACCTTTTAAAAATCGGGACTGTCGAGGAATGTAATTCGGTGGATGGCGAATTCTTATCGTCGTACTTTTTACGTAAAAAAAACCCAATGGGAAATATCGATTTGTGCTCTACTTAAAGAACTTAAATAGGTATATGACAGCATCCGATTTCAAACTTGAAGACTACAGGACGGCACAAAATTTAATTTCAAAATACGCATTCTTGGGAAAAATTTATCTTAAAGATGCATATTTCCTTATTCCTATACACAGTAGTCATAAAAAGTTTTTATGGTTTGATTTTTGCAACGTACTATATCAATTTAATTGCGTTCCATTTGGTTTATGTACAGTTCCATATCTTTCACAAAACTTCTGAAACGAGTTGTAAGATATGTAAAATTAAAGGGTATAAAAACTGTACTCTATTTAGATGATTGGCTAGATACTGGTAATTCAAAAGAAAATTGCTTAAAAGTATAAATAAAATTACCTAAAGAGAAAAGGGAAATAATTTATAAAGACATACAAAACATTAGGAAAAAGAATAACTGTAAAATCAGATTATTTGCACAACTCGTCGGAAAACCAGTTGCTGCTTGGCCAGCTGTACGTTATGGCTGGTTACACATAAAATCTTTAGAGAGGCAAAAAATCTTAGCATTAAAACTAAACAATAGAAAATATGACTCAAAGATTAAGATAACTTTCACTATGGAAGAAGATTTGAATTGGTGGTTAAAAACATAATGATTTCTCTCAACATAAATTTTCTTTAGAAATATTTTCAGACGCCTCACGAACGGGTTGGGGCGTTTTCTGAAGTGGGAAAAATCACACGGGTTTTTACAACAAATGAGACTGTAGTGTTCACATAAACATCCTAGAACTTAAAGCAGCCTTTTTCGGCTTAAAATGCTTTGCAAAAACCTACTCAAACTGCCATATTCTCTTAAGAATTGATAATGTAACGGCCATATCGTCCATAAATAAAATGGGCAGTGTACGATTCAAAAAATGAAATAGTATAACAAAAGTTTTTTGGAAATGGTGTGAAGGCAAAAACATCTATATTTACGCTTCATAAATCAAAAGACAACAAGGAGCCTAGAGTTTAGGCAAAATTCTATGGAAACAGAGTATGAACTATCACAGAAAACATTTAAAAAAATCATCAATACATACGGGAATCCACAAATAGATCTGTTTGCTACACACATTAATACAAAAGTGCAAAAATGTATCTCTTGGTTCCCGGATCCGTACTCTGACTACATAGACGCATTTACAGTAAACTGGTCCGACAAAATGTTTTATGCGTTCCCCCTTTCCCATAATACAAAAAGTCTTACAAAAATTATAAGTGATAGGGCTACTGGAATACTTGTAGTCCCCCTTTGGCCATCACAATCATGGTCCATTGTTCACGGACCTACTGGCAGAATAGTCTATTATATTTTACCCTGAAAAATACTTACATCTCCTTGCAGAGAGAAACACCCATTGTGGAAGAAAATTTCCCTGGCTGTAGGGAAATTGTCAGGAGAGCTTTTCTACAAGAAAGCGTACCTAATGAAGCGATAAAAGTGATTATTTCTTCATTGACAGATAGCATCATTAAACAATACGGAAATACTTACAATAAATGGGGGAATTTCTACTTTTCTAAGCACCACCAACAAATATATAACAATAACCGTAAACTTATTCTTGAGTTCCTAAACATTCAATTGTCTTCGGGGTCATCCTACCCTACCATCAACTCACACAAATCTGCACTTTCTCTTATATTGGATATTAAACAAAAATACGAAGCGGTTATAAAAAGAGTCCTCAATGAAACATTTAACATAAGATCCCCAAAACCAAAATACTCAATTACTTGGGATCCCTACCCTGTTCTACAGTACTTAAAGAACATCTACCCTCACGAATCCTTAAATCTACAAAAACTAACTTTAAAACTAGTAACAATCTTACTATTAATAACGGCACACAAATCACAGACAATCTCGGAAGTAAAAATAAACAATATTTTTCAATATGAAGACATAATTGAAATCAGAATCCCGGATAAAATAAAAGCAAGTGGCTTAAACAGGCTTCAATCTAATTTGATATTACCTTATTTTATTAAACAACCTGAACTATGTATAGGCACACTATTAGAGACTTACATAGAACGCATAAAAGAAAAAAGGGTGCTACCAGTCAATAAAGAAAATTTAATACTCACTCACAAAAAGCCTTATCACCCAGACAGCAGTCAAACCATTAGCAGATGGGTCAAATTAATACTAAAAGCAAGCAGTATAAACACGGAAATCTTTGGGGCAGACAGCACGCGACACGTGGCAACTTCAGCAGCTCAAAAAATGGGAGTTAGATTACAAACCATTCAGACGACAGCTGGCTGGACAGAAAAATCAAAAGTCTTCTCAAAATTCTATTTATAACAAACCTATCGCGGGTAATCCCACTGAATTTGCATCTTGTTTATTGAACCATAATTTCTAAGGAATCAAAAATTTAGTCAAGATGGCGGCCGACAGCGTCGATAGTTTTGTTACTCCTACAAAATCTTGCAATTTATGTTCTAAAAAAGTAAAAAAAAAACGATTAAATGTACGTCTTGTGAAAGTGTTTACCACAGTTATTGTGTTGTTAGATGTCCTGGCTTTATGATAGCAAGTGTTTGCGAGATAATTTGTTCCGAATGTGCCGAAAATAACGGCTTGGTGAATATGACAGGAGATGAAAAAATCAAACTGTATACCAAAAACAATGGTCTCCTCAGCTCCTTGGTGTTTGAACTACAGGGGAAAAATGATTTGCTGCGTGAAAAGATCCATTTCTTGGAGGAAAAACTGGTAATTATGGGTAAAAGTAAAAATGGAAATCCAAAACAATTAAGTGAGGTTAGTTTGCAATGTTCTGTCTCTCCTTCTTTTCTGGCCCAAGCAGCTAATAATTTGACAGGTGGTGTGGTGTGGTGCCAGTGCCACCTCCTGGTAATAGAAACCAGGTGGGGTTGCCAACTCTTCTTAGTAAAAACATCACTGACGTCATTGTGGATACCGATGCCGTTGATAATGAGAGTCTCTCTCTCTCTCTACCTTTACCAGAGGCGGTACAACAAAAACAATTGAGCTCCAGTTCAGTCATCCTTGAGGCAAGTGTGCATGTGAGTGCTGATCCTGTTGTGGATATTACCACCAAAAACCACTTGACAGTTCAAAACCGTAAATCTCACAAATCTCCTCAGAATAATCCAAGGAATATTCAGGTACAGAATGAAAAAATCATTCATAGTAATCAAAGAGAAATTTCACCCGATCAAGTGGAAAATGCTATTTCTAGTGCTTTTCATTTATTAAATCAACAGACTGCTTCCAAAAACTCTGACACAACTAAAAAATCTAATTTTTTTCTAAGGGGTTCAGGAATGGATCCTATGCCTGCGGCTTCGAATCCCACAAGTAGTTTCACTGGAGTGCCAACTAAAACTTGGTTTTTGTGTACGAATCTCCAGTGGTGCTTCTGATAGAGTGATCCAGGAATACATTCTAAATAAGTTGGTATGTAATAACAAAACAGTGTGCATAGTTAAAATGCTAAAGCGGGGTGATTAGTATGTCAATACATTTATGGATGCCATGTTTTGGCCTTCCAATGTTGTGGTAAGATACTTCAATTTAAGGCCAAGAAATAAAGTTGAAGAATATATACCTCGTAATAATCCGCAATCCAATAAATCCAAAAATAATAGTTCACAAAATTTTCAGCAAACACCCAAAAACAAGTTTCCGAATTAAGTGTACACTACCAGAATGTAAGAAGTTTAGTTAATAAGCAGGATGGTCTGCAACAGTTAGCTTTAGTGGATAACTATGATGTCTTATTGTTTACGGATACATGGCTTACCCAAGGTGTCATAAGTGAGGAGATGGAGCTTCATGGCTATGTAATCTACCGTTGTGACAGGAACATCAATACGAGTCAAAATACAAGAGGTGGTGGAGTTATGATAGCAGTGAAAAAGCAATACTCTTCAATATTGCTAATGACTGAAAATCTGTCTCTTGAACAGGTATTTGTCTCTTTAAGGATTGGCTCCCACACTGTTCTATTTGGAGGCACATATCTGCCACCACAGTCTCCTGTCCAGAAGTATCAAGAATACTGCCTTTGTGTAGACTATATTCTTGAAAGGCATAAACACAGTATGGTGGTACTGACTGGTGATTTCAACCTACCCCATATAAGTTGGATTAATGAGAGTGATTGAACTAGAGCTGTTGGACGTATCTCGGATCAGGTTGAAGCAATTTCTAATTACTTTGCCTTTCTAAATTTCTATCAATGTAACAAAATACCAAATATTTCTGTAAACTTTTTAGACTTAATTTTCACTGATTATCAAAATTTGGAGGTAAATTTAGTCCATAATCCTTCCATAAAGTGTGATAAATCATCCTGCTTTAGAATTTGTAATTGTCTTAGAAAGTGATATGAAATCATTGCAATTTAACTATTTTTATTATAATTTTAAGTTGGCCTCCTTCAATTAATTTATTTCTCGCAGGATATGATTGGAATGTTGTTTTAAACTGTAATGACGTCAACTCTGTTATTGAAAAATTTTACAATATTTTGTTTATAGCAATAGATTTGTTTGTTCCTAGATGTAGGGCCAAAAATTCAAAATTTCCAGCTTGGATGTCTCCTGAACTGAAACTGGCGATTATACATAAGGAAGCCATGCATAAAATATATAAGGAAACGGGGTTACTTCATGACTATGAGGTGTTTGCTCAGTCTAGGCAGTTGTGTGGGCAACTAACGAAAGCTTCTCGAAGTGGGTATGTGGGTAATTTGGAAGATAGTTTTCAGGGAAATCCTAATTTGTTTTGAAGATACATTCATAGTAAAAATAATGATATGATCTAACCAAATAATATGTCATTTAGTGATCATGTGTCGCATGATCCTCAGGAGATAGCAAACATGTTTGCTACATTCTTTGGATCTGTGTATACGGATACAGGTAATGATTCACCAATAAATGTACATTTAAATTTTGATTATCCAGAGTATCTTAGCAATGTTCATATAAACTTGATGGAGGTATTTGAGGCTGTTGAATCTCTTAAATCTAATTTATCATCAGGGCCAGATAATTTGCCTTATTCTTTTGTTTATAACTGTCGCTTTGTTCTTTCTCCAATATTATGTAAGATTTATAATATCTCTTTAGATACAGTTAAATATCCTGACTTTTGGAAAGTTAGTTTCTTAACACCAATTTTTAAAAATGGATTACGTACTGATATAAAAAATTACAGGGGAATAAGTAAGGTATCTTTGTTTGGCAAGATTTTTGAGAAGATAGTGAACAATAAAATTTTTCCATTTTTTCATCAAAAATTGTGTCCTGAACAACATGGGTTTTTTGCTAAACGCTCTACAGTTACAAATGTATTGGTCTACACTGAATACCTTTTGAAGGCCTTGGAGGGGAGGTGCCAGGTTGATGCAATCTATACTGACTTCTCCAAGGCTTTCGACAAGGTGAGTCATCCCATCTTGTTGCAGAAGCTCATTGGATATGGAGTGTCTGGGCCTCTTTGGGGCTGGTTTAAGAGTTATTTGTCTAGTAGATGTCAGTTAGTTAACATAAATAATGTAAAATCAATGGCTATTGATGTAACATCGGGAGTACCACAGGGTGGTCATCTGTCCCCACTTCTCTTCAATCTGTTCATAAATGATCTTTCTTATACTATTAAACACTCCCATTTCTTGCTATATGCAGATGACTTTAAAATTTACAACTGTATCAGAAATCCCAATGACAGTTTGAACGTTCAGAAGGACTTGGACAGGTTTGGAGTGTATGTCAAATGACATTTTATAGAATTCAAAATCCAGCAATTTATGAATATAGTATCAATGGTGATATAATAACTAGAGCAGACTCTGTTAAGGATCTTGGAGTTACTCTTGATCATAAGTTAACTTTTGACCTCCATGTTGAAAATATATCTAATAAATCTCTGATACTGTTAGGCTTCATATCAAGATCATTTAGTGAGTTTAGTAACATAAATTGTTTTAAGGTTTTATATTGTTCTTTGGTGCGTTCTCTTCTTGAATATGCGAGTCCTGTATATACCCCTTATTATCATAAAAATATCAATATGATTGAAAGGATTCGAAGACGATTTTAAAGAGTAATAAATTTTAAGCTAAAAATACCCATAGAGGAATTAGATTACAATCTCCTACAAAAGCTCCTTGGGATTGACACTCTTGAAGATCGACGCTCCCTTTTGGATTTAAAAATCATTTTTAAA
>MU183476.1:117872-129476 GCA_016904865.1 Pissodes strobi | reverse complement strand
CTCATTTCTAGCCCTCCTTAGGAAGATCCCCCTCGAAGCTAGTAAATTTAATATTTTTAGAATATTCAATGCCCTTTATAATTATTCTAATTGATTTGCGTATTTTAGACACGCTTCATTTATACCCCCACTTTTTTGATAGTATAACAATGAACAATGAACAATGTTAAAAACCAATAAAAAGATTGACATTCGTCATGAAGTATTTTCAAAATGCTTTTTTTCATTATTATATTCAATAATACTTTGCTTACAGAGGTGTATCGCCATGAGCGTTTAAAACGTTGACGTCACTTTTTAAATTTAACAGCAATTCCACAATATGGTCGCTTCCTTTGAATGCAGCCCAATGGAGAGCTGCATTATGTTCCACATCTCTAAAAGTAGAAGAAATTACATAAATATAAATAACTGATTTACACAACTTAAAATCAAGTTAGTATTATGTGAAGAACGCGGGAAATCATTGAGTTCTCAAATTTGAGTAGCATTGCTATACATCGCTCATCAGTGAAGATAGAGAGGGTGTTCCTTACGTCTTTCTTCAAATATTCCAATATTTGATCCAATATACTTTAAACAGCTGAATCTTTATGATATTTAAAATTATCTATTCTAGAGACACACTAACCTTATATTAACATTAGCTCCTTTCGATACTAAATATTTGGCGACACTAACGTAACCATGTTCACAGGCCCAAACCAATGGGGTCCAACCACCATCGTCTTGCCAATTAACAAAGCTAGATATGCCAAAGCTAGAATCTAAAATAACTTTACACGCTTCAAGATTGCCCGATTTTGCAGCTATGTGTAAAGATGTCATTCCGTCAATACCCTAAAAACATAAAATTGCCATAATCAATCCGCCATAACAATATGGATCAAATCTAATTATATTAAAGGATAAATATCATGTCAACAAACAATAACTGCTCCAAGCTTCTGTACTAGCTGATCTGGGCTCGCCATCACCCATCTACACCCATTAACCGAATATCACGAGTCAGGATCAGTGAGTTAATCCAAACTAACACACAACTGTCCAGTTCTCTTGTGATCTAATGAAAACCACTTACCTTTAAGGCGATATCTGCACCAGCCTTGATCAAATACCCAGCAATATCATTCTTATAGTCTGATATCGCTAACATCAGAGCAGAATTCTGGTCAGAATCCAAAACGTCTATATCGATGTGCATAGAAATAAGGAGATAGGCTGCTTTTATATTGCCTTTTAAGGCAGCCAAATGGAGAAAAGTGCCGTTGTTATAGTCACGTAGCCTCACTTTCAGGTCAAGCTTTCCATTTCCTGAATCGAAATTTCAAAATAAATATCAATAAAATATAAATATATAAAATTTGGCCCAACGATACTAGTCGTGTTGCTCGTTTTAAATAGTATCTCTTGTTGAAAATGAGTCGTTATCTTACTAACTAGAGGACATTCTAAACAATTTATTTGACTTCAGTGATAATGAGGCACCACTACAAAACGAATTTTAAGAAAGTGATTTTTTTAGTAATAAAATTAAGAAAACTGATATAGATTCAGAATATGACGCAACCGGGCTGTGGCCAGGATGTAGGAGCATACTTTTATGGCTAAAATATCTATATAAGTAATCCAGGAATCATCCTGCAACTTCTAGAACAAGAGATGAAAATATAAGTTTTTATCTTCCATGGCTGAAAGGATCTGCTGCTGATAACACACCCACTACACCTTATGAAGCATGATCTCTTTTACTGACAGTATTTTCAATCGAATATGGTCAATTTCAAACATATAGACAATAATATTTTATTCAAGGCCATTTATCAATAATGTAATGTCTATATGTTCTCTCAAATAAAAAGTGCAGATGTTTTCATGAATTTTAAAACAACCCACATTTTATGACCAACAAATTTTTTCTACCACTGTCGTAAAATTTGAGAATTTACTTTACTTACTTTAAGGCGCGCAAACCATGGTCTGTCATCACAACGCCACTCTACAAAATAATTATATGTTTATTACTATAACTAGGTACGCCAATAATAGCTGATGCCTTGGGCAGTCGATTAGAATTAAATCAGAAAAATGAGCGCTGTCTTCGTTACTCAATTATTAACCAGACTCTATCTGACCATAAAGGCACTCTTCTAAGAGGCTAGAAAACTAGTTCAGGAACAAGACATAACAACGCCAAGTCTACTGAAAGAAAGCGAGAGCTCCCTAATAAAGGTACCTAAATAAATCGATACTCAAGAAAAATATCACGTAGTTCGTCGCGAATTTCATGGAATTATACACGATTTATTCTAATAAACTTTGAGCTTGTCTCGGCTAAAAGTATCGACTGACAAAAATAAAGCAAATTGAATCTTAGATTTTGATTTATTTGTCCGAGCAAAGAGAATGATCTTAATTTTCGTGTACCTATCAAATAAGTTAAATTTCCGATTCCGACCTATTAATCAGAGCAAAGAAAATCATTCTTTTAAATTGTCATGAAGTCGTACGTCTAATTTTTGGTATAGTTAGCGACAACATGAAAGTGCGAAAAACGAATCGATACCACGCAAAACTTGGTTCTGGCCCTCTCAGAAAAAGAACATATCGTGACGGTCGCCTTATTCTCCTACAATGTCTTACAGATCGGTTTCAGACAACTGCATAGGCCACTAAAAGTAAGTGAAATATAACTTAGTCTCTTTGCAGTATGTCGAAACCTAAAATTTGAGGGCTGGTCGTCCGGCAATGGGCCCAAACCTACTTCCAAGAGAAAGCGTAGCTCGACACGACACGGACATACAGAGATTGGAATAATCATGAAAGAGGACGCTTTGGTGGCAGATCAATAATAATCTGGGGTAACGGTATTGAAAGTACGTACTAAACTTTGCGTGTTCTTACGAAAGGAATACGTTGTTCCATTATCTGTTCTCAATAATAGAGATGCTTTCGTATTAATGCACAATAACGCGAGGCCTCATACTGTAACTGTCTAAACACGTTTTGAGACATGTTTGTGGTTCCATCAAAACATGGATCCCACGTCGGTCTGTTCTTTGTTTATTGTTAAATTATGTGAACCTTTTCAAAAAATGTAACTTGTAATTTAAATTTTGATGTGACCGTTATCGTTTGATGTAGTTTGTGCCTCTTCGTGGATATGTCTTTTTGTTCCACTGACAAGTAACACTGATGATGGCTCCGGCCGAAAGCGCTGTTACGCTAGTTTAGAGGTCCTTTTTGGATTAAAATTTTATGCATGGAATACAAAGAGTGTTTCATTTAGTATATTTCGTACATGCACACAGCCTTCACTATTCATTTAAAAAGTAATACTTTGCTTAAACGCCTGCAGCGCTTAAACTAAGCAGGACATAGGGAGCAAAAAAGATAGGAAAAAGTCTATTTGACTCGAAAATGGTGGCTGTAAAAAACGTATAGTCGGTATATTATTGATACATCCGGTACCTATATGCTAAGACAGACCTACAAAATAAAACAAGAGATTAGCTTGGCTGATTCAAAGGTTATGAAGCCTCCAACTGGATCAAAATTTTAGGTGTGTCATTTTTGCACGCAGTGTATTTTTGACGAATTAGTTTTCAAAAACTGTATCATTTCAGCAAAGATGGTTGAATAGGGAATATTATTTTGTTATCTTTGTTGATTCTTTTTGTTAAGGTTGACGTGATCAATTAAAATATATTATTATTAACTAAAGATAAAACTCATAGAAAATCGTCACATTATCAACTTTGATATATTATTACTACATTATTTTAGATTTAATTACAAGTAGGAATTCTGTTTGACTACCACACAAGGAAGTTGTGAACCAGCATAGAGACCTAGCTAAGATTAGGGTTACGTGAAGGAACGAAATATCGTTATCGTTTCTTTTCAGATCGGAGTAGATAGCGTTCAAAATTTTACTCGATTAAATATATTGATATCGAAATATAGTATTTTTGCGTCCTATATTAGTTTTTCCAAGGGTATATTATAGTATTTTACATCGAAAAATAGTATAATACAATATATCATTGAATAATTGGCAACCCTGGCCATAGTTTTAGTTAAAAAGTATTCTTTAAA
Organism: Pissodes strobi; assembly: GCA_016904865.1. Taxonomy (NCBI): domain Eukaryota; kingdom Metazoa; phylum Arthropoda; class Insecta; order Coleoptera; family Curculionidae; genus Pissodes; species Pissodes strobi. Next base: position 125,378 of record MU183476.1, on the reverse strand, counting down.
GTCAAAGGAGCTGAAAGATGGAGGGTCTTCCGCATTTCAGTGATTTAGGCCGGCCCGGCTCGGTATTAAAATGCAAAAGTTGCTCGGGCCGGACCGGGCCGCAGTCCGACCGAAATGGGCCGGTCCCGTGCAGGGCACTAGTTCAATTGCTGATGGAAAATCGAGATCTTATTCAGTAGGCCTAGTAGCTATCAGCAAATCTTAAATTAGCATTTTAAGTACAGGTTACATCTGATTACCGATATAAATGGAAACTCATACCCTTTAAACAAAGCCCACAAAAAATTAAATCAGGAAAACTTGACATTACACTTAGTCCAAAAATCTTATTTTAAAGGGAGAGATAATAAGATATCGACTAACCTAAAATTGCAGCAACTTTCCGAGAATCACCATTTTCAATAGCCTGGACAAGACCATATTCATTGCATTCATCAACGTTTACGTTTCCTTTACTTTCCAAGATATCCATCTGATCCATCGGGACTATGGGAGGCGCCACATTTCTTTCGAGACTACCGCAATCACTTGAGTCATCTTTAGTATTATTGAAACTTATTCTAGCTGTCGTACTAAAAAATTATGTGCAATTAACAAAATCTATACCAAACATATACATAAATACCTATAAAGACAGCGCGCTTTTTATAAGCGCAAGTTCCTGCAAATGACACAAAATTAATAGTATATTATGATATAAGTGTATAAGAGGGCCTTTAATGCAAGCGCGACATATTTCAAAACACGACGCGCAGCGGAGTGTTTTGTAAGTCGCAAGGGCTTTAAAGGCCTCTTATACACGTATATCATACGCTATTTTTTATTACGAATGCATCATAATCTTAAAAATGTTTTAAATATTAAACTTAAGGGATATATTGACGAATATATTAATCTGCCACATTTGACATGATCAAATGTTTCTATAGCAACCTTTAAAAAAGTAGGCGCATCATAACCATCATTTTAAGCACGCTGCAGCGTGCGATAATCGTTGATTATGATGCATGCGTAATAAAAAAGAATTTTATACGATGTTATTATTAGCGATTTTAGACTGATGGTGTTGTTTAACTGCCAGCGTAAAACATTTTTAAGAATTTTCAGTTCCTTTAGGGCCTTTACACTCTTGGACCGGGACGTGCCCAAAATGCTGTGAAGAGAACGATTAAAATATTAAGCTGCTGCAAAGATATAGAATATTTCTATTATTTTTCTGCTGGTGCCAATAAAGTAAAGTAAAAAAATAACACACTTAATTATTTGTTGTATGTTTGCGCCACAAATTCAGGATGCTCCATTGGGCAAAACCAAACGTCGCTCCTTTTCCACAAGTTTAATAGTGTCAATCGTTTACCAAAACAAATTACCTTAAATACGCATTTACTTTATATATATTTAAACCATCTGAATACAATCCGCATTGCATTATATTTTCGAGTTATTTCGTATATAAATAGGCATCCATGTCCTACCACTATTTATCAATCAGGTCAATTTCAATATAAATTAGACTTCAAAGTGAATGATGTAAATGTACATGTGTTACCATTTTTGCATAAAAATGCACACACATGACATGGACACCACCACCCCACTTGCGAACATCTTCGCTTTATCGTTTATTGTAGATTGACCAAATTCATAAGAGAATGAAAATATTTCCATTTCGTTCGTTGGCTTTTAAGTTTAAAAAAATTGACTTTTCCTCTCGTTTGATGCAACTAGGAACATATTTGCTACAAAAGGTTTTTATTGAAATACATAGAAGGATTTGCACATCATGTTTTCAATATTCTAGCCGGAAAGCATAGTTTCAAAAAGATTAATATAAAGCCTGAAAAAAAAATGTATTTGTTTTTTTATTGGATACCGCCCGAATGCATTAGATTAAGTATACAGGGTCATCGTTCGAATAATCTCAGGAGTGATTCTACATAAGAAAACATGAAATTTGAACCTGGGTCCGGAAATGCATAGTTTCCAAGATACAAGGTCTCAAACTTTTTTTAAAAATATATTTTTTTATTAATATCTTAAATATACTTTTACCGATTTTGTTGAAATTTGATAGTGTTATCTATAATAATAAGGGGTTATTTAGCCTTAATTAGAATAAAAATATAAAGCCCAGTGGCGTCCCAGGGGGCCGACATACCGAATATTATTGACAAAAAAAAATGTGCGCCACTGACTGTTTTAAACATTATATATTTTTTTCGTATTAAGCAACTAAAAATACAACATTTTTAATGCTTGAATTGTTTTCGTATCTTGCTTCGTTTTCGAGAAAAAAATAATTAAAAGCCAGTTTATTATATTTCCAAACTTTTTTTTAAAAAATCAATTTTTTTATTAATATCTTAAATATACTTTTACCGATTTTGTTGAAATTTTATAGTGTTATCTATAATAATAAGGGGCTTATTTAGCCTTAATTAGAATAAAAGTATAAAGTCCAGTGACGTCCCGGAGGCGACATACCGAATATTATTGACCAAAAAAAATGTGCGCCACTGACTTTTGCAAAAATGTTATATTTTTTTCGTATTAAGCAACTAAAAATACAAGATTTTTGATTCTTGAATTGTTTTCGTATCTTACTTCGTTTTCGAGAAAAAAAAAATAAAAACCATTTATTACATTTCCAAACTTTTATAAAAAAAGATCGATAAATACCAGTTTATTACATTTCCAAAGTTTTTTTTTAAATCGATTTTGTTATTAATATCTTAAATATACTTTTATCGATTTTGTTGAAATTTGGTAGTGTTATCTGTAATAATAAGGGGCTTATTTGGCCTTAATTAGATTAAAAGTAGTAGTCTAGTGTCGTCCCGGGGAGCGTCATACCGAATATTATTCATAAAAAAAAGGTGCGCCACTGACTTTTTTAAACATTTTATATTTTTTTCGTATGAAACTACTAAAAATATAACATTTTTGCTTCTTGAATTGTTTTCGTATTTCGCTTCATTTTCGAGAAAAAAAAAATAAAAACCAGTATATTACATTTCCAAACTTTTTTTTTAAATCGATTTTTTTATTAATATCTTAAATATATTTTTACCGATTTTGTTGAAATTTGGTAGTGTTAAGGGGCTCATTTAGCCTTAATTAGATTAAAAATATAGAGTTCAGTGGCGTCATACCGAATATAAAATGTGCGCCACTGACTTTTTGAAACATTTTATATATATTTTTTTCGTATTAAGCAACTAAAAATACAGCATTTTTGCTTCATAAATTGTTTTCGTATCTTGCTTCGTTTTCGAGACGAAAAAACATAAAAACCAGTTTATTACATTTCTTTAGGGCAACAAATTCTACATCAAAAGCTGGTGGATAGCCATTATATGTGTCTTTAAATCAATGGTTTATTCTAGTCATATAAATTGTCATAATAAATTATACAAAATATCATCAGGACCGTTCCTTTATCGAAAAAGTGTTGTTCACAGACGAAGCAGGATTTGCGCGCCAAGGCGTTGTTAATTTTCATAAGAACCATATGTGAGCCGACAAAAATCCCCTTAAGATTTTTCACAGAGAAAAAAATTAATCTTTGCGATAAAACAAAAAGAAAGAAAAAAGGTAAGTTGCAATGATTTATTATAGCAAATTCTATAAATAGAATAAACCATTGATTTCCAGAAAAATGATGGTTACCCACCAGCGCAGCGTTTGATGTAGAATTTGTTGCCCTAAAGAAATGTAATAAACATGGTTTTTATTTTTTTTTCGCGAAAATGAAACAAGATATGAAAACAATTCAAGAATCAAATATGTTGCATTTTTAGTTGTTTAATACGAAAAAAATCCATTTTTTTACAAAACTCAGTGGCGCACACTTTTTTCGTCAATAATATTCGGTATGATGCCTCCAGAGACGCCACTGGACTTCATATTTTTAATCTAATTAAGGCTAAATGAGCCCCATATTAATACAGACAAGTATTACCAAATTTCAACAGAACCCGCAATTGATATTTAAAATATTAATATAAAACCGATTTTTTTTTAAGTTTGGAAATGTACTAAACTGGTTTAGATTTTTTTTTCTCGAAAACGAAGCAAGATACGAAAACAATTCAAGAAGGAAAAATAATGTGGTTTTAGTTGCTTAATACGAGAAAAATATAAAATATATAAAAAAGTCAGTGGCGCACATTTATTTTGTCAATAATATTCGGTATGATACCCCCCGGGACGCCACTGGACTTTATATTTTTAATCTAATTAAGCCTAAATGAGCCCTTTATTATTACAGATTACACTACCAAATTTCAATAGAATCGGTAAAACATATTTAAGATATTAACAAAAAAACCGATTTTTTTTAAAAGTTTGACACCCTGTATCTTGGAAACTATGCATTTCCGGACCCAGGTTCATATGAAAAAATATTCATGTTTTCTTATGTAGAATCACTGCTGAAATTATTCGAACGGCATTTTCGGACACCCTGTATTTTAATAAGAAAATCATTTATCTTCAGCATTGGCAAAGTTTACAGAATAAATATAAGTTGCCTCACTCACTGTCGAAACTTTGATGCATTGAGATCACAAGCGTGCCGCAGATACCTGCAGATTCTGTAAACTTTGTACTTTGTACCATCAAATACCGCGAACAACTGTGTATGCGTATGCATCGGCGGAGGCTGGGTCCTCGAGCGGGACGAGGGGGAGGGGTCTAAGGCATTGGCATTGCATTGATTTAAAGTTCTAAATGCCACAATTTTACTCATACTAACTATCAAAACTCGCTACACAGTTAAATTAATTTTGAACGTCACTTGACCCAACCTCTAAGTCTATGGCTCTATCTGGCCGTAGCAGTCCTCATTCTTAATTGAGAGAAATTATCCTCGTACCAACTTTGCCGGGCATCATGAAGCAGAACATTCCAAATTAATGGTAAAAAAAAAACGGAAAACTTTGTGAACAACCAAATGACAACATGAAAGACATCAATATCAGTATCAGAAGGGGGTGGCCCTAGCGGGCCTTGCACTTGGGCCACCAATTGGACCCGCTGTGCCCCCAGACCGTATAGAGAACCTCCAGGATGCCGGTCTTCCTTAAGAAATCACCGTCAGACTAACACGATGCACATGAAAGACATAGGTACTTTTATTGTGCTTGATTTTATAATCGAAAGGTTTAGGTAAATCTTCCTAAATGGTTCTTTTACAGTAAGATATCACAGAAATATAACATTTTGCAAAACGTACCTGCTGGCAGTACGTATAGCTTATTTATGGCAGGGAAACTTGCAAACACTGAAGCTAAGATGACCAGATTGAATACTGATATTCTGAGACTAAAGCAAAAAACAAAAGATTATATATTTATTATTCGGGCGAAATTGATTCAGAACACCGATATAGCACACCCATTCTCGTTTCCGATAGAGCAGCACAATCGGTTATAAACTTTGTGGATTTGAGTGACAAAGTTGCTTTATTAAAATTACAAACAACCCGGCTTACTGCCAATCGCAATGGCTCACCTTTTAAGAGTGTCCTTGACTCCTTGTTCCAACAAAGAGGAGGGAATCATTAAAAAAAGCATTAGAATTAGGATCTATCGCACTCATACAAGGTTTATATTTTATACAATAAATTAACTACCAGACCATTCAATTGCGAAGAAAAAGGGGACATATAAGTAAAACGATATTGTTAAAACAGACGAGACGGTCGGATCATTACAATGAGATGTGGATGTGTGTGCGGCTCAGAGTCATAATAGAGGCAAAGCGCAGGGAAAGAGATCAGTGAGAAGGCACCAGAACTCACGACAAAAAGAAAATTTTCGCGCTACAGTTTCCAAGACTATAACTGTTCTTTGGATTGCTAACCTTCGGAAGCAGAGGGTGTGATAAGAAGAAGAAAAATATCTCCTAGTCCGAGAGGCGACCGTCATAATAGTGTGGTGTCTGAACTGTCAGGATTTTGCATGATAAAAAATATTTTTTAGCTGGGCCGAATAAGAATCCGTTGGTCGGCCGAGGCTGGCCTTGACCAGTAATTAATTATACAGGGTCTTTCAAAAAAATCGCATCATATGGGAAACTTTTTTATTATTGATTTCACAGAAAATTCTATTCTTGACAAAAGTTGATGCTTAGAAAAAACTAATTTTGACGATGCTAAATTAAGGATAAGTTATACAGGGTACTTAAAAAATACAAAAATTAAGGTTAAAAAACAAAAATTTTTGAATATCGGAAAACCTTCTACAGAAAAAATAAAGCTTTTATTAAGATAAAAATAAAAGTCAAATACTATTTTTTCCAAAAAGGCACTGTTGCTGAGAAAATTAAAGACAATTATTGAAAAAAACCCTCTTTTTATTAATTTTGTTCTTATTTTTTTTTTCAGCAACGATGCACTTTTGGAAAAAATTGTATTTGACTTTTATTTTTATCTTAATAAAAGGTTTATTTTTTCAGTAGAAGGTTTTCCGATATTCCAAAATTTGTTTTTTAACCTTAATTTTTGTATTTTTTAAGTACCCTGTATAACTTATCCTTAATTTAGCATCGTCAAAATTAGTTTTTTTTTAAGCATCAACTTTTGTCAATAATAGAATTTTTTTGTGAAATCAATAATAAAAAAGTTTCCCATATGATGCGAATTTTTTGAAAGACCCTGTATAATTAATTACTGGTCAAGGCCAGCTTCGGCCGACCAATGGTTTCTTAGTCGGCCCAACTAAACAGTATTTTTTATCATGCAAAATCCTGACAGTTCAGACATCACACTATTATGACGGTCGCCGCTCGGACTAAAAAATTAAATTTTTAATATCTTCAAAATACTTTCAATTTGTAGCATGTTTTGACACGCCTTCAGAATTATCACCAATATCAAGTGATCTAAGGGCCTCTATATTGAACTTCGATAAGTCGCATATTACTGTGATAAATTAGCGAGTGTGTTTTAGTTCTGAATGCATCAATATTATCGTGACCCGCAAAATACTGATTAATTATCCGGCTAATCGGAGTTTAAAGTAATGACCCTTCGTAACGCAGAAATTCCTCTTATTCGATTAGCTTGGACACAGTTTGTTGGCAGACGATTATGGAAAACGGAATGCAGTATTTTTCTGAAAATCTGGTATCATACATTTTCTTACCTGTTCTATCGATCTAAAATATTTTCAGCATTGCGACGTTGCCGCTTCTCTCAAAAACTCTTAGTAACTTTATTTTTTTAATTGGAACACCCGGTATATTAATAAATTTTTAGAATCACCCTTTTATTATAATACTTTTTTGTTAATATTGTCATGTACCTATCTCTATCCGTTTTCGAGATACAATAGTATATTATTTTATATGGAGGAAAAGTGATACTTTTCATGGCGCGCTCGTGTTTAACAGCCGAACGGAGTGAGGCTGGTAATAGAGAGCAAGCCATGAAAAGTAACTTTTCCTCCAAATAAAATATGCTGTTTTTTCTTCAAATGTCGACAAATTAATGCAAAAACATCT
>MU183476.1:57106-117862 GCA_016904865.1 Pissodes strobi | reverse complement strand
TGCGTCTCCGATTGCGTTTTAATTCCGTATTGATAAGCAGTTATTGAGTAAGTTCGATTAAATAATAACCAATTTGTTCATAAATTAGTTATTTTTAGAAATGCAGTCACAAATTGAGTGATAAATACAAATTGTAGTTTAATAAATCTTGAGTTGTTGACGCTTATTTTGTTGTCTGCTTGTATTGTATCTATGTTGCTATGACAACACTTTTACCTCCGCCGGCGGAAAAGTGAAAAGTAAAGCTCCGGCGGAGGAAAAACGAAACTTCACGGCCGCCTACACAGTCGAGTAATGACGAATTTACTGACGTTTGAAGAAAAAATAATTTGTGTTAAATATGGTCCAAAATTAAGTAAATTGGTGCTCTCAATTCATGAAAAGTTGATATTTTGGTGGTAGTTTAGACAGGCCCGATGTATTTAATTTACACCGAGAAATCGACTCCATATCATACAGGGCGTGCTAAAATTACTATTATTTCCGTTATTCATAAAAGGGGTCAGAAGTTCGTTTTTTCAAATCAAACCCCCTGTATATTAGTTAATAAATTGAAAGATGAAAAATACTTTAAGATGGCATATCATGCCCTATACCTAAATCATCAAGTTTTCTTACCAAAGCCACTTTTTTGTGAAATTTTTTTTAAAGAATTTAATTTTAAGTAACCATGGAAATATCAAGCTTATGACAGTTTCGTGACTTTTATAAGTAACTTAATTGAATTAAAGTGAGCGAAAATTATTATTCAAACGAAATTCTTATGTAATTATTTATTTTACATGGACAATGTGATCAAATCATTGCCAGAACTCGCAGAAAATTTAACCAAATGTATCCTGAAATAACACCAATGAACGAGAGGAATTTTGTACGACTACAAAATAATTCAATTAACATGTGAAAGTGCAGAAAATAACAATTAGGAAAAATAAAAATAACATTTTAAACAAAATAACAAATTTTTACAATAAATGCTGGAAATGTTGTCCATTACATTCTAAACATTTTAGAATGTGCTTTTGTACGCGACTCGTGTTTGCCTTTTCAATTTCATGGTGATGCAGATCTTCAATACACCGCAATATTCGCCTTCGCAGTTCTTCTTTGGTAGGTACTGGAGTATTGTCCACCCTTTCTTTTAAAACACCCCATAAAAAGAGTCAAGCGGCGTGAGATCGGGTGATCTCGGTGGCCAATTCCACGGCCCTAAGCGCCTAAACCAACGACCGTCAAACATTTGGTAAAGTTCCCTGGAAACTCCCTGGGTACAATGAGCTGGCGCTCCGTCCAGTTGAAACCACGAATTCCTATATTCCTCTAAAGACAAATTTTCAACGAAATCGGAAACAGTCGTCCTAAGTATTTGGACATATCTCTCAGCATTTAGTGTGCCATCATAAATAAAAAAAGTAAATTTTATTCTTCTTTAAAATACAGAAAACATTTAGGGCAAATCTTTCTTGAAAATCCATTTCTTTTCTCATGTGAGGATTTTGATCAGCCCAAAACTGCTTATTCCTTCTATTAAAAATCCCATCCCTCGTAAATTTTGATTCGTCGCTCCAAATTATTTTTGACAAAAATTCCAGGTCCTCTTGTGTACGTAGGTATTAAAAGAGTTTCGTAAAAATGCACGCTACGTTCAAAGTCTTCTTCTTTGAGGGCTTGAACTTTAGCATTTTTATACGGATGCATTTTGTGATTTTCCAAAATTCGTTGTATGAAGCATATGATACACCCAAATATTCTTTTGCACTACGAATGGAAGCTTCTGGATATGCATAAAAATATGCCATAACTGTTAACAATATTGTCTTCATTTGAAGTAACAGATTTTGGTAATGTTGGAGGCGCTTTTAAATTTGAGCCAAAGTTAACGAAATTATTTTCTAATCTTACAAACTTGCTCTCGTTCATTGATGTTAATTCAGGATACATTTGCATCATTGCAAGTCCTTGCAATGATTTGGTTGTCCGTGTTAAATAAATAATTTCATAAGAACTTCTTTTGAATAATCAATATTTACGTTCATTTTGGAAGATTTTTTTAAACACCATCAATAATTGATTTAAGTTACTTATAAAAGTCACGACACTGTCATAAGCTTGATATTTCCATGGTTACTTAAAATTAAATTCTATAAAAAAAAATCACAAAGAAGCGGCTTTATTCAGAAAACTTGATGATTTAGATATAGGGACATGATATGGCATCTTAAAGCATGTTTCTTCGTCTTTCAATTTATTGAGTAACATACAGGGGTTTGATTTGAAAAAACGAACTTCTGACCCCTTTTATGAATAACGGAAATAATAATTTTAGCACGCCCTGTATGATATGGAGTCGATTTCTCGGTGTAAATTACATACATCGGGTCTGTCTAAACTACCACCAAAATATCAACTTTTCATGAATTGAGAGCACCAATGTACTTAATTTTAATTAGGGCCATGTTTTGGACCATATTTAACACAAATTATTTTGTATCTCGAAAACGGATAGAAATAGGTACAGGGTGTTCACCCATAATGTCCCCCCCCTTTAACTTTGTTAATTTTTAAGCTACAAAAAAAATAAAAGCAAAATTGTAGGGTTTTTAATGTAGTTTTTGCACACCGAAAGAAAAAAACAAAAATTGTATAGTATACAGGGTAGATCAAAAAGAAACATTTTTTTAAATCTAGCCCCCATTTTTTATTCGATTTTTCGATTCTACATGAAATTCTAAGGATTTTTAATGTAACACACTATATGCCTATTCCTAATACTTTAGGAGTTATTGACAGTTGAAGTCGCTATTTTGTTTGTTCTTTTATTTTTTTATGGCAACAGCCACCTAAGAATATAACTTTTTGTTCAGCTTTTGAAGTCATTGAGGTATAAATATTGAGTTTCCTCAATTCGACCTCATTGCTTTGAGTAGTGCTTTTGTATCTTCTGTTTTAAAAATGATTAAAGAATTATTATTATAACTAAACAATATCGACTTCAACTGTCAATAACTCCTAAAGTATTAGGAATAGGCATATAGTGTGTTACATTAAAAATCCTTAGAATCCGAAGTAGAATCGAAAAATCGAATAAAAAATGGGGGCTAGATTTAAAAAAATTTTTCTTTTTGATCTACCCTGTATACTATACAATTTTTTGTTTTTTTCTTTAGGTGTGCAAAAACTACATTAAAAACCCTACAATTTTGTTTTTTATTTTTTTTTTGTAGCTTAAAAATTAACAAAGTTAAAGGGGGGGGACATTATGGGTGAACACCCTGTATTGGGCAATATTAGCAAAAAAGTATTATAATAAAAGGGCGATTCTAAAAATGTCTTAATATATGGGGTGTTCTATTTAAAAAAATAAAGTTGCTAGAACTTTTCGAGAGAAGCGGTAACGTCGCAATGCTGAAAATATTTTAGATCGAAAGAACAGGTAAGAACATGTATGATGCCAAAATTTCAGAAAACTTCTGCTTTCCGTTTTCTATAAACATCTAACCTACCATCGACCGTGAATCATCGTGTATCTATTAGGCGCTTTTGAGCATATTTCAAAATACATTTTAAAATAATTTTAGGCGCTGTATCGCAATATTCTCAAAAAATCATTATGTAATTTGGCAAAATAAAAATAAATCATGAACTCATAAAATAAATAAAACAAAACGTAAGTTTTTAGGTATTTATTTTCAAACTAAAACAACTAACAGCAATTCGAAAAACAATAATATATAAATTGGCTTAAAATTCGAGGAATATACTATTAACAATAATTATAAAAATATGTCAGATTGCATATTAAGAAAAGAAAATAAATAATTATTCAATAAATTATAAAGCATTTACCATACAGCACATGACACAACCTAAGTACAAATTTTACAACAGGTGTCGTTCGTTTTATACAGTTTTTATACAATATAGTTCTTTGATAAAAGAACATGTCCCGTAATGAGCTTAGTATAACCTCGGCACACACAAAAAATATACAGAAAGCCCATCTTTCATACAGGCCTAAAATATTACAAATAAAGGCCCACCCTATCACTTGTGATTAGTACCAAGTACTTCACCAAAAAATACATTAGCATTCTAATATAAGAATTTTTAAACATGTACAGGGTTATTCATTATACTTGAACACCCACTTGCAGCCGTAATTACAGGTAATACAAAAAAACTTAAATTCAAAAGTTGTATGGTTTTTAATATATTATCTTTTAGAAATGTCAAAAGAAAAAAATTGCCTGTCAAATGTCAAAAAACCGCATAACCTTAATTTTTTAAATGAAACACCCTGTATATTATTATTATTTTTATTAATTATTAAATTTATCCGTGATTTTTTAACCTCTGGTTAAATCTAAAGTTAGTGTCATACGATAGCTTATGAAAAACCAATATAGGAAAGTGCAAACCGTTTTGTTCTATCTTTAGCCGTTTAGATTTTACAAGCTGTCAAACTTGGTAAATGGTCGATTTTCAACTGTCAATATTTCAAAAACCGTTAGAGATAGGTATAGGACATTATTCATGAAATCAAATAATGCAATAATATACAGGGTGTTCCGTTTAAAAAAATTAAGGTTATGCGGTTTTTTGACATTTGACAGGCAATTTTTTTCTTTTGACATTTCTAAAAGATAATATATAAAAAACCACATAACTTTTGAATTTAAGTTTTTTTTTGTATTACCATTAATTACGGCTGCAGGTGGGTGTCAAAATATAATGAATAACCCTGTACATGGATACTTAAAGATGGGAATATTTTTAAAGTTTTGTGGACAATTGAGCACCGAATAAAAAAAATAGTATACATCATCGATTTTCTCACTTATTTTAAATTGAATATTGTTCTTAAGAGCTCTTTCACACGAGGATACTGTATGCGAGATACGCGTATCCGAGCTATAAGTTAAACATACATTTAAATGGACCTATTCACACGGCACGAGCGACGCGTACAGTATCGCGATACCGAACTTCTGCATCCCGGCAACTTCAGCCGCCGGGCGCTCATTGCGTATGCCGCATACAAAGTTACCATTACGAGACATGGATACTTTTGCAACGGAGAATATATCATAGACGCAGGAAATTATTCGGTATAAATTGAATCGGCAGGTATTATTTACTACGCGCTATAGTGATGAACCTATGCACGGCACTGCGACTATTTTAGTACTGATTGAAGAAATACGTGAATTCAATGCAGTAGTCCAAGTTTTCGACCGAGATTCTGTATCTCGGATACGTGTATCTCGCATACAGTATCCTCGTGTGAAAGAGCTCTAAAGGTCCTATTTCAATACACTATAGGGATATATGCTCACAGCCTCTACTTAAGTTGTTAATGAAAATAAACTCAAGCTTAGTAGTACATTTGAAATATATGTGGGACGTCGAGCAGAAAAACTTCGCCAAATTTAGATAATAAACTATACTGCATAAAAACTACCGTATAAATGTTAATTAATTTATATCATTAGCATAAAAATAATCTGGATGAAATATTGACATATTCTTATTTAGATTTATCTTACTTACTGATGAGATCTTTGAACGGGAAGAAATATGGGTTTCTTGGACGAGTGCATATTAATAACTATATCAGTGCTGGGCCTAGAATCCCCACAATGTGGACAATGTTCCTTTCCACCTATGGAAAGTTTGCAGTCTTTGTGAAAGTGGTGTTTTGATTGGCATTCAGAGAAGTAGCCCTAAAATATATATTAGATACAGTGTTCATATAAAATCCAACTCGTCGATCCTGTTTTAATTTTACGTTTCGATGCCCTCATGAAAAATTTTTGTAACTCAAAAAATCGCAATTTTAATTTAAAAATTTATAGACTCATTTCGGCTCTATTGCCGGGTCTGCAATTTTGAACTTTTTTTCGAAAATTTTTTGTGAAGAACTGGAAATCCAGATAGACTGGAGAAAAACTGATAATTTTTTCGTTATCTAGGCTTGCAAGTTAGTGAGTAAACATATTTTCATAGATTTTAAAATTTTTTGACTTTTTGAAGGAAGGTAACGAAAATTTTATAACAGATCGATTTTTTAAGTTTTCTGGAAAAATAAAATTTTTCTGATTCGATACTTGTACTTTCAAACCTGCTGAAATCGAAAATAATCACAGTTTTCTATAGAAACCGTAAGTTTTCAAAATAGGATTTTTTTTAATTAATACGGTTTTTAAAATGTTTTAAAAAAACCAAATTTGAGCGCCTATAGAAGCCATAAATTATGCTATAAAAACCTAGTAATTACAAGATTTATAGGGTCATTTCTGCTCTATTGAATGGTGAAAACCGCAGTTTCCTATCTATTTGGTTAAATTTTTGAAATACATTTTTTGAGGGTCTTCGGTTTTGAACTTTTTTTCGCGAAATTTTTGTGAAAAAAACAGAAAATCCAGCTCGACTAGAGGTAAATTGAAACATTTTCTGATAGCAATTAGTTATTAAACACGTTTTCATCGATTTTAACCTTTTTACCGATTTTTTTGAAGGAAGGTATCGAAAAAGTTATATACCAACAAATCAATTTTTTTAATTTTCTGGAAAATAACATTTTCTGGTCCGATACTTATACTTTCGAACCTGCTTAATTCGAAAATGATCACCGTTTTCTGTAGAAACTGTTAGTTCACGAAATATGATTTTTTTTACACAGCACGGCTTTGAAACAATTAATGCGCTTTGAATTACCAAAAACCTGGTTTTTCGAAAAAATATCGAGTAAAGGTAGCTACACCAGAGGGTATGTAAAATGTAATAAACATTATTGACATAAACTTTCGTTCCGAAATAGCAGTAGGGATGGACATTTGGACTGTATAGTATAAGTACCTCATCCCCAAATTATACACAAAGTGCAAGGTGTCTTTAAATGGTCTGTACAAACCCGCCAAACAATCGTCCCTATTGAAAGGTGTCTTCGAGCAACCGGTAATTTTGCTTCTACAAAGGTTGATAATGGGGGGAATCGTACGAATAGAAAACATACAATAAACAGGACTTTAAGAGAACAGCTGTTGCATCCATTCCACCTTCAGACAGTACAAGAGCTTTTATATCTTGATCCGGTATTGAAACTAGGTTTCTGTCGATTCATCAATGAACGGAGAGCATATGATGAAAAAAGCTGACGAAACCCAGTATTCAATCAAGGTTGTTGATTATCAACATGAATTTAAAATTAACGGTTAAATGGTTTAGGTTATTCTGAAATACCTAGCAAATTTGCTGGATGATCCTCCAGTGGCTACTCGACTAAAAATGTTAGAAATCATTTAAATAAAAATTTTCAAAATCAATGAATCGGCAGAAGAAATGATGCGCCTGTAAATTCGCCACCCCGCTCCCCCGATTTAATGCTTAAAGATAGGGTACACTCTAGATCAACGTTACTCAAAGTGTGCTCCGCGGAGCCCCGGTGCTTCGCATAGCCTCCGGCAGGACTCCGTCGGCAGTCATAATAAAATTCATACATGTATTAAAGAGGAACCTATAAGAATAAAGTTACCTTAAATAAAAATAAACTACCAAAACAAAAACGCTTACTTATAGGTTTAACGGGTACATATACGTAAATTTAATATATTGTTAATTAAGCGCCCGACCTATTACATCGAAATGTTACACATGGGGCTCCCGGACTATAAGCAATCCAATGACCTCGGTTCGTCGCGCCGCTTCTCGTTGACGCGTACTCTGGCTGCCCGAAGTTTCTGAGGAAATTCGAGATGATTCGATGGTTGTATACTAATAATAATATAAATGAGGATTTTTTGGCGCCGAGAACTAATTAATCAAGCAACGTACCGCAAAATTTACTCGCACCATGATCAGTATTTTATGTTCGCTTGTGTTGTTCATAGTGGTTGTAAAGTCTTGTATTTCGCGCATGAAGAGATTCTATTTGTCACAAAATTGGCCAAATAAAATTAGTGTTAAAGAGGAATGGAGCGTTGGCTTAAATGGGTTGCAATAAAAATAAAATCATCCACGGAGGGTTCACAACTGGTTCGCTTAGATGATGCGTCAAATTCAAATCAAGGTGAATGACGGCGTCAAGTTCTAGTTCTATGCTTTCAAGTTCAAGTAGTAAAACATCTAATGACACACTAAAAGCGAAAAAACGAAAGTATGACGAATCATACATTAATCTCGGATTTGTTGATTCCAACGGTTCACCTCTCTGTATGTTGTGCAGCAAACTCCTTCCTAATAGTTCGATGGTATCTGCTAAGATGCGCCGACATTTAGAAACTGTGCATCCCGACTTCAAAGACAAGAGTAAAGAATGAAAAACTATGACGTATGCAACTCAGACTCTGAGTGAAAAGGCCACGGAGACGTCGTATTTGGTTAGTTACCGCATTGCCAAGCAGGAGAACCGCACACTATAGCTGAAAAGTTAAAAAACCATGTGTGGTAGACATAACACAATGTATGCTGGCCGAAAAATCTGCAAAGCATCTTTCTACAGTGACGCTTTCGAACGATACAGTTTCGCGCCGGATTGGGGATATCGCAGGATACATAAAACAAGAACTGGTTGCACGGCTTCAAAATATCAAATTCGTCTTGCAAATGGATGCTAGTCTTCCATATTACTGGTAATTATGCAATATCCATATAACCATTCACTCGAAGAAGACTTGCTTAAGTGCTCATCGCTGCCTACTAACACAACCGGAGAAGAAACTTTTAACACGATTAACATATTTTTTGAAGAAAACCAACTCGATTGGAATGATTGCATCGATATTTGTACTGATGGAGCCAAGGCAATGACAGGTAAAACAGCAGGAGCAGTATCACGAATAAAAATGAAAGCGAGAAATTGTAGTTCCAGCCATTGCGTCCTGAATGGATAATCACTCGCGGTTAAGAAAATTCCGACAAATCTAAAATTGGTTCTTGATGAGGCGGTAAAAATAATTAATTTTGTCAAGTCACGTCCACTGCAATCCCACTTGTTCTCAATATTATGTGAAGATTATGGTAGCAATCACAAAACACACTGCTCCATACTGAAGTGAGATAGTTGCCTCGGGGTAAAACTTTGACAAGGCTTTTTGAACTAAGAACAGAATTAGAAGCTTTTCTCACAGATATTCCTTTTAATTTAAAAGAACATTTGTCCGATAAAAACTGGTTATTTAGACTAGCATTTTTAGCAGAAAAACGAATTAAACCTGTAACTACAGTGAATTTAGACTAGCATTTTTAGCAGAACACTTAACGAATTAAACCTGTCACTACAAGGAAAACAGACAACAGTTTTCAATGCTAACAACAAGATAAGTCTTTAAAACAAAATTAGATTTTTGGATTACTTGTTTTGATAAGAGAAAAATGGAAAGTTTTTTATTGCTAAGTGAGATCCTTGTCACCTTAGTCTTAATGATACAGAAATATTTCAAAATGAAACATTTGTTGAATTAGTGTAATATCTCAATGATCTGCGAGCGACTTTTGAATCTTACTTTCTTGGACAACAGAATACGAATCTAAAAATAAACTAATGGATTCAAAACCCTTTTTCATCCAAATTGCGGAAGCCTGAAAATAGGTCAAATCAGATCTATGAATCATTTTTAGAACTGACATCGAACACAAGCATGGAATCAATGTTCAAAACAATTTCACTGAATGATTTTTGGTGCAGGGTTCGTGATGAATAGGTGGAACGGAGGTAATTTTGAACATTTACTTCGAGTCTTAAGGGTCAATTTACTGTTTTAGATGTTACTGATATTTACTAGTTCATTCTTAACATTATTAGCTCGCTATTATGTAAGTTTTCTGTTGTTGGCCCTTAAAACGATTCAAATTTCTTAGACCAGTCCAAAGCAGGATTACGCGTGAAGGGGGGATTCGATAAGTTTCATTACGCAATAAAACATTTAAATTCTACTATCTCAGAAACAGCTGCCTGAAGCGACACCTACTAAGTACACCTTGATCGGACAAAAGATGCCAAGGAATAAGAATTTTTAACTAAAAGTTTAATATACTAGATGGAGCTTAAGATGTAGGCGAAGTGCAATGCACAGGGTGTCCCAAAATCGAGCCTCATCATTGGGATCTCGGAAACTAGAAGAGATACGAGTTCGGTTAAATGGAGGCAAAGTTGCGCCATATTAATGCTGATCAAAATGCCACCTTATAAATTTAAAAATTCCGAATACTTCCGAAGATTTTTGAAAAAAAAAACGAATATTTGCGATTTTATTGATATTTTTTATGACTATTTGAATAGATATATCAAAAAATAAATTTCACATTCTCATTGCTACTTTTTCTGTTCTACAAGATGGTGTTATCAGCTCTTCAAACCGACGTTTTGTCTTTGAGCTGCCATCATCAACTTTGTTTTTTAAATACGGAACTGGATTTTTGTTACGGATTTTAAGAGTTTCTAAGGTCACAAAACCAATGATGTATCGCACTGATTTGAAAAAATCATATTAATGGCATTTTTCATAAAAACTCTTGTGTTAGAGAGAGACAGACAACAGATTTTTTGGTAAGATCTTACCAGCAAATCATTAAAATGATTTTTTTGAAAAAGTGCGATACTTCATTCGTTCTGGCACATCAGAAGCTCTTAAAAACCTATATAAAAAAATTCACGGCCGTATTTTAAAAAAATAAATGTAATGATGGCTGCTTAAGGACTAACCGTCGCGTCGTATTGAAAATCTGACAACACCATCTTGTACCAGAAAAAAATAACATTGATAATGTGAAAATTATTTGTTCCAAATCTAATCCCACACAACTATTTACTTGGGTAAATTGCTAAAAATATGTTTGGGGTTGACACTTTAATAATATATTATTTATTAACCACTTTTTATGTTAATTTTTAAGCTTTCCTTATGAAATGTGTTAATGCGTAAAAAAGGTTTTTTAAATTCTATTAAAAATCTATTTTCTGCCTTTCTCTAGCACATGAGTTCTTATTGAAAATGCCATTAATATGAATTTTTCGAATAAGTGCGATACATCATTAGTTTTGGGACATTAGAAGCTCTTAAAATCCGTAATAAAAAATCCAGGGTGGCATTTAAAAAAACAAAGTTGATAATGGCAGCTCAAAGACGAAACGTCGGTTTAAAATTTGATAACACCATCTTGTAGAACAGAAAAAGTAGCAATGAGAATATGAAATTGAATTTGTTATATCTATTCAAATAGTCATAAAAAAATAAAAATTAAATCGCGAATATTCGTTTTCTTTCCAAAAACCTTCGGAAGAATTCGGAATTTTTAAACTTGTAAGGTGGCATTTTGATCAGCATCAAATTGCGCGACTTTGCTTCGATTTAACCGACCTCGTATCTCTTCTAGTTAGGGGTCGTCATTTTCTTGACAACTTCTTGATCTTGTCTTGATCTTGTCTTGATTTCAAGACAAGATCAAGACAAGAAATGATACTTGTTTTTCAAGACAAGACAAGAAATTACTTATCAAGTTCAAGATTTCTTGGCAAGAAATCAAGAAAATCTTGAAATTTCTTGAAAATATAAAATTAAAAAAAACACACATTTGTTGCTAGTTTATTAGGGAAAAAAACAATGCACTGCAACATTTTTATTGGAAGGATAAAAAAATTATGCAAAAAATCTTTATGTTACTTTGTCGCATGTGCAAAGTATACCAGATTAAATTGGAATCTTTTTAATTAACTAAATTTTTTTTTGTCATTTTTGGATATATTATGGCCTGAGGTATTGGGACCAAAAAGTACTTTGCAAAGTTAGTCTACTTCAGTGGCGTACAGAAAAAGGGGTATTTTTCAAAACCAAACCAGGTCGTTGCAAAAATCCGTCAAATGAAATAAATATGTAAAAATAGGCAAAAATTATTTGAAAGGGTTCGAAATATTGACTATTAAAAAATGAGGTCAATACAAACAAAATAAAAATTGATACTTTAATTTTGGTAAAACTATGTCTTTTGGGCTAAATTATCATTTTTTAAAGCTTATTTTCAAAGGATTTTTTTTATAATTTTTGGATATGTTATGGCTTAAGATATTAGAATCAAAAAGAACTTTGCAAAGCGGATCTACTTCAGTGGCGTACAGAAATTTTGGATTTACGTAAAATATTTTAAATAAAAGAAAATAATAATTTTTCAACGCAGCGAACTGTAAAACAATACTACCCTGACCACGTGACCCTCGATTCTACGCATAAAGCATAAAAATCACATCAACTAATCCCATCCCGACTTTTAAACGGGGGTTCCCCTTTCGTCAAGATGTCAAGAATTTTCAAGATTTCTTGAGTCAAGACAAGACACCAACTCTCAAGAAATGGTCAAGACAAGATTTTTTTTATTTCTTGAAAATATTTCAAGGCAAGACAAGAAATTGCTTGTCAAGACAAGATTTCTTGTCTTGCCGATCCTTACTTCTAGTTTCCGAGATCCCAATGATGAGGCTCGAATTTGGGACACCCTGTACATCAATATCTCATCCTAAAAACCTTCGTGCAAATCATGCTATTATTAAAACAAATATTTACTAAAATGTTTAAAAAAAGAATAACTTTGACACCCTATATTTGGGAAACTATCAACTTTTGGACTAGATCATCATATTTTAGCCTCTGATATTTGTACTACCGTTTTGTACAAACCTTTTAGAGATTGCATAAGTAAATACTAATTGTGAAAATATAGGGCCAATTAATCAATCTTGGACCCTTGGAATATGAATATCAGGAGCGGCTTAAAGCTGGACAGTTCTGATATAATATGAGAATATCTAATAGGTCCAAAAATAAAAAATAAAATAATGCTTGAAAAAATAATATAATGATAATAGTGAAAGATTTTATTACATGCAGCTTGTACGGGATATCCTAACGACTAAAGAATTTTCCCGATAAATGCTGAGGAAAATGTTGCTTTAGCTAAATTAGAACGACAATAGTAAACGCTTGCAAGGAACATCTGACTATAACAGATATTTTTTACGGTAAACGAAGGCATGCACGTGAACAACAAATCCTTCAATAATCCAATGAAATGTTTAAATTACCTGAGTGCAAAATACACCACATGTTGGACAACAATTATGTCCAATCAGTCTTTGCTTGTGCGATTCGCAAAATACTCCAAAAGGTACTCGTGTAGACGGCCTGAACATAGGAACAGACCTTATATCAACTAGCCTACTGCATCCAATGAGCTTGTCACTTATTTTATCTACGGCGGTGCAGAAATGGGAGTCTACAAATATATATAAACTATAATTTTTACATAAAAGTCTTAAGTAATTTTATATCGAAGTTCTGCTCAAAATTGTAGAAATATTTCATATAACATACGCTATTGTTACTTGTTACTAAATGTTCTACTAATTCGCCTGATTTTCGAGTGTTGATATTTGCAATTTTGTAATGAATGAATTATTTGTTCCCTAGTAAAATCAAAAATTAATTCCAGGCTTTTAGCAAATCACTTCTTAGTCTTTCCATCACGTTAACAAAATATATTATGATGTTATGGAAATATGGCCTTATATTTAAGAAAATAAGAAAACATCTCATCATGCCATATTTTTAATACACAGAGCCAACAAACTTGAATTACACATTAATGAGCCCTCTTCTGAAACAATGAGTGCTGGTATAATAGTTCAAGCACCCAACTAGCAAATATAGTTCCCGGTCCTTTTTAAAAAGTCACTGTCCCTAAAGTATAGTTCCTAGACCCACCCTGCCACTTAAAATGTTACTCTATAAGGAATAGTTACTTTGAAGTATATTTCGAGAGTGACCGGTTAGTGCCTACCTATCATAAAAGTGGAAAATAAACACCCCAATTGCAAGTGGCAAACATGTAATTTAAAGAAGTGGCTGGAACTACCCTAATCTTCGAATATGACACCATAAAAGACCAAAAACTTTATAGTGACTTTTTAAAGTAGCGGTCACTAACAAGTGCTACCATAATGTCTCCATTAAGGTTTTGTTACTTTATAGTAACAATTTAAGTTACGGGGTAGTGGCGGCCACGACATCTAGTTACTTCTAATTTATAGTAGCATTGAAAGTAGCAAAATGGTTACTGCTACCCTCTTAGGTCACTATAAAGTTATTGTTTTTATAAAGTTGCCTCTGGGTAGTTACAATTGTCACTTTATCAATCCTAAGATTTTAAAGTTCCAAACGGGTTGGGTTGGCCTAATATATTATCGTTCCCGGTACCTTATGGAAGCATATGGAACTATAAAGTATTTTTCGGATTAATCGGCCATATTTTTTTCATGACTTTTCAGACGAACAGCCAAATGGCTCAAACATTTTGCGTTTTCAAGCTAAATATACCTAGACTAAAGCTTTTTTCCTTAGTTATTTTGTTATTTTTGACGGTGGACTAATATTTTAAAGTTTCACGCCAGTTTCAAGCAAATTATTTTTTTTTATTTTATTACTACATGAGTTTCTATTGCAAATAATATAATAATTTAAAATATTTTGAGAGGCGCTCGAAAATTTTGTCATATAAACCCACTATTTTATTCAGTAAAGTCGATTGCGTTTTGGAATTTACCTACAAAAGGAGTTAAAATCGCATGGTAAATAACAAAAAAATAATAATGGCATCCATAATTATTTTCCATTATGACATTTATTTTTATGAAGTGTGAAATTGCATGAAGAGGTCGGTCGCTGCGAATAAAGTTTAACAGTTTAACGAAAGTTCCACATATCGGTGAAAAACACTTGGCTGCCACGAACCCGCGACTAGGCAGCTTCGTAACAGATAAGTCGCATTCACCAGTAGGCTACTTTATAGTAACACATTATAGTAACTCTTTTGGTGGCAAAAACTACCCAAGACACTACCCGGCTACTCAAAATCTTTCCCCATTTTGGTCGCAGTTACTTAGCAGGTACGAATATACGACGTAGCCGCCGATGATCACCGCCCACTTTGTAGTGGCTTTGATAGTAGCAGTTACGTATCTGCCACCATAAATGCTAGTTGGGCAGTCTATTTAAAATAAAATGTAATTCTGAAACCTCTAAATTCCTAAGATTCATGTGTTTAAATATTATCTAAAATTTGTACAAATTATTAAAGAGACTCATTTTCATGAAAACTGTGATCATTATTGTTTTTGACATTTTTACATATTGCATAGAGAATACAAAAGCTATCCCATGGGTAATATTCCAACAATTTACGACATTGAATTAACGTATCAACTTGAATGAAAATAACGATGTTTTACGCCAATTACTTACTAATCATCTAGACAAACCGAAAGCAGCGATTCTCTTAACCGGAATCAGAAAAACGTTGTTGAACAGAAGGAAATGCTAATAACACATTATAAAAAACCTACTCAGAAAAATGCAAACCATTTAGCACAATCTTAAGCTGTTTTGATTATGCGGCTAATTAGCATCATAAAAAAAACTTACATTTCATTACATATTGCGGAAATACGATTGAATTTGGTAATTAGTATATAATATATATTTACAATTTTGAGCATAATTCGAAAAAGCTAAAATATTAATGGAAGTTTAATTTCAATTTTTTTTTATTATTTCACCTCTGTGTCAGTCACGCTGTTACTATTAAAACTGTCTTAAATACGGCAAAACTAAAATAATATGACCTACGGATCTGATCGTTTTTCTTCAGAGAGCAACTCAGTGTTATAACTGAGTTTAAATTTGGAAACCAAAAGTTTTAATAAATTACCCTTGAAATTATGGGAACTAGACACAAGACATGAATTAAAATGGGATACCCCTGTTCAAGTTAAAACTAATGCGTGTAGTTACTTTTGATACATCACCTTTAACGCCATTCTCACCTCCACTCCCTATAAAAGGGAACAGAAGATGGCAAAAATCCCAAAAGTTGCTGGGAAGAAAAATAAGCAAATGGCAGAGATGCTCGCCTCTATAACTACAGCTGAAGTTGATATGAATGAATGAATGATCTAGGGGGGTGTTAATACACTGCGACAAGTACAGATATATTGTGTCCCCCATGGTGCGTCAGAGTACCTCATCCAGCTTCAGTACTTTGATAAAAGCATGTAGTCAGGACGTATCTATGGATGGAAGTTCCTCCTGTTTGACGCGCCCCCCCCCCCCCCCCCCTCCCCCCCCCCCGGACCGGCACCCGTCCTCGTTTTAAATTTGTATTCTCTCCAAGTGCCTTCTAAACCGGCAGTGGCCTGTAAGAAAGCCGGTGAGGATGCGGAGATTGTTCTTACTCTGTGTTATAAGGTGTTTTGATCTTCCTGGGCGAGGGTGCCCTAAAAACACATTTGATTGCCTTAACACTGGAAGGCGCTCCCATAGACTGATCCATTTGGTTCGCTCTTCTTTCCTGAATTCTTCCTTGTAGGTGTGTGTAGATGCTGTACCCATACCATTCTGGAGCTGATTGTTGTTGAGCTCAGCGCTTGGATGGCTGCTTGACTCTCTGAGAAGATGACGATCTCTTTCTTCCTATAGTTTCTGTCAAGGTTGAACTGCGCACATCTTCCTATGCTGTTAATTTCCGCCTGGAATATGTCCAGGTGTTTTCCCATTTCTTCGGATAATTTGGTTCATGGCCCTCCGGTACCCTGTTCAGTTCTTGCCCCGTCTGTATACCATTTTATGGCACTTTGCTGAGATGTGAGAATGCAAATGGTGTTCTTTTTCCATTCTTCTCCACTTCTTATCACGATCGTGAAATATTTTTCAAAATTGTATCTTTTGACTATATCGTCCCTGGGGAGCCCAAGAAGTGGTATATGCTTTGTCAGGGATGTTACCTCACTCTTTCTAAGCCATCCTCCCTCGCGCGCTCCCTCTCTTGTGATTCTAGTCATTGCTTATCTTGCTGCTCCCTCTACAACAATGTGTAGAGGTGCGAGACCCACAATTGCCTCGATTGCTGCTGTTGGACAAGTTTTCATTGCGCCTATTATGCTTATGCACGCTAGGCGTTGTACTTTGTTGAGAGGTGATTTTGTGCTGAACTTGAGATAGATTGCTAATACTGTGGTGAAAACTTAAGGTTGGCTTGCCTGTCAAATGTGTCGGTAATTGTCGCACAATTCTTGCGCCGGGATAGAGGAAAATGACCCATTCGAAATCGTTTACACGTGTGATATATGTCAATAGGAAAGAAAAATAGGCCTTGCCCCTTGCCAGAAACAAGGAGTGTTTTTCATTTTTTTTTAATATTTTTTTTTTAAATAAACTCACCGACAAAAAAAACCGGCACCTAATTTTCTTTAGCAATTTTGATACGGCATAACTTTTATTTTTGATTTTATTGCAATGAGTTTTTCGCTGGCTGATAGATCAATTCATTAAGATTGCGCTGCAGTGTGTCCTGACAAAATTTTTGTTGTTTGAAAGTTTATATACCAGGGTAAGTCAAAATGATGTTTTTAGTCGTAAGTTTAAAAAACCCTGTGGAAAAAACACGCCTAACAACTTGTTCCAACATGATCTAAGAAAAAGCCGGATGTGTTCCCAGCATTTTGTTTTTTAAATCATCTGGCTATCTCATTTATTTTAACAGCTACGCATTTTTAAGTGAAACGCTGCATTTTTTCAATATCAATAAAAATAATAATCAGCGTAAAATATTCAAGTTAGCTAGTCGTTACTTTATTAGATTATTTTGACGATGACGTTGTCAATATTATGTAATCAAAATGGTGTTAACCACTGCAGGCGTGGGTAAAATCGTTGCTTTATTAGAAGATTGTCATAATAAAAGTTATGTTGCCCCTACTTTACGAATTCCGCAATCAACCGTACAAGATACTTGAAATAGATATCTCGAAATGGGAAACTATACCAGAAGGTCAGGGTCCGGAAGGAAAAAATCAACCACCTTAGCTGACAGCCATTTCATATTGCTACAATCATTAAGGGATCGAAGAGCTACTGCCAGTTCACTAAAACATAACCTACAATAGGTACGTGAAAAAAACGTTAGTGAAGTAACCATAAGAAGACTGTTAAAGAAAGCTGGGTTTAATTCCCTCAGACTTGCTGTAGTGCCTCAATTGCTTCCCCGCAATCGTCAGAATTTGAAAAAACGTTAGTGAAGTAACCATAAGAAGACGGTTAAAGGAAGCTGGGTTTAATTCCCGCAGACCTGCTGTAGTGCCTCAATTGCTTCCCCGCAATCGTCAGAAGCGGCTATAAAACTTGCAAGACAGCAAGAGTTTGCCTTCGATCGCCAGATGAGCGTGAGCTGGTTTACCAAAGCGGACAATATCGGAGCAACTCTCGTTCCATGGCGGATCTGTGATGATTCGGGCGGGAATATGTATGGAAGGACGTACAAGCTAAATATTTGTGTAAAATGGAGCTCTAAATGCCCACATATATATTGAAGATATACTGCAGGACGCTGTCACTCCGTTTGGCCTTTTCATTGGAGAAGAGTTTATACTCATGCAAAACAATGCCAGACCGCATGTTGCGCATGTAGTAAATGAGTTTTTGGATGAAGTTTGAATTCGGAGGTTGAAGTGGCCACCCTGCAGCCCAGATCTCAAACCAATTGAGCATTTTTGGGATAAATTAAAAAGACACATTCGTCACCGTCCCAATAAGCCTACAACATTAGCAGAGCTCAGGTTAGGATTACAAGAAGAATATGAAGCTATTCCTCAAGAAAACAATTTCAAACTAATTTCTTCCATGCCACGACGAATGCAGGCTGCCATTGCGGCTAGAGGTGGACACACCCGTTATTAAGTTCAATTTTAATTTGTAATGCTCGAATGACAACATTAAATGATTGAAAGAAGAAATGCCTTCAAATGCAGCGATTCATTTAAAAATGCGTAGCTCAGAAAAGAAACGAGATAGCCAGATGAATTAGGAAACAATATGCTCGGAACACATCCAGCTTTATATTAAATCATGCTGGGAGAAGGTTGTTAAGCGTGTTTTTCCCACAGGGTGTTTTAAACTTACGACTAAAAACATCATTGTGACTTACCCTGGTATATAAACTTTCAAACAACAAAAATTTCATCAGGACACACCGCAGCGCAATCTTAATGAATTGATCTATCGGCCAGCGAAAAACTCATTGCAATAAAATCAAAAATAAAAGAGATATGCCATATCAAAATTGCTAAAAAAATTTAGGTGCCGGTTTTTGTTGTCGGTGAGTTTATTTTTTAAAATTATTTCTTGTGACAAACTAAATATTTGTATATTACGTTGTAGGTGTTAACGAAAGAGTTTCCTGACTAAACCTTATTTTTTGATAATTTAATTTTATTTTGATTGATATCAATTCTTAGCAACCCCGTCTTGCCCCTAGTACCCCAACCTAACTTCCAGTCATGTACGAGTAGATGAAAAGAGAATAAGAATCTAATGTAGGAATGTGCACTAGATATGTAAGCCATTTTGTTTAAAGATGTAAATGTGTAGCTAGCCATAATATCTAGAAAATTTTAATACATTTTCAAAAATTCACTCGTAGTACGCATAATTTAAGAAAATATCCTGGTGTAAGCTGAAATTCTTTACATTTTAAATATAGATCACTAGCTAATCTACAAATTAAGGAGCTATTTAAGCAAAGCTTTTAAATAATGAGGTCAATTGACATTCAAAACTAACTTAAATTGCATTCCGTGTTGACAACCAGACCTAATATTTAGAAAGGCAAAACATGGTTCTCTCGATGCAGCGTTGCCATTTATTTTAAGATTTGCTTTGGGGACAAATATAAACCTACATTAAATAACGTCCCTTTAGACAATGGAGTCGATAAAAAGAAAACGGTAGAACTGTGAACAGCATATAGGTACAGGCAAGAATGTTTAGGCAGGTAGATATTATTGGGCCACATATCCAATAACGAAAATCTTCTACATGGATAAATTGAAAGTTGCAGTAGAAGAGGCCTCTTGCGGAAATGAGAAAACCTCGTTCCATATGGATAACCTGCAGAATCATATCAAAGGAAACTTAATTAAATTATTAAAAGTACAGCTTATGTACGTGATATCATTAAGAAAAAACACTAAAAATGAATTGACCTTTTGTATTTTATGTGCAATGATTTTGTTTTATTTAAATACATCTGTAAAGGGCAACAATATCTAAACATATTTCTACATTTTATCTGCCATCTGTTATTTACACTCTTTTCTAGTGTTTCCAGAGCTGTTTTACATGCATTGACAAAAAAATGTGTCACTTTCCTGCCAATGCCGAAAACTGGAACTTTCTCAAAAAAAGTGTAGATAGAAAGTATGAACGGTTTCCAAGAAATATATTACTGCGCTATAACTGGCGTACTGCATTCTAAGTAAGTTTAGAAAGTCACTTGTCCTACCCTAACATTGGTGCCCTTTTGAGCCCTGGCTAACTAAAACTTACCTAATTCACTCTCCATATATAACTGTTTGTTTTCAGTGCACTTGCATAACCGAGAGATTAATTCTGCCCTCTTCGTTGCATCTTCATCTCTCGATTCAGTCGAACTTTTATGTTTTATTCTACATATGTAAAGGATTAGAAGTAGGTTAAATTCAAACTTAAATTTAAAATTCAATAATAACAAAAATACATGCGAATGCACAATTGGATGATGTAGCGTCAAACAAT
The DNA here is from genome assembly GCA_016904865.1 of Pissodes strobi. Classification (NCBI taxonomy): domain Eukaryota; kingdom Metazoa; phylum Arthropoda; class Insecta; order Coleoptera; family Curculionidae; genus Pissodes; species Pissodes strobi. Next base: position 97,211 of record MU183476.1, on the reverse strand, counting down.
TAAAAGCTATATAACCTGCTATAAATAAAACTTGCAAAAAAAAAATAGAGAACAAACTCATACACTAGAAGGGCAACATAATATAAAGTTACTATTGTTTATCATTTATCAATTCAGTCATCATTCCCTAAGGAATTTGAATGTATAAAAGTCAAATTCTTTTTTTAAATTTCACCAATTAAATTTGTCTCAAACCTAACAAGTAAATCCATAACTAATCTTTTAAAAATATTCAAATGGTCTGGCAATTTATTAAAAAACTTTATAGACGACTATACAGTGCCCCTTTCAGCCATGGAGGACCTATAGATAGGGATGTTAACGTCAACGTTTCAGCCTCTTTATGTTAACGGGATAGTTTATTTCATGATCTGAGAAGTTTTCCATGTTCTTGGCTGTCTCAACATTAAGACAACACGAATGGTCCTCTTTTAAAGAAAACATACCCATTGAGCCCTTGAGCTACCCCTTTCCCAAAAACAATACTAAACCTAAGCAGAGAGTGGATGCTTGCAAAATACATGGATCTAAGACCCCTGAACCCAGATATCTTATGAAAACTCTAAGTTAGAAGTTAGAAATCAATCTTTGGCAAGCAGCCACCCAAAGACATATAAAAAAGCAATAGACGGAGTAGGTCATTCATAAATTACCAAATGTTTGCATGGCAACATTAGATAATATATTAACGTGAAGAGGGGATAAAATAAATAATGAAAAGCAATGAAGATGGCGACCGAAGCGCGCCAAACATTTCATTTATGTTTCATTTATGTACGCCCACAACGACGCGCCTGCGCCATGTTTCTCCCGGCGGCGCACCATAGGCGTAACATTTTAGGGGACACTTGTCTAAAGTCAAGGTAACATTGAAATAAATCTGCTGTCAAGCAGAAAATAATAAGCTATCACAAAAATGAAAATGACTAGACACAAAAGAATAATTTATTAATATTGAAATATGCACATAACTAAAAAAAAATTTAAGTCACAGTTCGGGAAAAAATCAATTTACGTTTAGTTGATTAGAGGATTAATAGAATAGAATGGAATATTTATTAACGCTTTTAGCATTTACAAAAAAGAGCCACAAAATACTGCACCACAACTTGCCACTATTTAACAAGTAGTAAATAAATTATTAACAATAAAAAATAAAATATTTTCAGTATTATTTGATATCATTTGTAATAATAAATAAACTCACAATCATTTAGGTCTTGTAAGATTCCATTTTTGTTTTGATTTATTAAATTTGATATTAAAGAAATCTATATTTGTTTTATTTGTTTTTTCATTTGCCAATTTTGATATTCGACATAATGGAGTATTTACACCGTAGTTAGTCCTATGATATGTAACAAATGTGTGTGAATATCTAGGAGACCTTTATGGAACATGGAATCAGTTCCACCAGCTGCAGTAATTCCAAAGAATTGATCATATTATTAACTATTTTCAATAGAGTACATAAATCAAAATATTGACGTCTAGAATCCAAAGAGCGAAGATTTAAAAGTTGCATAATATCATCATAGTTATATTATATTTATGTCATACCCAATTTGATTTATATGCAATAAATCTCATTTTTTTGCACTCTTTCAACTTCATTTTTACTGGTAGAATAGTATGGGCACCATACTGGAACTGCATATTCCACTACAGATCCAACAATAGCACAAAATAAATCTTGCAACATATATTATTGAAATCTTTCAAAGTACGAATCATAAAACCTAACATTTTTAATGCACTGTTTACAGCCATCTGTATATGATGCAAAATGTTCAATTTAGACTCAAACCAAATGCCTAAGTCCTTAACCAAGAATATTCTTTCTAAATTAGCAGAATTAACATTGTAAGTGCAATGGATAAGATTCTTTTTCCTAGTAAGAGGAATCTCTACATTTTTCGACATTTAAGAATAAATAATTTTCATTACACCATTCAAAAACTTGATCGATGTCATGCTGCAAATCTTCTGTATCTTTTAAACAATTTATAATTTAATCCGGCCGGTTTAAGATAGAGAAATGCGATTTGTACTTTCCTTTCTTAAATTTTTAAAGGCTATCTGATGACCAACACTTCATTGCTGCCGAAAAAATGTCAAAATATGTAAAAAAATTGGCAGCTAACAGTACATAAAATTTATATGGCAGAATAGCTCCTAAAAAGTTAAGGTGGGAAAGTGTAAACCGTAATTCTCTAACCGTTTGTGTTTTATGACATGTCAAAGATGAAAAATTGTCAGTTTTAAAAACTCCATGTTGTTTTGAATGCTAATAGAACAGTCTAATATTATGAAATCATAAAGTACTTAATGATCTGTTTGAAATGAGGTACCGAAAGACGCACCTTTATATTTAAAAGTTCCAAGATGGCGCTCGTCCGCCATTTTAACGATCGCTATTTGGTACCCCCACATTTTGTAGTAAAGTAATAAGTGATTTAAAAGTTGGTAAGGGGCGAAGGAACAACATTAAAGACGCGCACTGTTTTCTCATATACATGCTTTTAATATGACGACCATCATCTGTTTTTTTTATACAGCAATGTGTAAAAATGGATTAGATCTTTATTTGCATAAATTTTTCCAAATGTATTTTCCGTTCGCCTTCTTTAGACTTCAGTAAAATTTAAAATAATAACAACAAACGTGTATTCTTTTAGTTTTTACAACCGCAGTTTATACCTATTCTATTTTTCGACACAATAGGACTTAATCATTCAATGTTCAATGTAAAATTCAAAAAGAATCGCTCAGCGTCCAAATAACACGCAATTAAATCCACAAATACCCAGACGGCAAAAACGCGATGAACATATCGGCCAGTTCCTTCTAGACGAGTGGCGGCTACGCGACGTTGTCGGCGTGTGCGGCAGAGGGAGTACCGCTGATTTCGTGAACAATGTGAAGTAGTGACATAGGGCCGGACTAGTTCACATAACGTTTCTAGCGGAAAATACGTTGAAGATTTAACAACAATTGTCTAAAAACTTTTTTCTTCTTTATTTAGACACTTTGAGAAGACGTTTTTGATTTAACCATTAAAATGTTGCGCAATTGTTTAGTTATCCCACAAAAATGCCCCAACTACTATTGAGGAGCTGAAATGTAAAAATCAGGAAATTTTTGGCATCTGACTCGCAATGTTGCCAAAGGTTACCGGGTAACTCAATCCAAGGGCGTAACCAACAAGAACTAACCTGAGCTAACGCAAATTAATGTAAAAAATAAATATGTTTCACTTCACGTATGACCCTCCGCTCGCTACGGGACGCAACTAAACAAAACTAACCAAAACTAACTCAAGGCATGCCCAATATCAAGAAAATAAAGTTGTCAGTCAAAAATGCAAATATGTTTTAAGTTTTTTTTCTTGATTATCTTGGGTTACTTTTGTTTGGTTGCGCTCCCGGAGCGAGCGAAGCGTACCATTTTTTACCATTTCAGCTCCTCAAAAGTCGAAATTTGGGGCTTTCTGTGGGATAACCAAACAATTGCACATTTTAATTAGTGATGGGCTTATTCGAATGAAAAATAACCTGTTATCCGGTTATTAAAATAACCTGTATTATTCGGTTTTCATTCCACAAGTATTCGAATGAAAAATAACCTGAACCTCATACGTACGAATTCAAATACGAACTACGAAGGAACAAGCCCGACGTATAACGGCAAGTTTCGGTGTCGCGTCGATCCGTCGAATGATCAACGAGCAAGAAGCGGTTTTAATTTAGTTATGTTATGAAGCAAGTTTCGATGTTTTAGCTCGAATAAAAGATGAGTTTTTTAATTTCAAATGTACCAGTAGGATGTGGAATTGTGGAAGCCGAACTGGGGGGTTGAAAAATAGCGAATATTAAGTTAAGATTAAGAGCAGATACTTACTTTGTATTTGTATATTATATTTTTTTTTACTAGTATTAGTAGGTGTATTGTTAATGGTTTACTATATAGTATGTAGATTTAATATTAATTAGGAATATCTAATCTTAATATTTGCGTAAACATTTGTCATGTTTGTTTAGTTTTTGTTATAGATTGGAATTTGGAATGTAGGAGCAATAGAGCAATACATAAGTCGTAATATAACTATAACAATATATGTACTATTAATTATTAATATTATTATAGTACTATAAATACATCGCCAGAGAGAAAGACTTTTGCAAAGTAAATTTGTAATAATTATGTTCATTACATGTAATCAACGCATCCAAGGATCATACTTTGGAGTTTAAGTATTTTTGATTTAAAAACGTAAAATGCTATTTATTTTATTCTGTTCAATAATATTGCGTAATCAAATATTATTCTATTGTTATTTATTAAGCCATACTTAATAAGACAATAGGCAATTACAGGTACGAGTTACGTTACGAATACGATGCCGATGATGCTGAACCTCCTTCCTAACCGGCTGCGATCGCTAATCTGAATTTATTCGAATGATTATTCAAATAATCATTCGGTTATTAATATTATTTGAATACAGATAATTCGGTTATCAAAATAATTCGGTTATGCCCATCACTAATTTTAATAGTAAAAAACGCCTTTTAAAAGTGTCCCAATAAAGAAGAAAAAACGTTTTTACAAAATTCCAATTGTTGTTAAACTGAAAAATTACCAAAAATAGGTATAACACCTCATATTTTTTGGTGTATTATAAATGTTTATATGTTAGTATTATAATCTGCACGTTATACTTTAAAGCGAAAAATTTATATTTTGACATGCTCTATTTTCTAATAAATGTAATTTTTCTGTTACGTTAACAAAAACAAGCTGCCGATTTTCCATGATACACACATACTCTTAGGTGTGATCGGCAACAGTGCCGCAGGAGCGGTAAGTGATACTAGGGCTTGCGTACTATTTTATAAGAGGGGAAAGAAGAAGAGGAACAATGTTGGCGTGTTCATATTTAGTAAACAAATCGGTCTACTTTTTTTTATGTCTTTGGTTTCACCCGATCCAGACTTTGATCTAAGTGGGTCAACAAAATTTTCATGCTCTTGGCAAGCGTCACCCTCTGGGAGCCCAGATGGACCCCCTCCACCGGAATATGATTACTTTGCTTCGTTCTGAAGCACAAAAAGACCGAATCTGTTCGTCACAATCCAATCCTGAGCAGTCTAAAGGAGCTCATTGAACAGATTTTACAGCTTGGATAAATTCGTCTCATATTGTCAGGTTGTCTGCAGAAAATACAAACAAAAGAAGTCCAATGACCCTCTCCATTCTTCTTACCTTTACATAAATGGTAAGATTTAAATTTGTTTCTTTTTTTTGTGCCCTCCCTCTGAAATAAAAGGAGGAACTGTCGGAGATACTAAAAATAAAAGATTTAAAAAAATCAACCCTATAGCAAAAAAATAAACTGTTGCGGATATATGTTCATATGAACTTTTCGTCATAAAATTACCTGAGAAATCACGCTTTGAAATATTAGCACGTCCTTAAGGAACGCCCTGTATATTTTGATGTTTCCAGGTTATATGCAGCACTGGAATAGCCCCTTGAATAGCCCTTATCGAATTGGCATGAAACTAAACTTAGAAATTTTAGTAGAAATACTAAATTGTTGATACATAAAATGCAAAACATCAAAAATAGACTAATTGTTACCACCTAAATAATAGTGTATTCCATACTGTGCAAGAAGAAGTGCATACTGACAATAACACCTTAAATGTTATTGTTATTTTTTTATACATAGCCATTATTAACATGTTTTAAGCTTTTAAACATAAGAAAATTGCTAAATTGTTCCAGGAGCTTTTTTTATGACAGTGGCACACACACTAAAGGAAGGGCCTATGGCACTCGACGAGCAGTGTGTGCGCAAATATGATGTTTGACATGGTTTTTGAATAGTTGTAGGGTATAATTATGGGGAAGCAGATGTCCTCGGAGTGTGTTTCACAGTAAAAAAGTGCACCAGGCTTAAGAACACATTTAAATTAAACTATAAAGATTGCAACATTATTTCATATGTATACCTTGTAGATGTTCTTAGTGATCTTCTTATAATACTGTCATTATCAATTGATTCATCTGAAGATTCTAGAACATTAGGAATGTTTTTCTCAGCTACCCTCTGTGAAAATTTTGTTCGTTTTGGTGAATTTTGTTTTCTGGCTGCTAAAGATCTTTGTCCTACTGATTCTAAAATTACAATTCCCAACAAATAAGCAACACATTGCTGACAAGTCAAGAAGCAAATATACACAATATAGGTATGCCTAAGAAAGGCTTTGGTGGGAGAAAAAAATGGGAAGGTCTAACTTTTGTTGATTCCAGGATAGCCATTTTATGTTATGTAATAAGTTATGTCATCTTAAACTTATCCAATAAGGATTCAAGTATCTTACCAAGTTTCTTATCTCCTGTCAAGACCTTTGATTTAGTAAGACTTTTTCTATTCTTTGGTTTTTCATAGACATCAAATGATTTTTCCTTTCTAGCGATCGCATTTTGAATTATAGATTTTGTATTAGGTCGTCGCCTTGTTCTCTTTAGAGTTCGGTTTATATCTGTATGATTGGTATCTTTTATTTCACTGAAAAAATACATCATATACTACGAAATGTACTTATTCACAATACTATGCGGCATTAAGGTAATGGAGGCAAACATAGGCCACCTTAATTTAAATTATGTTTTACTTCTAGGTTTACCAAGCGACTCAACTTATTAGCATGTTGCAAGTAGTAGCTCTATACTGTAAGTGTAAGTAGCATATAAAGGAATGCAAAAAATATGGCCGCCATTTAGGTAAGTACTTTGATATATCAACTTTACATCAAGCCATAGAATTTAGATTCGACTTACTTAACAGTTGAAGGTGAGGTTGAATGGTTTGAAAATTAATGGTACATATAAGAGACACCTCATTTAAAAGGATACTTTAGGTGATCTGTATGTTATTCAACTTCTAATAAGTAGATTGTCAGTAGCTTGGCCACCATTAGAATAACTAAAAATATATTATGGGTTGAATATGTTTGCTCACCCAATATTCATAGGGATTTCAGTTTCACATAACATAACACTTTCTGTACTTATTTTTTCGGGTTGTACATCACCAGAATCATTCAACTCTATGGCCTGAACTTCAGATGCATCGTTAGAGTTAGTTTTAATACAAATGGTTTCCTGCAGACTTGTAGTTTTACAGCTAGGTTGACCTGAGCCTTTAAGTATTGGCTCCATAGCTGGTAGAGGCTTGTTAAACTTGCTTTTCATATGACCCAATATATCAACAACGCCATTGCATTCCATAACTTCCCTGTGCAATAATTGAAAAACTTTAGTAAGGAAGGAGCTCAGTGCATTTTGCAGTAAATATTAGGTACTAACGAGGGTACTAAGCACCCAAATGCTTTAGTGTTTGTAAAATAGCATTGCCCATGGATTTTACTTAAAATAAAAATTACATATTTATTTAAATTTTAATTTGGGTTCAAGAATATGATTTGTTTCCTAACACAAATAAGCTATGAGACCTGCAGATGCTTTAAAGTGGGACTGCATGCTAAACTGCTTGCTTCTGATTTGTAACTGTTGAGGATGGAAGCATGGTTGCCTTAGTTTGTAGGTTTTAGTTAACTGTAGGCTAGCTTTAAGTCTAATTATATCTGTAATTGGCTTTCACTGGCTGTCAATGCAAAAAATAGATAAATAACCTATCTGACCCATTTTACTCAGTTTTTGTTATATTCAGATATAGCTACTTAGGTAGATAAGTATAGTTATGGTGTCACCTTGGATGTCAGAAGTAGGTTTATATTTGAAATATTATTGAACCTTTCAATGATCACAAATGTTTTTTTGTTGTTTAGGTTCTTCTTAAGTATCTTTTTACTAAATCTCGATCAGAGATTCTCTTCAGAATATTTACCTAGATAAGGTAAGTACATTGTAACCATTTATCAATACCAAAATAATTTAAACTATCCTAGTCTGAGACTGAGTGAGATCTAGACTCAAATATAGATCTGCTGAATGATTTTTAGTAAACCTTTTTTGCTTACCTTTCTTCTACTCCCTTATTCTGTTATCCCGTATTTTGTTACATGTTTGAATTTGTCCTTGTACTTTTTCGGGGTTTGTTTCACAACTTATTTTAGCCATTATTCCAGTCATCTTAACATCAATAAACCAATTTAAAGAAAGCCTTTCTTTTACAAAACAAGTTCCATAGCTTTCCGTTTTTCAGACACCCAACGAACCACAAATTCTTTGATAACCAGAATTAAATTCTAATTCATAAAACCTCAAAGTTTACTATTTCAGTAGTGTGATAGTACTATTACTGCACTATACTATTTTTTTAACCATTGAAGATTGAAGAATAAAGAATTTGTGGATATTCAATATTCCATAATATTCATTATTTATCTGCCACTGTAAAGGGTAGTTCATACAGCAACGAATCACGAAATACGAATCACGAACTTTAACGCCATTGGTCAGATTAATTGACAGGAGAGTTGACTGGTGCATAATTTAAGATTTTACGAATTCGTGAAATTTAAAATCTACGGCGCGGGAAACTTGAGTTCATTTCAAGATTTTACGAATTCGTGAAAAATTTCGGCCGATTTGACAGTTTGCATATTGGTTTTTAGGTTAGATTAATTTAGTTTTGATTTGTTTTCGTTATTTTTTCGTATGTATGATGTTTGATTCGCCCTTATATATTTACCTATGATATGTGAAGAGTTTTATGTAAATAAGATATTTTTTGTTTTTATAATTATTATAAGATAAGCTCTTTATGACAACCGGCAGCTAAATATCTTAAAATAAAATATGAAAATAATAATGAACTATGGTTGATATTGGCGCTCTACTGTACCAATAATATTAACTGCTGGTGATAAAAGTTTTATCTTAAAATATACCTATATCTAAGTGTAAGAGATAACGTCTCTGGTGCTGAAATTGGCTCTCGGGTGTGGTATTTTTTTTTGTATATGGAGAAATCTTTTCCACAAGGAAATCGAAGTCTTTCAAAGATATTTTATGGTAGTTCCTAAATATTTTCTCCTCATTTACCCTAATTTTTTGCACGAAATTATGATACTCCATGCGACCACCGTTGCTTAAAGATCTCACAGACACTAATAGACCTATTCATTCCTATTCCTATTATTCTTTTTTGTCGCATCTTAAGCAACAAGTAAGCTCCTATTACACGTCTACATCTATGTCGGCAATAAAATACATTCATATTAGAATATTAATTATTAATTTTGAAAAACACAAAAAGGAAACACAACCCTCCTAACCTATCGTCAAAGGTAAATGTCACAGTGAAAATTTGACATTTCCTAGAAACGTCTACGAATTTCGTCTTCGTATGAAATGGTCACTTTTCACGAATTTGTAAAAACAACGATTCGTGATTCGTGTTTCGTGATTCGTTGCTATATGAACTCGGCTTCAAGAGTGAAGAGTGTCAAATCAACATTTTTGAAGTGGTGACAGCAGGAGTGCGTTCAAATAGTCACATCAGAGGCGCGTACATAGTTCGCTCCGGACGTATGTAGGGCGTGCCCAAAGTATACCTGGCGAAGGTTCTTAAATGTGTAAATGATTCCCAATTTTAGTGGACAACATTCACTCTCGGTCATAGTGATTTACAGCTAGCCATCTCATTGCAATTAATGGACCCTAAGTTTACCCATGTCTTTACGGTGCAATTAATTGCTTGTAACTGATCTGGTGGTCCAGTTGTCGAAAAAAGCTGCCTTTCCGAATGACGTTTTTCATTGATATACTCGCATATGGGTGTTTCCGCCTTTCAAAGCCGTGAAATACAACATATAATTAGAATTCAAAAAATTAAAATAGCGCATTCGCCAGAGTGGCAAGAACAATAGTTTTCCGAGGACGATTTTTACCCTGAACAATTTTCCTAAAAACTGAACCCTAAGCGAGGGTAGTCAACACACGACAGTGTACAGAAAGTTTGGCGCCAAATCGGATGGAAATTGGGGACGCTGGAGAGCGCGTTCCGATCATACCTTATGGGGATAGAAAGTCCGCCCTTACGAGCGAGCCCTCGGATAAACTTTTAAATTTTCCTTTAAAGCTTACCTCTGTAGTAATGATGTAGCTTCTGTCATGGGAATTTTCCGCAAAGCGGCTGCCAGTTGCTTGTTTTAGAAAACATGTTTTTTATATAGCCAGAGAAAATTTGAGTGCGGTAAACGACGGCCCGGCGGAAAAGTTGTGGTACAGCCGGAAAGCTGGTACGCTGAAAGCGTCACTGGGCGAATATAATTAATTTCCGTTGTGTAACTGCGACACAGGGGGCTTGGGAATTTTCGTTGGAAATTGCACCCTGGGGGATGAGCGGCTGAACCGATTGGAGTGAAACTTTCATCAGAGGCTTTGTATGACCGTAAGCTTCCTTAGTATATGGCTAATTTTTACTGAAAAGCTGCCAATCGTTTTTTGGAAAAACAGACACGTGTTTTTGTGCTGAATTTGGCGATGCGGAAAAGGGGTGTTGATCACAAGGACTGTCACCTTGGACTAGAGTGGCATTCCCCCAATTACCACTGAGCGAGTTGGGTGGAGTTGTGTTCAGAAGGGGTGATGCTGTGGGGCGTTGAAGTTCCCCAGTAAGACGTTGGAATGCGCTCTTAAGAAGGGCTTTAGTGACGACGGAGGATCGCGAGTTTTTTGGAGGGGTCAGATCAGTCTGTTGTCTCTCGTTTGCATGAGTTTTCTGAGCCCAGGTGGAAGGTTTTCCCTGAGAAAATTGAGTTTCCCTAGAGGGCTGCACTTCGGGCTGAATCGGCAGGGTTCGTGAAGGGCACAGTCGTTTGAGTGGAACTCAAACTGCGTTGATGCAGACGGCTGGTGGGCCAAGGGGGAGACGATCCCTATATAATACAGACCCCGAAACATAGAAAGGGATTCATAATTCGTGTTTTGATTTTGTTATAGAGTTCAGTTTGTGCGACATGAGTGTTGCCGGTCCGTATCGACTTGTACCTTAATTTTTGCTTCAACGGGTTTAAGTGTAGTGTAAAGAAAAAGACCGTCAGCCTAGAGAAACTTTTCGTTGCGTTGGTGTCGCGATAATTTTTTAGCCGAACGGATCTTTACCTAATAAGAACCCAGTGAATTAAGAGGAAGTGCTTAGCGAATGTACATCCGGGGTACATTCCGGAATTAGGAACTATAACCTCATATATTTAAATATAGTTGGTGGATCCATCAAAATGTTGTAACAGTGAAAAGTTTAGGTCTAAACCACATATATATTTGGGATTGTTTTAATTGTATCCGGCCGGCAGAAATTTTGTGTTTTAAAAGGAAATAAAAAATGAATATTCCCTTGTTGGGAGCGCACGGTTTTTAACTTAGAGTATACAGTTGAAAAAGAGGTAGTTGTTTTGCTATTCCACTGGCCCCATCATTAAAACGGATCTGCGGGCGGAAAGAAATGGGAGTAGCGTCTGCGGGCGACAAGCACTTCATACTGTAGCTCGCGGCCGGTGAGGCGCGCGGCGCCTCGCCGGCCGCGAGCTACCATTACTGGCCACGAGCTACATAGGGAGGTGCTTGTTGCCCGCAGACGCTATCCCCACTTCTTTATTTCATTCATTGGTCATGTTTTGTTTTATTTGGGGGGTTAGGGGGGTAGACATTGTTGGGGCCAGGGCAGCAGCATAATTATGAATAAAACGCGGAGTCTATCTTTATTATATAGTCTAAGGTTTTTAAATTTTTACTTCGTATTGGCTTATCAATTACTTATGACTGAACTCTGCATATGTTTCATATTTTGTTAGGCGTGAAATTGTTTAATTTTTAATTATCACTGCGTAGGCGGTTTTAGTGGATGAATAGGTTGTTCTGCTTGCAGTAGACAATTTTTAAGTTAATAATTAAGATCTCTAGTAGGTTTAATTATCGGGTTGACCTCGCGGTATACCTGATTACAAAAAGCGCTACTAATATACTTAGTGTTGTGAGTTTCTTTATCTGATAAATTGATTTTGTTTTTTTTTTGAAAAGCTTAATAAATTTAATTTAAATCCAGTTCGTTTCAAAACCTTTGATGGACAATAAATTACAGGCTATTGAGTTTGTCTCTAGCTAGAGTTTTTTTCCTCATAAGCCTGCTTCTCTCGGAAAATTGCTCGCTACAGCACTAAGTGAATTTTTCTCATAGCATCAAAAATAAAATCGTTTTGGATTATAAAATTTAATTATTATTTAGCTTTTTTCTTTAAGCGCTAGCTTGTGTAGGTATAAGCGAACTCCCGCAGGTTACAATAATTAATTTTTCTCTTTTTGAAAAACAAAGAAATCAATCAAAGCCATATTTAACTTGGTAACTCACGAGTTCACGTGACTTCTTGTGTCACGTTTTACTGACTTCTAGTTAAGTTTCTGATAGGCCTTTGTCGCGATTCGGGTTGCAGACTTTTTCTATGTTTGATGATACATGACGTGCAATACTAAATAATTAGTTCCTGATTGGACACCAAATTATTATTTTCGTCTGTCTGAGCTAACACTAACTTCTAGTTAACTTAACTTAATGGTCACTTTTTAACTTTCTATTGCCAATTTAACCTTGAATTTTGAATTGCAAGGTTGAATTCTGGATTTTAAATTTTAAATAATACCAAAATATTTTCCTCTTAAATATATCTCAATTAAAGTTAACTTACAGCTAACTTAACTAAATAATCTCTTTTAACATTCTATTGCCACATTAACCTGGACTTTTGGAATTGCTAAGCTTGAATTTTGGATTTTAATTTTTAAATTATATCTTCAACCAGATTCGCCTGAGTCCATTTTGGCACTATACTTCCCGCAGTCCAAAGGAAGTCAGCTCTGTATCTGTACGAACAACTGGCTCGAGAGACACTACAAAAAAAATACAATATTTATTGACGTGTCCCTATCTAGGGTAGGAATTATTATTCAATTCAACCATTATATTTTCGGTACGCATTGTTTTCGTGTAATTTAATTTTGTTTGTTGTTGGCGTGGTTATAGAGGCAGTTGGGTTCCGGTCAGCCTCGCGGTATTATCCAGAATAACGAAAGGAGTTCGGAGAGAGAATATTGGTTTAACCGTGGTAGCTCCGGGAATAAATTGAGCTACTGGCATCCCGTTACTCACGCGACTTTAGTAGGTAAAAAAATCCTAGGTCAGAAACTGATTGTCTGATAATCTCTGAGCTCCTCCTCTTTTACTGATCTGATTTTTCCCTCCGGCTCTGTCGTTCAATATTTTCAGCATGTTTCGGTCTCCGCCATACCGCTTGAGATCCGGAAGTACGGCGAGGGGTGGAGGCGATGGAAATAATCCCCCTCCGAAGGATGAGAACATACCACAGGGGACAGCGTCCAACCAGGACTCCATGCGTGTGCAGACCCCAGTTCCGGTGGAACTCGGGAACGACGCGCCCATCGGGACGTCACTGGCTGGTCCGGGGTTGGTAGGACAACCTCCCATCGTTTCCCCTGTCCGGTCTGATGGCGGCCGACGGCGACACAGTGCTTTAGATAGCCTATGATACAGTGAGCCTGGTTCGATTCCCATGGATGTTTCTTTATTTTTTTAAAGTTATGTTTGTAAAAAGTGTTTTTTCTTAATTTTGGGCATGACTTGGGTTACTTTTGATTATTTTTTATTAGCAAACAAAATTGCTTTACCGACAATTTGGACATATATTTCCATAATATTGTTGTGAATGGTAATGAATTCCAATTATGGACGAACAAAAGAAACACGTTTTAACTTGCCTATCTCTACGTATGTTATAATGTAATAATTTATTTTTTTATTCAGTCTGCCATACACTAGCAAGGGATAAGAAAAATCGGTCTATAATTTCCTTCAAATTAGTTGTTATTTTCTAGACCATCATTTTTCTTAGGGTATATATAAAGCTTTCCATGTAGACAAATTCGTATTACCAGTCTGCTGAAGTCTCTATAAGCTCAACAAAGTTGTGAAAACTAGTGTGACATTTTGTTGCCCTCGCGCAAACATGTTCACGGTTTGAGAACGACGATTCTCCAAGAAATTCTACCGCAATGGTCCCGTTAAAATTTAACGGGTAAAAATTTGACCTCGTGAGTAAAACTGTGAACACCCCTTGGGTCAAGGTTAAAAGCGTCTATCGAACGGCGTTACAACAATTGAACCGTCAAATTCAGCAAAGTTATACTCATGCGCGAAAAACATAATCCTCGCTTTAGCAGGGAAGTAAGTATCAAGAGGAGAATTTAAGAGTATGTACTGTTAAATTCGCACAAGGCCCTCCGATCACTACGGGGTGCAACCACCGATCTCCATCAGTGGCGGATTTAGAGGGGGGGGCGAAGGGGGTTTCGCCCCCCCCCCTGAACTAAAATGTAATTGCGTTGCTTGATTTTGTTATTCTTATTCTTAGTGTGTTTGCCCCTTTACTCTAAATCACCCCCCCCCCTTCAGATAAATCCTGGATCCGCCCCTGATCTCCATATAAGATCGGTGGGTGCAACCAAACAAAACTAGCCAAAACTATCCCAAATTTAAATAAGAAACTAACATAAAAAATTGAGCGAGTCTGCTACTACTCGACACACTGATGTGTATATAACATACCCTATATCTACATCATCGACATGAAAATCTAATGCCACCTTAAGCCGCGTGACGCCTGAATATAAGCAACCACTTATTTGAAATTGCTTGCCTATATTCTGGCGTTAGAAAGAACACGTTTTACACTAACGGTTACAGAGAGCCTGCAAAACACATTTCCGCAACAGGTACCGCCTGACGTGCGTTGTTTAATGTTTACATGAGTAACGTTTACATTAGAATGTCTAATATTACCCTTCACGCGTAGCCCTCCGCTCGCTTCGCTCGCTACAGGGGCGCAACGAACAAACACTGACCGAAACTAACCCAAGGCATGCCCAAAATCAAGAAGAACACTTTTTGCAAATATAACCTCAAGAAAATAAAAAATAGGATTAAAACTAACTGTAAAAATCAACGCGAGCAAAGCCGCGGGCAAAAGCTAAAATTGTCCTATCTTCTTTCCTATACTGTTGAAAAAATCTGTACAAAATTTCATGATGATCGGTTGAGTAGTTTATGCGTGAAGGCGTAAGAAACAAACACATTCGCATTTATAATATTAGTTAGGATTCTTTAATAATATTTACTGGCAGCTTCAGTCGGAGTGGATCAATTCACTGCACAAATTCGACACGAAAATCTAATGCCACCAGGAATAACATCAACCTATGGACACGGCTTATTCACTACCAGCTAGTAATCTTGGGGGCGGCATCCTCTGATTTGGGAAAGTCGATAACCAAATTTTGCAAGTTTTAGAAGAGGGCCATGACTCAATATTGTTTTAAACATCTGTGCATCTGAATAATACTTTTGACAGTTCGTTTAATTAAAAATATGTTTTTTTATCGTTTGAAATACGTTTAAAAACGATTTTAAATGGTAATTATATGACAATCCGAAAAGTCCGGACTTTTTTAAGACGATAACCGTGGACGGACGAATTTGTCGTGGATTTTGAAGCGAAAATTCATTTTAAATTCAACCGTCTATTCAAAATAAACTTTGCTATGGAACTAAATACACTGCGAATATAATGTAATGAAAATGTAAGGGCGGCTAGCGGCTAGCTTTTTAAGGTGGAATTCCATCCGAGCGATAGCTGCGATGATCGTTCAGCGATCGTCGCTGCGACGATCGCGCTGAGACTGATACTGTTGTTCCTTTATGGAATCACTTTCCTCCAAGCGACAGCCTCCGGCGATAATCGCCCGGGGCAGCGTGCGTCGCAAACTGCCTTCTCCGAGAGCAAATATTGTGGCAATATAAGTGGCAATAATAATGTGACATTTATTTTACTTTATCTCTTCAAACAAAGGCAGGAAGAAATAAAAATAAAATAGATGATTTTCGATTTTTTACGGATATCTCCGGAAGTAGACGGAAATTTCTAAGTTATTTGACGGCATGTCAATCATCCTTAAATTGCGCAACTTTGCTCCAATTTAACTGACCCCGTATCTTTTACGGCTTTTGAGATACCCATACAAATAAACGAATTTGTAGCACCCTGTATACTTGTTAATACTATTCCTGCATTTCAATAACTTATCTGCAATCAACTTTTTTGTTTAACATTATTAAAAACAAATAAAATCACGTAGTTTACTCTTGGAAAATTACACGTATTGTTAGTTTGTAATCGCTCTGTATAATATAAGGTATTGTTTTTTGGGCAGTTCTTAGTTTTAGAGGAAGCAAAAACTTTTATCAAGAATAACTTTTTATCGTATCTTTCAATTTTTAGTCCTCTTGTTAACCCCATCCGGGGACATACTGTATATCGTATCGACCTCATCTCGTAGAACCACACACATTTGAAGTATGTCATCATCTTCGGCTTCTTCATACATCATATAAGCCGCAAGTAGTTTGCTGCTCCGCTTTAAACTAATTCCAATGACTTGACTGACACAGAACGAACGAACAACTAATAGGAAAATTACCGATACTCGCTCCAAATTTAATGTCGCGAACGCTGTTTCGGAAACACACCTATAGCGATTATCGCTGAGCGATAATCACTACGCGATTATCGTCAGCGATAGCCGCTCCGAGGGAATTCCACCTTGAAGCGCAATTTGAGTCGTTGCAATCGCTGCCGTCCTGGATTAGCCTGCTCCTCAATGCGCACGGGTTATGATGTCACATCGGTTAGACATTCCGTCCCATTTGTCGAGATTTACCCTCATACCGCCACGTGAGATGTTTAAAGGCGGGTGGCCACTGCAAACGAAACGAAACTAAGCGAAGCGAAGATAAGTTTTCTACATATCAGTTCCATACTCTTAAATCTTCGTTTCTATATTTTCGTTTAGTTTCGCTTAAGTGTCTGGGAGCTGATATATAGAAAACTTCGCTTAGTTTCTTTTCGCTCGCAGTAGCCGCCCGCCTTAAACATCAATAAACGAAACAAACATGTCTTGCCACCGACGGGAATCGAACCACGGACCTTCGTATCGAAGCGCAAATGTCTGACCACTGCACTATCTATCCTGTTGGAAGGAATTGACCGGCTCGTAAACACATGGGTAATTCTATACATTCTGACGTTTCGATCGTCATAACACCGTTCGATAGACGCTTGTGTCGAGGTTATACCTGGGGTCAACCATACGCACAAAAGCCGACAAGGTAAATCAAATGGCGTTATATATCAGCGTTCAAACATCGATCTACCGGCAGTGCTGCAAAATCGCCACACTAAGGAACGCAGGAGAAATTGCTCGACATGTGCAGTACGTTCTTCACCGACAAATTCGAGAATTCGACTGGTTGGGATTCTAGGCAAGACACAAAGAATTTTGAAAAAAATGTTGCTTCATTAACCAAAAAACGGTAGTATGAGTTGGGCGATCTATCGATCATCCTTGTGGCAAAGCCATATTTTATTTAAGTAAAACTCAATAGAAAGTATTTCTTTTCAATTCCTCCCTGGAGTAAAATTCGGTTATATTTTTATACAGACTGAGCCAACGAGAGAAATGCACATCGGATCAGTAGACGTTTCCCGGACCACATCAAATTGATTCGAGTGGCGCGAACATCACATTTTGGACAAACCATATTTTTATTGAGGAATTGCTTGCAGCTCCGTGGAAGAATGCCTAGTTTCGGATACGGCGGCCCGTCGAGATTTTTGTTTTTTTCTTTCAAAGTTATGTTTGTCCCTTTTTTTTAATTTGGGTTGTTTGGTTGCTCTCCCGAGAGACCGAAGCAAGCGGTGGGCCATGCGTGAAGTGAAAAATAAAAATCTAAATTCATGTGTTAATGAACAATGTGATGAGCACGCAACTCTGAATACTTTAATGTGGTCCGGGCTCACGTAGCTAGTCAATCACGCGCATATTATTCACAAGTGCACTAGTATCTGAAATCTCGCAATCGGAACCGTATACTGCGAAGTCACTCGTGTTTTCGAACGCGATTTTGTTCTAATCGATGGATTGCACTGAACTATATAAGCCGAGTTCATATAGCAACGAATCACGAAACACGAATCGTTGTTTTTACAAATTCGTGAAAAGTGACCATTTCATACGAAGACGAAATTCGTAGACGTTTCTAGGAAATGTCACTGTGACATTTACCTTTGACGATAGGTTAGGAGGGTTGTGTTTCCTTTTTGAGTTTTTCAAAATTAATAATTAATATTCTAATATGAATGTATTTTATTGCCGACATAGACGTAGACGTGTAATAGGAGCTTACTTGTTGCTTAAGATGCGACAAAAAAGAATAATAGGAATAGGTCTATTGGTGTCTGTGAGATCTTTAAGCAACGGTGGTCGCATGGAGTATCATAATTTCGTGCAAAAAATTAGGGTAAATGAGGAGAAAATATTTAGGAACTACCATAAAATATCTTTGAAAGACTTCGATTTCCTTGTGGAAAAGATTTCTCCATATACAAAAAAAATACCACACCCGCGCGAGAGCCAATTTCAGCACCAGAGACGTAATTTCTTACACTTAGATATAGGTATATTTTAAGATAAAACTTTTATCACCAGCAGTTAATATTATTGGTACAATAGGGCGCCAATATCAACCGTAGTTCATTATTATTTTCATATTTTATTTTAAGATATTTAGCTGCCGGTTGTCATAAAGAGCTTATCTTATAATAATTATAAAAACAAAAAATATCTTATTTACATAAAACTCTTCACATATCATAGGTAAATATATAAGAGCGAATCAAACATCATACATACGAAAATATAACGAAAACAAATCAAATGTAAATTAATCTAACCTAAAAACCAATATGCAAACTGTCAAATCGGCCGAAATTTTTCACGAATTCGTAAAATCTTGAAATGAACTCAAGTTTCCCGCGCCGTAGATTTTAAATTTCACGAATTCGTAAAATCTTAAATTATGCACCTGTCAACTCTCCCGTCAATTATTCTGACCAATGGCGTTAAAATTCGTGATTCGTATTTCGTTGCTATATGAACTACCCTATAGTCAGTGATGGATTGACAATTTTGACATGTGATGTCAATTGTCAATCAAGATGACGTGTTGACGTGTAAGGTGATGTGTATTTAAAAATTGAAAATTGTTTGTAGTTTGTAAAAATAGTGTTCTATTAAATTTAAAATTATTAATAAATATGGCTTTAATGACTATGATAGCTAGAATAGCCGATGGACTGCCATTGGCAGCAACTATGCAAGAAGATGAACAGGTAATGTATTATATGAATTTCACAATAAAACCTATTTTATGCCTTTAATTTATTGTGCAACTTTATGTTTTGTTATAGACAGGAAGAAATATATTGGATTACCAAAACCAAGCCAAGATGTTGTTTCGTAAATTAACTCCACAGTCCCCTCCTAGATGTACCATAGAGACCGGACCATATTTATTTCAGTAAGTCCTCTCAATGCAGAGATAAACAATTCAATAAAGTTTAAGTTATTGGCCTGAGAAAACCCATTTCTTCCTTTGTAAAATTATGATAATAGTAAAAAGTAAGTGGTAAATGTTTATTTATTCTGGGTGCACATTATTGTTATAATTTTTTTGGTCATAATCAATTGGGCAATCATGCTAGTGTGATTATTTTATCTTTACCGTTACATCATCAATCATAAGTAAATGTTTCCTGGTGGCACTTTTATATTCCCATATGGGATCATGCATTTGTTCAATCAGACATCCTCGATTATGCTATATCCAAAGCTAATCACCTTCAGGCATATCGCCTTTGCCTACTAGGCATCTCCATGAGATCAAAGTGCTTTTATTTTTAAATTAATGCTGTCTCTGGCAATTGGGAACAGTGAATACTTAGGCAATAAAATGGGTTTTGCCTCATTTGAACCGGTTTGTAAAATTATTTGAATTTATTTTCATTAAGTAGATGATGTAAGCCCCACAAATGCAAAGTTTTAAGACGTCCTCCAATTTCATCTTTTTGACATATTAACACCAGAACATTTTGTTTCAGTTACCTAATTGAACATGAGGTATGCTACTTAGTGTTATGCGAAAAAACTTTCTCCAAAAGGTTAGCGTATTCATATCTAGAGGATATTGCTCAGGAGTTTCATTCTCAATATGGTCGGAAAGTTAATACCGTTACCAGGCCATACACTTTCATTGAATTTGATACATATATTCAAAAAGCAAAGAAACAGTTTAGTGACTCACGATCGAGAAGAAACTTAAATGTCATTAATAATCAATTGCAGGATGTCCAAAGAATTATGGTGCAAAATATTGATGATGTTTTGCAAAGAGGGACAGTTTTATCAGGTAAATAATAAAAATAAATTGTTGTTCAACTCCTCATAGGCAGTAATTTGTAATTAGTTTTGTCTGCCAGTTGTTTTGATGCAAAACCAGAATATGTCCTGCCAATGTAATATTTACTCAGACTCTTAATCCTTAAAATAACATCCACCTGAATGCTATCAGGTACAAAATAATTCAAATTTGACCTCCCGGTTCTATTACATTTGCAGCCTGCAACTTATGTTGCTTACTAAAGTATATTATGTGACCCTATTTGTTTTAGAACTGGATACCAAAACTCAGCACCTCTCAATGTTGACCCAAAAATATAAAAAAGATGCAACTTACCTAAATACAAAATCAATGTACGTTAAAGCGGCCATCGGTGGAATAGTAGTCTTAGTGTTTTTCCTCTATTTTTGGGTATTGTAAATGTTACGTTTATAAATGTTGTTTATATTATTATATTAATAGGATTTAAAGTGTAAATAAATTATTTTCTATTCAGACAAATGGCACAGCACAAATGTATAAGGCTCCAGGTTTGCCAAGAGTTTACTCAATGGTTTCATCCAAAAAATAAAGCCATTCTTATTGAGAGATAAGAATGAGTTTCTAATTTCTGAATATTTACTTCACTTTATTTGGCAAGCCTTCAGCTTATGGTATATTGTTATGCTCTGTGATAGAGGTTTCTGGTATATGTGATTATTTTTTTTCTTTATAAATTTTATTGTTTTAATTAACTCATAATGCCAAGCGAATAAAGCTGTGTTTTAAACAATGCAACGTGTCTTGGTAACTCCTACAGTAAGCAGTTCAACCACATAAAATAATATTACCGATCTTCAAAATAAAAGATTATTTTTAATTTTAGAGTTTTTTCAACCCCTTGGATCTTTTTTGCTATGGTTTCCTAATGCCTTAAAAACAATTTTGTATTATTTTCTCAAGTAGGTATACAAAAAATGGTATACTATGTAAAGAAAAAAACCAAAATTAGTGTGTTTTGTGCTTTTTCAAAATAGCAAACGCTTTTGAGATCAAAAATATTTTCATTTTTAAAGGGCTATACCTACTGTAGTATAGGCAAAAAAAGAAATAATATAATGCAGAAAAAATAGCCTTAAGCAAAATAGGTACCTTCAGTAGCACAGTACTGCTGTCACTAAAGCTTTGAACTGCCTTCTATTTAAGATTGGGTTAACCCAAACTAATCCACGGAACATTTTTCTGGTAAGAAAGGTATATTTAATGTTTTGCAAATAGCTAGCCGAAACAATTTGCCCATAATAAATTAAACTCATTTCAAAATAAGCATCTAAAAATCAAAACAATAGCATTTCATTTATTATTTAACCCAATTTGATAAAAAAAAACATAAAAATTAACATATATATCTTCAGAAGCAAAAAAAAACATTCTTCAATTTATACCTAAGGAAAATGAACCAGTTCCCTTTGAATGTCAAGGGTGCCATTTATCAATAGCTGTAGAAACATTTTATATTGACTCTGAGCACTTCAATACACTAACAAAATTAGATTAATGCACAAATCACTTATAGCAAGCACCCTGGAAAAGCCATAATAGGGCGTTAAACACAAGCCCTATCTAAGTCAATAGTAACTCAATTTACTGGATTTGGAATATAGGCTGGGCCATATTGAATATTTTTTATTAAACCATGGATATATTTGACATATTGATCCTTTATCATTACACACAAACAGAGATATTTATATATTTATTGACAAAACCAGTTTTATAAAATAGCACTCTGATACTCAAATATTGAACTAGAACTGTGCTCAATTCAAGAGGATTGTGACAAAATGATATTAAATTTCCATTTATCAATACAAACTTTTCAGTCTAGCTGTGTTCTGATATCATTAACTTTTGCCTCAATGTATTTAGACAGTGCACTTTGAGCAACAATTCTTACTTCTGTATATGCACTATTAATTCCATTATCCAATAAACAATGTTTCAATTACCAAGTATGTAGGCAGATATACATAGTTCCGGTATCTGAATTTACAAAGCACTTAAGCTTGTTCTTAACATTGAAAGAGAACTTGTCCAACAGTATAGTAACGAGCAATTCACTAATTAATAATCAATTAATAATGACTAGCGCAAACTAGTTTTGGCCAATATTTATTCAGATCCTCGTTTCCCAAATCAATAATTTTATTGGTCCTACACTAGCACTGGTGATATTTAAGGCACTCAATACTTCTCTCATCTATGAATAAAGCATTCTTCTCATCACATGTTCCAATCAATAAACCAAGTACAACTTTGTGCCTACTCTGAGTGTTCTTCATCTGAATATTCCGATATAAAGAGCAAATTTTTAAGAGATTTATATAGACTCTCGTCGCTTTCTGCTCGACTTAATATCTGTTCCACTACTTCACTACCGGATTTAAGATCGTCGCCTGTTTCACCTCCATCTTCATCATCTAAAACAATGCTAAAATTGGTATTGATTTTTCACAAGAGTGAAACTTATAAACTAACCCAAATGTGTCCTTCAGGCTCTTTGCATTTTTCAAATGTTTATAAAACATTAAATGCTTTATTTGCATTATTACTCGCATTATTATGATCTCAATGTTCGAATTATTACTGTACATTTTTCAAGTTCCTACACCATCAAGTACAAGAAAAATTTCTGGTTATTAATTTAAGAACAAGGAACATTCTTCCTGACTGACTGGTTTTAAGCAGGTATAACTTTCAAGATTATATGTAGAACCACTGAAATGATAAGGGATGGTTCTGGATTTTACCATTGAACTTGACAGGTAGTATATTTAAGATGAGAAATTTAAATTTGTTGATATAAAAGATCATGGCTTCCGATAAATTGCACCAACCCCAATATAGAAAAAGGCTGTTCTTACTGAGCAAACATTTCAAATAGAATAGAATAGAATTTACTTATCAAACTTTGTAGCAAATCTGTTAAGGTTCCAAGAAATTATGCTGAACACTGTATAGATACTTACCCGAATCGATAACATCATAACCACAACCATGATCCTTTAACAACACATATATAGTTGGATATTCAATAATGAGTTTCCTAGCCAGATTTTCTTTTATTGTCATGGTATGATCTAATTTATAAAATTTTTTGCCAGTTTTCTGTTCGGCCTTTAAAAATAATTCCAGCCCTGAAATATCAGCTGATTGATAGTACTGCAACTTCTCTTGTAAAACAGAATCCTCCTGTTTCAATAAATGTTTGTTTAGGCAAGTTCCTAATTTTTCTGTTTCTGGCACTCTTTCATCATTAAGACGTAGATTATCTGCATTGACAAATAACCACTCTATATGCCACCAAATACAATTGGTTTTAAAATTCAGTTGAGTTGTATTGTTTCGATGTCTCACAAACTTGAATGGTAAAAATTTCAAAGTTGTTTTTCGCTGATGGGCGGCATTACGAAGTTTAAATAGACGCTAAACAGAAATAAATGCATGTAAAAATCGACTAAGGCAGCTTTACTAATAAAATATACATATAAAGCAGTAATTTTTAGTTTGGCTCATGAAACTATATTTTAATTAGTTGATTTTGACAACTTTTTACATTAGGTAATTGTGGCAATACTATTATCATCACTTCTTCCAACAGTGTCGAAGGTTTTTGAAAGGGCAATGTACAATAGATTGATGGCTTTCATCAAACAAAACAATATTTTGGTAGATAATCAATATGGATTCAGACCAGAAAAATCAACTCAACTAGCCATTTATAATACAATCAATTTTATAATCACAAAAGTAGATCAGGGCCAGAAGGTCGGGGGTATGTACTTTGACCTTTCAAAAGCATTCGACACCATCAACCATAGCATATTGCTGACTCGAGTGGAGCATTATGGACTTAGGGGAGCCTGTGGGGCACTTCTGAGGTCATATTTGTCCGGCAGAGAGCAGCTAGTTTGTGTTTTGCAAGATTCGAAAAAATATTGGTCAAATCCAACTAGGATGGAGACTGGAGTCCCTCAGGGATCTATTTTGGGGCCTCTGCTTTTCTTAATGTATGTAAATGAGTTAAATAAAATTGTTGACTCCAACCTCGACTCCAGCTTAGTTTGTCCGTATGCTGATGATACATCAATACAACTTACAAGTTCAACTTTAAGTGGCCTCTCTATGGAGTGTTCCGAGACTGCTGAGCAGATGAGGTTATGGTGTTTCAATAATGATCTGAAACTCAATGTTGATAAGACTGGCCTTGTAATATTCTCCAAACTGCCCACTCAAATAGAGTCATTGTATGTCAGGTTTGATAAGAAGTCAATACCAGTGGCAGATAACATCAAATTTTTGGGAGTTTATTTGGACAGTTCTCTAGACTGGGAGAAGCAGATAAATGTGCTGTAGACTCGACTAAGTAGCTGTTGTGGTCTGCTAAGACGGTTAAGAGATCAGCTTTTTTTGGAAACAATTAGAATATTCTATCTATCGAGCATACAATCATTGATAAGCTATGGTGTTCTTTTCTGGGGATCGGGAAAAACTGCAATCAATGTTTTTAAGGCACAAAAGAGGATGCTGAGGTGTGTTTTTGGTCTGCATCCAACTACATCATGCAAGCGATACTTCCAACGGTTTGATGTCTTAACAGTACCCTCTCTCTATTTCCTTTCTCTAGTATTGTTTGTACAAAAAAATCCTACCTTATTTACTACCATTTCTCAAAACCACTCTCAGGCTATGACAACTTAAACCAGAAACACAAACACCTTAAGCATACCAATGCATAGGTCTGCTTTCTTTGAAAGAGGTCCCTTGTATAGGGCTGTTAAGGCCTTTAATATGCTTCCCATTGAATTGCAAAGGGTCCAAAATATAAATTCATTCAAAAAACAAACAAAAGTATTTTTAAGACAAAAGATGTTTAACCCTTTCAATACGACTTGTTTTCAAAAAAATTTTAAATAAAATACGGTTGGGACCAACGTGTCCCAGAGGAGAATTAGCTTTCAAAATACGACTTTTTTTTCTTTTTAAAATTCATAGGGATAAGGTACCTTATATATAATAAAACTCCATAAATTAAATACATCCAAACATTTTTTTTGTTTATTAACTACAAATAAAAAAAATACATAACGGGACATATATGTCCCCACAGTAAGGAAAAATTATCAAAAATGTTCTACAAGTAATGAAAGTATTATTTTAGCTAAAATCTAAATGAACAAAAAACAATAATTTTGAAAATTTAACGGTGATAAGATTGCAAGCAATCATTGCATAAAGGAACATTACATTCTGAACACATAGTTTCCGTTCTTTTCTCAACTTTTCGGCGCTCATCAGGATCGGCAATGATTGTTTATTTTACGGTTGGTATATATATATGTCCCACACATATACATTCGATGTAACTCTAAAGACCTCTAGAAGATACTTGTAAACACTTATAATTAGACATAATTGCTCACCTTTCCATGTCTTTAAATCACATTTACACGAATATTGTAGTAAAGAACTCACAAACAAAGAGGAACTTGCACGTGCACTTGTTTACAAATGAAGAAATACTGCTACAATCTAACCTAAAAACATAAGCTCCTGCTTGTAGTTTATTGGAAAAAGCATAAATAACGACTGGGACAGCTGCTAATGCATTTCAAAACAACTTAGCACCCACCGGTATTAAAAGAATCTGTTATGGGAGATATATGTCCCTACAGTAAAATGAATGTTTCTTTTCCAAAAAAAAATTCGTAATTTTAAGACCAAGTTTTTACTGGGACACGTATCACCCGTCAGTATTGAAAGGGTTAATTCATTTAAGTTTGAACTTTAAATTTTAAGTTATTGAATAATTTATAACTCAGCTTGTAATTTATACAAAATATATATTACTGTATATTTACATGTAGGGCTACTGTATTCCCATCTGTGACGTTGCTTTGTCATATTGTATGATGTTGTTGGCAATAAATTGGTTATTTATTTATTTATTTATTTAAAGAACACTAGACTAGAAAGTGTTATAAGTACTACACAATTATACTCTAGAAGCATTTATTTATAATTTATAAGGCCATGATAAAATTCAGTTATCTACTAGAATATTTGTTATAAATCTTAAGCCACTTACCACTGGTATAATATGTGAATCTGGCCTCGGTCCAAATTTCTTTTTAATTGTATCTATGCCCTCTGAAATATTTTCCAATAGTTTGAAGTCACTTTCAAAGTCCATATTCGTAAAGCGACTAAGAGGTAAAAATTTAGTTTTATCTCTGTTTCCATCACATTCAACTTCAAGTTTGTGAATTTTATTACATCTGAGGGAACAGGTTTTTACTTCACATTTTGGGCAAGTGTACTTTGCATCGTGAAAATTGCAAACTTCACATTTGCCTAATCTAAAAATTAAATATTTATTTCAGGAAAGTTTAATGTTGGCTGGAAAAAAAATTGCCACAAAGTATGATGTTGCAAGAACAGAAATATGAATAAGCAAGGACTTTAAATCAGCTTCTTATCAGATGTGATCATGTCATTTGTAGTCACAACAATATTAATATCATTTGCCCTCATTGCAGATTATTTGTAAACGTTTTAGGTAAATGGGATAATGACTAATGAGGGTGTCAGGCATGGTCAACTAATTTAAATCCACTACTTGACCAGGCTAGGTACCTAATAAAAGTTTAGGTTTTGGGTTAGTTTGAGTAAATCTATTTGCATTGCCAGTCCTCAGCTAGTACAAAGGAAGGGTTTTAGAACAGCCCCAGTACCTAATATAAATTAGTTCACCATATTTGACACCCTTGTTATCCCTTTTACCTGAAAATCCTAGAAATAATCTGCACCGTCCGCAAGTCTACTCAAAGGTAACTTGTTTCCATAGTTTTTGAGAACTAGACTACATGCCCCAGAACCAAATTTGTATTGAACTTTTTGTACTTATGCATTGCGACTGAACTGGGGCAGAAGCCCAAAACCACAAAACTTACCTGGTCGAAAAGGTTTCAGAAGAGCAAGAAGGCACCTCGATTTCCATATCTTGATATCTCTTTTGTAATAATGTATAATACTAACGGCAGGTACAATACAAAAATGAAGTAGCACGTGTTTTCAAAAACACTGTAATTTTTTTTGCAGCTGTAAAAGCCTGTAAATTTATATATTAGTAATTTAATAAACAAACACGTAAACCGTAGACTTTTTTTTCCTTACGTGACACCGTTGCCACGTTTTGTTTTGTTCACTTCAATTCATGTTTTGTATCATGAATTCAAAGAGTAATAATTATGTTGGTGACAGGAGTAGACAAATCCCTAAAGTATTAGATTACAATGTTGCCCTTCCGGTTTTCGATTAGATTTAAATTATAATAGTCTCAGATAATAGTAGATTTATTGAGTGATTTGCGTGAATCTTTGTTAGATGACGTATACGAAGACACAGTTCCATTGCGCCACTTTTATTTCGCTTAATTGATGTTTTGGCCGAATAGCCCTGACAGTTGAAGCCGTTAAGCCAATTGAGTAAAGAAGAAGAAACAACCTATAACATAACCCAGCTTTTAAAAGAGGAAAATATTTATGGGAAGTGTGAGCAATGAACTATTAATAGTGTATTATTAGTTCATTGAGTGTGAGCCAGCGAACATTGTTATGTTATTGTAATTATTGTGAATTTCGTCTTGTTCCCTGTTATCGTTCTCTAATGCGACAGTTAGGCAAGCTAAAAATAAAGCAGCACCCATCACCGGCAGGAGAGCAAAATGTCTTCATTTCAATTTAAATGGACTAAGAATAAAAAGCCTGATGGTAAAGTACTTAATTCAAAACTCCATGCAAAAGAATCAGAAGTTCCGTTCGAAAAGAGCAAGGAAAAACAAAAACTATTAAAGAAATCCGTTAAAAAACAGAGCACTGATAGGAAAGTGATAAAGCTAAAGTTTAACAATAAAAGCGGTCCTGATGTTAAGGATGCAGAAAAACCAACATTTATTAAACGCAAAGGAAATAAAGATAAATTTAAGAAAAAACATGAACCTGAAGGAACTCCTCAAAGTACTTTAGATAAATTAGGACCTAAATCTCATTCATTGTTTTCCGAAAAGTATAAAAATGTTCACATTAATGCGAATATGAAAGGAATATCAGTTGTTGAGAAAGTTTTCAGTGCTGGGAAAAAGTTTTGTGAATTGGACATTCATAGACATATTATTTCCAATCTTGAAAAACATAAATATAGTATTCTAACCAATGTTCAAGAAAAATCAATTCCAATAGTTTTGTCTGGACAGAATTGTTTAGTAAGTTTCTGAAACCTTATTTGGAGATATAAATACATTAAAACTAAATTCGTTTAGATGCAGTCAAATTACGCAGTTCATTCAAATTTGGTATAAGTAGGTATATCTCCTTTATAGGGTCATAGGTAGGACTGTATTATCTAAAACTGTCATAAAGTGCACCAAGTGTGCATGTTTTGATACTTGGACAACGTTGAAGGTATAAGCCATATAACAGGTTACGGTACCCTCATGGGTATTTTATAGGCCTTAGCCTCTTGTGGCCTATGGCACACGCATAAAGATAATGAAATAAAGATATAGTGTAGGTACATTGTATCTAAGGTGGTATTCTGCAAGAAAATCATTTTGATAGTTTAGTGTACAGGGTGATCCCCTATAATGTCGCCCCCCTTTAACTTTTTTATTTTAAGTGTCCCAAAAAAAGTAAAAGTATGGTTATGTAGGTACTGAAAAATAGTTTTTTCTTCAAACGTCAGTAAATCCGTCATTACTCGACTGTGTAGGCGGCAGTGAAGTTTCGTTTTTCCTCCGCCGGAGCTTTACTTTTCACTTTTCCGCCGGCGGAGGTAAAAGTGTTATCATAGCAACATAGATACAATACAAACAAACATCAAAATAAGCGTCAACAACTCAAGAGTTATTAAACTAAAATTTGTATTTATCACTCAATGTGTGACTGCATTTCTAAAAATCACTAATTTAGGAACAAATTGGTTAGTATTTAATCGAACTTACTCAATAACTGCTTATCAATACGGAATTAAAACGCAATCGAACACGCAATTTTAAAAATATAATTATTGTTGACAGTGTCCACTGACAGCTTTATGTTACATTACTATAGCAACAACCTGAGCCTATTCACCGACACCGCACCGGTCTAAGCCGCCTTGCGAACCCACTTATCTTTAATAATAATTATTATTACTATTAAAAAGAGACTTTTTGCATTAATTTGTCGACATTTGAAGAAAAAACAGCATATTTTATTTGGAGGAAAAGTTACTTTTCATGGCTTGCCCTCTATTACCAGCCTCACTCCGTTCGGCTGTTAAACACGAGCGCGCCATGAAAAGTATTACTTTTCCTCCATATAAAATAATATACTATTTTTCTGCGTGTAAAAAATTTTGGAAAAAGATCAGTATACAGGGAAAAACGAAAAGTTAATTTTTTTTCAATGGATCACCCTATATATGAATTTATTTTTCGATTCTTCGTAAAAATTCTAAGCATATTTTATGTATGATGTTATACCTCTAGAGTTAGTAGTTTCACCGCTATGAACAGTTGAAAATCGGTACTTTGGCTACTTTTCACCTTGGTAGCAAGAAGATCATTAGAGATGGAGTAAAATGAATTTCACATTCCTATCTTATCTTTTCAAGAGCTATCTGACGGTACTAACTGGCAGGCGGTACCATGATGAGTACCAAATCTGGTACATCGATAGGTACTATCAGTTAGCACCAACAGATAGCTCTTGGAAAGTTAAGATAGGAATGTGAAATTCATTTTACTCCATCTCTAATGATCTTCTTGCTGCGAAGGTAAAAAGTAGCCAAAGTGCCGACTTTCAACTGTTTATAGCTGTGAAACTACTAGCTCTAGAGGTATGACATCATACATAAAATATGCTTAGAATTTTACGAGGAATCGAAAAATAAATTCATATATAGGGAGTTCCATTGAAAAAAAATTAACTTTTTGTTTTTCCCTGTATACTAATAATTTTTCCAATATTTTTTATACGCAGAAAAAAAGTATTTTTCAGTACCTACATAACCATACTTTTAATTTTTTTGACACACTTAAAATAAAAAAGTTAAAGGGGGGCGACATTATAGGGGATCACCCTGTACCTTCTGACTAGTTTTCTGTTATTATAATTAGGATAATTTCTCCAAGTGCCTTTTTAACCGGCAATGGCCCGTCAAATAGCTGGTGAGGGTGCAGAGATTGTTCTTACTTAGTGTTTTAAGGTGTTTTGATCTTCCTTGGTGAGGGGGCACTAGAAACATCTTTGATTGCCTTAACCCTGGAAGGCATTCATTTGATCCATTTGGTTCACTCTTCTTTCCTGAATTCTTCCTTGTAGGTGTGCGTCCCTATGCCACAGAAATGTTCTGGTCCTAAATGCCGGGTTTGTGCTTCTACTTTTGTCAATTGGTCTGCTTTTTCGTTGGCTTCTATCCCAGTGTGTCCTGGTATTCGCATTGAAGGGATCATTTGTTATTCCTGTCTAGTTCATTTAGCTTATCTAGGCATTCCTATACCATCCTGGCGCTGATTGTTGGTGATCTCAGCGATTTGTTGGCTGCTTGCCTGTATGAGAAGATAACAATCTCTTTCTTCCTATAGTTTCTGTCGAGGATGAACTGCGCACATCTTCCTATGGCATTAATTTCCGCCTGGAATATGTCCAGGCGTTTTCCCATTGCTTCGGAGAATTTGGTTCCTGGCCCAAATACTCCGGCTCCGGTCCCCTGTTCAGTTTTTGCCCCGTCTGTATACCATTTTATGGCACTTTGCTGCGATTTGAGAATGCAAGTTGTGTTCTTTTTCCATTCTTCTCTACTACTTATCACGACCCTGAAGTATTTTTCAAAATTGCATCTTTCGACTATATTGTCCCTGGGGAGCCCAAGAAGTGGTATATGCTTTGTCAAAGATGTTTAAAATTATGAAAATTTCAAGACAGAAAGAATAAAATGTTTATACCTACATAGGGAATCGGTAAAAAAAATGTCAAACAGCATGGTAATAAAAACTGCTGATTACAACCTTGAATTTGCTCATTTTTTTAAAGGGTGAAAGTGGGGAATAGTTTTATTTAAAAGAAAGATGGAAAAACGTTTGTAATTGTTCTGTTGCTGCTGAACTAAGAAACAAACCAAAGGTATTTTTACACTTGCTCTTCAATGGTGCATCAG
The DNA here is from genome assembly GCA_016904865.1 of Pissodes strobi. Classification (NCBI taxonomy): domain Eukaryota; kingdom Metazoa; phylum Arthropoda; class Insecta; order Coleoptera; family Curculionidae; genus Pissodes; species Pissodes strobi. The sequence continues at coordinate 65,575 of MU183476.1, read as the reverse complement.
AACTTCTCTGGTTTTGTCAATCAAACTTTATGCAATCCGTGATAATGGGTGGCCATAGTCGCCTCTTATTTTTTAAGGTTTGTTAAAGTGAGTATGATCAGTATTATAACCTTGAATTTGTCCCAGCTGAATCGAGTTAAAAAGTTACGGAGGGCAATTTTTGAGGTGCCTGACATATTAAATTATAAAAACTATGTTTATTTTGAATAACTTTTGTAGAAAATGTAGGTAAGTATGGGTGTTTCTGTATTATTTTGCCAATTATCTACACCAGTTTTTGTTCCTACTAGAGCACAAGCTTATTTTATATATATATATTTACTAGTAAACGTAAAAAATGGAAGGTTATTTTGTTATTTTTTTTTTGTATATAATTTTTTAGATGATTAATTTCCAAAGTTTGCCCTGTAATTTTTTGTTTTGAATATTTTAAAATAAAGCCTTAACGAAGCAGTTGAATGTTTGGATTTAAATGCAACCAAGACATTTAGAAATAGACCTATTTATGACACATTTTATTCATTGGTATGGCTAAAAAGTAGACTAATGATTTGTCTTTCTCTTTACCTTTCTTATAGATACGGTCACAAACGGGATCTGGAAAAACTCTTACTTATGCAGTTCCAATTTTAAATACTCTTGTAAATATATCACCCAAAATTCAAAGGGTAGATGGAATTCAAGCCATTATTGTAGTGCCGACAAGAGAATTGGCTCTTCAAACACACGAATTGTTTGGAAAAGTAAATGTAAGTAGAGGTTTGCGCAGATAAAAAACGTTTAAAAATCACTCATTTTATGTGTTTCTGAGGAAAAACAGCAAAATCGATCTGACACGTCTTCAAAAAAATTACTGTATACCAAAGTATCTCTTGGCGATAGCTAAATTTATATTCTAATTTCCATGACCATTTTTCCCATTTTTATTTGTCCTTCAGATCTTCCATTATTTTCATGAAAAACGCAAGTTGTAATCTCTTAGCAATATTTGAATAGCCTATGCCAGTCTTGTGAAAGATGTGATATTTTCAGTTCAGCGTTTCTGTTCAATAAAGTAGATGGGTGACTATTTTCAGAAAAAAACATGAGAGGACATCATAAAAATAAAACCACACATCTACGTTTGAAATTAAAAATATACACATACCTATAGTGCCTATATTTGATTCAATTTTAACATTTAGTTCTTGCTGCCTAGTTTTCAATGTTATTCTTATTTTGCCCAATCTATTTCTAACGTGGGTCTACCAGGACTTACATCCCAAATTAAAAGGCATAACTTCTTAGGACCTACTGAGTAAAAATATGTGCTTAAAGTAGTTTAATATAGAATGGAAAAATTAAGATTTATACCATCAGATTTGTTTTTCAGACATTTCAGTGGATCATAGTCGGTCATACTTGTGGAGGAGAAAATAGGAAAACAGAAAAAGATCTATTTAGAAGAGGTGTTCATATCTTAATCGGAACGCCAGGAAGACTTTTAGATCATATACTACATACTGCTGCTTTCAATGCAAAGCACCTTCGCTGTTTGGTACTTGATGAGGCAGACCGACTATTGGATATGGGGTTTAAAAAAGATATTGTTAGGTATATAAGCAATTAAGTAGAATCCGTAATAAGCTGCTGCCAGTGAACAAAATCGTTTTGTTCACATAACACTTACCAATGTAGCATTTCAAAGTTTAGCGGACGTCATCCTTTTTCAACCAGACAGGTTTCGTTTTTACATCTTGTAGTTAAATTTATAGCCTAGATAGATAATTATATTACAGTAATTAATTACAAAGGTAATTATTCCTTACGTCAAGATGGGTATCAAAAGTACATCTAGACTGGCAAAGTCCTTAGACATACGCACTAAAATTACACATATATTAAAATTAAAATGAATTTCATTAAGACAATTAACGATAAAGGATGATAACATTTTTGATTACAACTATGAATTCTCTTCAGTTTATAAAATATTTCTTATATCACAGTTAAAAAATTCGTCACCATAATAAGCTGTTCCCACCAAAAAGGTTCTCAACATTCCCTGGAACTCGGGAACTGGCAGCTGCCTCACTTCGGGAGGAAGTTTGTTATAAAATAGAGGTGCGTAATAATTCAATGAGAATCACGATCTTCTTAATCTTCTTAATCTATCCTAATGTCAAAGCCATATGTCTTGTTGGGTAGTGCTGGTAAGTTTCATTTGTACTATAAGAATTGGTGTTTTTATATGCATAAAGTGTACATTCGTATATGTATCTAGAAGGAACAGTGAATATGTGCAAATCGATAAAAGATTGTCTGACATCATCTCAGAAACCCAAGCCCGCCAATATCCGCATAGCTTTCCTCTGCATCCCAAAGATTTTACTTGCACTGGCTGACTGACCCCAAACCAAGATACCATATGTTGCTGTCGCCTGCAATATTGAATGGAAGGTTTGCAACAAGACCTGGTCTGACAATACCTTCTTTAAATTTCTTAGTAGAAAATTATACTTTGACAATTTTTTAGACATCTATCTATGTGCTTTTCAAATGTCAGCCCCGGGTCCAGATTTATGCCCAAAAGCATTGACGAGTCAGCGTTCCCCATAGGCAGTTCCCTCAACCCAAAGAACATTGTCAATGTTTTGGAAGCATTCAAGCACATTCTGTTGGCAACAAATCACTCACCAAGCAACTGAAAGTTGTGACAATGACAGTGACACCTCCCCAATTATGCGATCAGCTTCAACAAGTGTGGTATCATCCGCAAACAACCACAAAGCAAGATTCGGTGATTCCGCTAAAATATCGTTTATACAGTGAGTGTAAAAAGTCCCGGACCGGGCAGATATTTCCTAAACCTGAACAGGTAGAGAAAAATGTTTCTCATAAAATTTGTAGCGCTCTCGAAACTACAGTCTCAAAATAAATTGAAGTATACAGGGTTTTTCAAAAAGTCCTAGGAGATCAAAGTATTACTTTTTCTTTTGGAGCACCCTGTATATTATTTGAGTTTATGATTGCTGTTGATATTCTACACAAAGTTCATGTATCATTCCCTATACCTAAATCCACTCGTTTAGAAAATATTGGCATTTTAACACTAAATAAAAATTCAATTTTAATTTAGGAATTTTATTAAATAAATGCAAAGTTTATTTAGTTAAATGTTGAAAATGTGGTCCTTGTACTGTCTGACAATGGGCTAAATGATAATTCAATTCAATTCAATAAACCTTTATTGTCATAAATTTACAATTCAATTGACAAAACAAAGTCTTATGCTACGAACTCGAAGATATAGGCAAAAGCAACCTATTTGATAATTTTACAGTGAAGATACTTCTATACAATAAAAGTTACTTAACTATATTACATGATTTCAAAAGAATGTTAGTATATCTAACTATTAATAATGGGACAACAATTACAGACGTGTTAATACTAGATGAGTATAAAATAATTAAAAGAAAAAAAAAAACTAAAATAATAAAATTTTGTATAAAACATATTTACATGTCAGATTGGATGGGGTTAAAAAATTAACACATACAATGAAGAAACAAAATAAAAAGGAACCAAAATATTCTAAAGTAACATTTGGTCTTGATAATGCTGAAAGTTCGCTAAAAACCGGCAATTCAAGTACTCGTCTACGGTATAGAAAGCGCACACAGCCAATAGATCACGACATTTAACTCTAAACCTTTTTAAATTAGGTTCAAGTTTTATGTCTTGTGGTAAATGATTATTAATTTTAATCCCACTGTATATAAAGGACCGATGGATCATGGCAAAGTGTGGTATTGGAAGTCTGATATTGTTACCCTGACGAGTCAGATGAATGTCTTGATTGGGAGAGAACCTCGACAAGTGCTTTTTTATCAAGCATACAGTTTCAAGAACATACAGACAAGGGAGCGTCAGTATACTGTTTTGTATAAAAAGTGGTATGCAACTGGTTCCTGGAGGGACCTGGCACAGAAAACGAAGTGCTCTCTTTTGCATAACGAAAACCTGCCGAAACAAACACTTTGTGCATGCTCCCCAAAACGGTAAGCCGTACCGAAGGTGTGACTCCACCAGCGCAAAGTATGAAGATCTGGCTATTTGTCCGCCCAGCTCCAAGGAAGTGATTCGCACGCAGTATGCGCCAGACGCAAGTTTCCTTGTAAGTTGCAAATGTGGCAATCAAACTTTAAGTTTGAATCAATACTGAGACCTAGAAACTTAACGCTAGAGGTAGGTACTATCCACTATATGCTGTCCAATGGCAATCCCTTGAAGTGTAAGATTCTTAAACGTAACAATGTGGGTCTTGGAGGTATTGAAACATAAACGATTAGCATTACACCATGTCATCACCTTCGAGAGGTCAGAATTAATTCGGGAGCTGAGCCTCCAAACATCACTGTCTCTCCACAGAATTGTGGTGTCTGCAAAAACAGTGAAAGAGCCCGTAATGTCGAGTCGCATCTGATCGTTGATGTATAGCAAAAATAGGATGGGTCCCAAAACTGACCCCTGGGGCACTCCACAAGTTATAGGTATCGCACTAGATACATCCTCCCCCACAGAAACAGACTGAGTACGAGCCGACAGGTATGATCTGATCCACTCCAGCGCCACCCCCCTAAAGCCGCAGACAGAAAGCTTCCTTAGCAGTATTTCATGACTTACGCAGTCGAATGCTTTCGACAAGTCACAAAACACTTCCGCAGATGCCTCACCCCCGTTCAGACCAGCCAACAGTTCCTCCAGGAAAAAGAAAATTGCATCCGAAGTATTTTTTTTAGATTGAAATCCAAACTGTTTAATGTTAACAGTGTCATTGGCCTCTATGAAATTGACCATCCGTTTTTTAACAAGCTGTTCTATCACTTTAGAGATGGTAGACAAGAGTGAAACTGGACGAAAGTTAGAAGGATCACTAAAGTCTCCTCCCTTGTGAACGGGAATTATCCTTGCGGACTTTAAACAGTCTGGAAAATATCCCGATTAGAAAGAGGAATTAATAGATTTAGCAAAGGCCACGAATGCTTCATGAGGAAGTTCCTGGCGAATCCGCAAAGACAGCCCATCCTCACCCGAGGAAGATTTGTTTTTGATGACGGATAGAATGCTCCTTATCTCCTGTGGGTCTGTTGGAGATAGAAGGAAAGAGTTCGACACACGCAAATTAGACAGATATGACAAAGGATCGACGGGCGTGTTAATATCTTTGGTAAGATTTGAGGCAACAGAGGAGTAGAACTTATTTAAATCATTTGGATTAAGTTTAGATTCATGATGTTTATGTCTGAAGCGACCGGCGAGCTCATTCACGATCCTCCAAGTTTCACGGTGTTTACTTCTTGCGTTATTCAATCTGGAGGAGTAAAATAATTTTTTTGACCTTTTTAAGACACTTTTGTAAATTTTGCGGTATGCACAATAAAGCTGCGCCAGGAATGGTTGAGAGGCAAAGTGCTTTCGAAGAGTATTAAGACACCGTAAGTTCTCTGCAGAGACACGTATACCATTTGTAATCCACCGTTTCTTAGTTTTGGGTTTGATAGTACGAAAAGGGAAAGACATATTAAGCGCTTCACATATTTTTTATAGAAGAGAGTAAGGGTGTTGCCATTTTGCTGCCAATCAATGGAGTTAGAAGTGTGCCTGAAAGAGTCAAAATTACGACGACTCATGATTCTCCTACGTACTGGTTTCTTTTTTAGTTTAGTTGATTCTATAGGAAGTTGCGCCATAACGGCATGGTGGTTTGAGAGAGCAGCATCGTTGACTCTACAATTCACCTCCTCCTGTAAGTTTGAGCAGATATAGTCGATGGTCGTTGATGAATTAGCTGTTACACGGGTGGATTCGGCAACATGCATTAACAAGTTGTAGGAGCTTAGCACATTAGAAAGCACGCACGTAGCTCTACTGTCTACATCCCCGAAATCAACGTTCAAATCGCCTGCTAAAATCAGTCGCGATCTGGTAGGGAATCTGGATAATAATAGTTCCAATCTAACCAAAAAATTTTCTACACATGTATTCGGAGAGCGATACAAGCACACAATATATAGGTTGTACTTTTGTGAAAATACAACAGAAAACTCAAATTCTCTCTCAACCAACAACCCATCCAGTTTATCCAGGGCCTTAAAATCTAGGGCGACCAATAAGTTTTCGTTAATGAGAGTAATTGTACCTCCATTTTTGAAATAACTTGATAGCCAGGTACAACAAAAGGCTCAGCATCATCAAGCCAGTGTTCAGTCAATAACACAATCTCTGGAAAATTTACTGTATCCAAGAAAACCTCAAGATTGTCAGTTTATTTAATAATATATATATATATATATACAGGGTGTCCCGGAAAATGTGGGCACCCTCTCGTATTCAGATAGAAGACGAAAAAATAATACGAGAAGTTCCTATAAAAATTTTTTCCAAAGGCCCTCCCTACGGAGATATGGGCCCTTAAAGGACGCCCCTGAAAAACGTTTTTTTGTAAATAACTTGCGAAGTGCTTGAAATAATTTATTGAAATTTTGATATGATCAACACTGGTGACGATCACTTAAAATGATGTCACTGGAACACATTTGTCTTTTTAGTTTACCAGGGACGGACTAGCTGTTAAACATTAATGCTTATTTTTCTAACACCCTGTACGATAACGACCCAAAAAACATACTTTTCGATGGCTTGAAACCTAAACCAAAAAAAGGTACTCTTGCTCAAAATCGATAGAATGAACCGTTTTCGAGAAAATAAACTAATTTTATTTCAATTAGGTGGTAATATTAAACAAATTTATTTTACAAAAAAAAATAAAGTTTAATTAATTAAAAACTTCATATGTAGGCTCAACATGGGCTCCTTGAACTCTGATACATTCACGCGCACGACGTATTGAGGCTTGTTGCACTTGCCAAAAAACCCCTGCATTGTTTCTAAGTTGTTCGCAATGAAACAAAATCCTCTCTAAAAGTTCATCCCTGGTTTCAACAGGAGTTGAATACACTAAATTTTTTAAATGTCCCCAGAGATAAAAATCCGATGGATTTAAGTCGGGGGAACGCGGAGGCCAAGCTACAGGACCGGCCCGGCCGATCCAATGATTAGGAAAAACATTGTTCAGGTGTTCCCTTACTGCAACACTAAAATGAGGTGGAGCCCCATCGTGCATGAACCACATGTTTTGTCTAGTTTCAATTGGCACATTCTCTAACAGTTCTTGCAGATTATTTTGTAGGAATTCTAAATAAAGTGGTCCATTCAGCCGTGCTGGCAATACGAAGGGTCCTATTAATGAATTTCCAATGATTCCGGCCCAAACATTAATTGCCGGGAATTGATGTTGATACCGCGCAATAATCGTAGAATGAGGGTTTTCTTCTGCCCATACATGCAAATTATGGGAATTTATTATGCCATTTTTATTAAATCCTGCTTCATCCGTGAAAAGAACAGAGCCAATAAAACTAGGAACATTTTGTTGTTGTTGCAATACCCAGTTTGCATACACTACCCTAGCCGGAAAATCGTTTGGATTAAGTTCGTGCACTTTTTGTAAATGGTAGGGGTATAAAAGCTGTTCTTTAAGTACTTGAAATACTGTCGTTTTGGTCCCATGCAGCTGTACAGCAAGTTTTCTAACACTTATTGAAGGATCCACTTCTACAATGTTTAAAATTTTCTCTTCAAATTGTACAGTTCTGACCGTTCTTTGTACACCAGCATCATTGGCTTTTTTTGCAAACGTTCCTAAAATATTTAAAACGGCAATTTTAGTACTTACTCCTAATTAATCACTTCGGTTTTTATACCAGTCTCCCTTAAACGTTGGTCAATACGCTCAAATGTCTTCCTATCTGGAATTCTACGGTTAGGAAACATATCCTGATACAATCGTCTTGCTTCCACAGCATCACAAAACGCACGGCCGTACATCAAATGCATATCTGCGTACTCATTGTTTGTGTATTCCATATTACATTGATTACGAGTATTTACGGCGTAAGTTAGTTAATATTTCTTGCTAACGATGTCAAGTTAAGGAAGTTGACTTTGTCAAAATTGATAATAGATTTACCTTCCTATTTTTAATCAACTTAAATAAGTACCTGCATTCTTTAAATACCTGAATCCTACGAAATAAAACATTAAAATGAATGTTAGGTATGCAGACAAAACATTTATATTTTATTTATTTTCTCGAAAACGGTTCATTCTATCGATTTTGAACAAGTGTACCTTTTCTTTGGCTTAGGTTTCAAGCCATCGAAAAATATGTTTTTTGGGTCGTTATCGTACAGGGTGTTAGAAAAAATAAGCATTAATGTTTAACAGTTAGTCCGTCCCTGGTAAACTAAAAAAGACAAATGTGTTCCAGTGACATCATTTTAAGTGATCGTCACCAGTGTTGATCATGTCAAAATTGTATTAAATTATTTCAAGCACTTCGCAAGTTATTTACAAAAAAACGTT
>MU183476.1:19290-47106 GCA_016904865.1 Pissodes strobi | reverse complement strand
GTCCAAATTTCTTTTTAATTGTATCTATGCCCTCTGAAATATTTTCCAATAGTTTGAAGTCACTTTCAAAGTCCATATTCGTAAAGCGACTAAGAGGTAAAAATTTAGTTTTATCTCTGTTTCCATCACATTCAACTTCAAGTTTGTGAATTTTATTACATCTGAGGGAACAGGTTTTTACTTCACATTTTGGGCAAGTGTACTTTGCATCGTGAAAATTGCAAACTTCACATTTGCCTAATCTAAAAATTAAATATTTATTTCAGGAAAATTTAATGTTGGCTGGAAAAAAAATTGCCACAAAGTATGATGTTGCAAGGACAGAAATATGAATAAGCAAGGACTTTAAATCAGCTTCTTATCAGATGTGATCATGTCATTTGTAGTCAACAATATTAATATCATTTGCCCTCATTGCAGATTATTTGTAAACGTTTTAGGTAAATGGGATAATGACTAATGAGGGTGTCAGGCATGGTCAACTAATTTAAATCCCCTACTTGACCAGGCTAGGTACCTAATAAAAGTTTAGGTTTTGGGTTAGTTTGAGTAAATGTATTTGCATTGCCAGTCCTCAGCTAGTACAAAGGAAGGGTTTTAGAACAGCCCCAGTACCTAATATAAATTAGTTCACCATATTTGACACACTTGTTATCCCTTTTACCTGAAAATCCTAGAAATAATCTGCACCGTCCCCAAGTCTACTCAAAGGTAACTTGTTTCCATAGTTTTTGAGAACTAGACTACATGCCCCAGAACCAAATTTGTATTGAACTTTTTGTACTTATGCATTGCGACTGAACTGGGACAGAAGCCCAAAACCACAAAACTTACCTGGCCGAAAAGGTTTCAGAAGAGCAAGAAGGCACCTCGATTTCCATATCTTGATATCTCTTTTGTAATACTGTATAATACTAACGGCAGGTACAATACAAAAATGAAGTAGCACGTGTTTTCAGAAACACTGTAATTTTTTTTGCAGCTGTAAAAGCCTGTAAATTTATATTAGTAATTTAATAAACAAACACGTAAACCGTAGACTTTTTTTTGCTTACGTGACACCGTTGCCACGTTTTGTTTTGTTCACTTCAATTCATGTTTTGTATCATGAATTCAAAGAGTAATAATTACTCGCGGATGCTGTGACAGTATCGCTACATTCCATGCCATATTTCACTTTTCGAATGGCCCTCCGCTCGCTACCGTTCGCTACGGGGGCTGAAGAAATGGAAACTAACCAGGTGCTAACCCAATCTAACCCAAGACATACCCAAAAACAAGAAAAAAACAGTTTAGAAATATAACCTTAAAAAAAAATTTAAAACACCGACGGGGTTTGAACTCGAGTCGCCGAAGTGAAGGCTAATCACGCAAACCCCTAGACCACCAGGGCACATACAAACGATTGGTTGCATCACGAATACATGACGCGCAGGTGCGCGCGCACGCATGGAATGTGGCGATACTGTCACAGCATCCGCGAGTGTAATAATTATGTTGGTGACAGGAGTAGACAAATCCCTAAAGTATTAGCTTACAATGTTGCCCTTCCGGTTTTCGATTAGATTTAAACACCGATCTCCATAGATCGGTGGATTTAAATTATAATAGTCTCAGATAATAGTAGATTTATTGAGTGATTTGCGTAAATCTTTGTTAGATGACTTATACGAAGACACAGTTCCATTGCGCTACTTTTGCTTCGCTTAATTGATGTTTTGGCCGAATAGCCCTGGCAGTCGAAGCCGTTAAACCAATTGAGTAAAGAAGAAGAAACAACCTATAACATAACCCAGCTTTTAAAAGAGGAAAATATTTATGTGAAGTGTGAGCCAGCGAACATTGTTATGTTATTGTAATTATTGTGAATTTCGTCTTATTCGCTGTTATCGTTCTCTAATGCGACAGTTAGGCAAGCTAAAAATAAAGCAGCACCCATCACCGGCAGGAGAGCAAAATGTCTTCATTTCAATTTAAATGGACTAAGAATAAAAAGCCTGATGGTAAAGTACTTAATTCAAAACTCCATGCAAAAGAATCAGAAGTTCCGTTCGAAAAGAGCAATGAAAAACAAAAACTATTAAAGAAATCCGTTAAAAAACAGAGCACTGATAGGAAAGTGATAAAGCTAAAGTTTAACAATAAAAGTGGTCCTGATGTTAAGGATGCAGAAAAACCAACATTTATTAAACGCAAAGGAAATAAAGATAAATTTAAGAAAAAACATGAATCTGAAGGAACTCCTCAAACTACTTTAGATAAATTAGGACCTAAATCTCATTCATTGTTTTCCGAAAAGTATAAAAATGTTCACATTAATGCGAATATGAAAGGAATATCAGTTGTTGAGAAAGTTTTCAGCGCTGGGAAAAAGTTTTGTGAATTGGACATTCATAGACATATTATTTCCAATCTTGAAAAACATAAATATACTATTCTAACCAATGTTCAAGAAAAATCAATTCCAATAGTTTTGTCAGGACAGAATTGTTTAGTAAGTTTCTGAAACCTTATTTGGAGATATAAGTACATTAAAACTAAATTCGTTTAGATGCAGTCAAATTACGCAGTTCATTCAAATTTGGTATAAGTAGGTATATCTCCTTTATAGGGTCATATGTAGGACTGTATTATCTAAAAGTGTCATAAAGTGCACCAAGTGTGCATGTTTTGATACTTGGACAACATTGAAGGTATAAGCCTTGGTATAAGCCATATAACAGGTTACGGTACCCTCATGGGTATTTTATAGGCCTTAGCCTCTTGTGGCCTATGGCACACGCATAAAGATAATAAAATAAAGATATAGTGTAGGTACATTGTATCTAAGGTGGTATTCTGCAAGAAAATCATTTTGATAGTTTAGTGTACCTTCTGACTAGTTTTCTGTTATTATAATTAGGATAATTTCTCCAAGTGCCTTTTTAACCGGCAATGGCCCGTCAAATAGCTGGTGAGGGTGCAGAGATTGTTCTTACTTAGTGTTTTAAGGTGTTTTGATCTTCCTTGGTGAGGGGGCACTAGAAACATCTTTGATTGCCTTAACTCTGGAAGGCATTCCCATAGACTGATCCATTTGGTTCGCTCTTCTTTCCTGAATTCTTCCTTGTAGGTGTGCGTCCCTATGCCACAGAAATGTTCTGGTCCTAAATGCCGAGTTTGTGCTTCTACTTTTGTCAATTGGTCTGCTTTTTCATTGGCTTCTATCCCAGAGTGTCCTGGTATTCGCATTGAAGGGATAATTTGTTATTCCTGTCTAGTTCATTTAGCTTATCTAGGCATTCCTATACCATCCTGGCGCTGATTGTTGGTGATCTCAGCGATTTGTTGGCTGCTTGCCTGTATGAGAAGATAACAATCTCTTTCTTCCTATAGTTTCTGTCGAGGATGAACTGTGCACATCTTCCTATGGCATTAATTTCCGCCTGGAATATGTCCGGGCGATTTCCCATTGCTTCGGAGAATTTGGTTCCTGGCCCAAATACTCCGGCTCCGGTCCCCTGTTCAGTTTTTGCCCCGTCTGTATAGCATTTTATGGCACTTTGCTGCGATTTGAGAATGCAAGTGGTGTTCTTTTTCCATTCTTCTCTACTACTTATCACGACCCTGAAGTATTTTTCAAAATTGCATCTTTCGACTATATTGTCCCTGGGGAGCCCAAGAAGTGGTATATGCTTTGTCAAAGATGTTTAAAATTATGAAAATTTCAAGACAGAAAGAATAAAATGTTTATACCTACATAGGGAATCGGTAAAAAAAATGTCAAACAGCATGGTAATAAAAACTGCTGATTACAACCTTGAATTTGCTCATTTTTTTAAAGGGTGAAAGTGGGGAATAGTTTTATTTAAAAGAAAGATGGAAAAACGTTTGTAATTGTTCTGTTGCTGCTGAACTAAGAAACAAACCAAAGGTATTTTTACACTTGCTCTTCAATGGTGCATCAGAACTTCTCTGGTTTTGTCAATCAAACTTTATGCAATCCGTGATAATGGGTGGCCATAGTCGCCTCTTATTTTTTAAGGTTTGTTAAAGTGAGTATGATCAGTATTATAACCTTGAATTTGTCCCAGCTGAATCGAGTTAAAAAGTTACGGAGGGCAATTTTTGAGGTGCCTGACATATTAAATTATAAAAACTATGTTTATTTTGAATAACTTTTGTAGAAAATGTAGGTAAGTATGGGTGTTTCTGTATTATTTTGCCAATTATCTACACCAGTTTTTGTTCCTACTAGAGCACAAGCTTATTTTATATATATATATATTTACTAGTAAACGTAAAAAATGGAAGGTTATTTTGTTATTTTTTTTTTGTAAAATTTTTTAGATGATTAATTTCCAAAGTTTGCCCTGTAATTTTTTGTTTTGAATATTTTAAAATAAAGCCTTAACGAAGCAGTTGAATGTTTGGATTTAAATGCAACCAAGACATTTAGAAATAGACCTATTTATGACACATTTTATTCATTGGTATGGCTAAAAAGTAGACTAATGATTTGTCTTTCTCTTTACCTTTCTTATAGATACGGTCACAAACGGGATCTGGAAAAACTCTTACTTATGCAGTTCCAATTTTAAATACTCTTGTAAATATATCACCCAAAATTCAAAGGGTAGATGGAATTCAAGCCATTATTGTAGTGCCGACAAGAGAATTGGCTCTTCAAACACACGAATTGTTTGGAAAAGTAAATGTAAGTAGAGGTTTGCGCAAATAAAAAACGTTTAAAAATCACTCATTTTATGTGTTTCTGAGGAAAAACAGCAAAATCGATCTGACACGTCTTCTAAAAAATTACTGTATACCAAAGTATCTCTTGGCGATAGTTCCATGACCATTTTTCCCATTTTTATTTGTCCTTCAGATCTTCCATTATTTTCATGAAAAACGCAAGTTGTAATCTCTTAGCAATATTTGAATAGCCTATGCCAGTCTTGTTAAAGATGTGATATTTTCAGTTCAGCGTTTCTGTTCAATAAAGTAGATGGGTGACTATTTTCAGAAAAAAACATGAGAGGACATCATAAAAATAAAACCACACATCTACGTTTGAAATTAAAAATATACACATACCTATAGTGCCTATATTTGATTCAATTTTAACATTTAGTTCTTGCTGCCTAGTTTTCAATGTTATTCTTATTTTGCCCAATCTATTTCTAACGTGGGTCTACCAGGACTTACATCCCAAATTAAAAGGCATAACTTCTTAGGACCTACTGAGTAAAAATATGTGCTTAAAGTAGTTTAATATAGAATGGAAAAATTAAGATTTATACCATCAGATTTGTTTTTCAGACATTTCAGTGGATCATAGTCGGTCATACTTGTGGAGGAGAAAATAGGAAAACAGAAAAAGATCTATTTAGAAGAGGTGTTCATATCTTAATCGGAACGCCAGGAAGACTTTTAGATCATATACTACATACTGCTGCTTTCAATGCAAAGCACCTTCGCTGTTTGGTACTTGATGAGGCAGACCGACTATTGGATATGGGGTTTAAAAAAGATATTGTTAGGTATATAAGCAATTAAGTAGAATCCGTAATAAGCTGCTGCCAGTGAACAAAATCGTTTTGTTCACATAACACTTACCAATGTAGCATTTCAAAGTTTAGCGGACGTCATCCTTTTTCAACCAGGCAGGTTTCGTTTTTACATCTTGTAGTTAAATTTATAGCCTAGATAGATAATTATATTACAGTAATTAATTACAAAGGTAATTATTCCTTACGTCAAGATGGGTATCAAAAGTACATCTAGACTGGCAAAGTCCTTAGACATACGCACTAAAATTACACATATATTAAAATTAAAATGAATTTCATTAAGACAATTAACGATAAAGGATGATAACATTTTTGTTTACAACTATGAACTCTCTTCAGTTTATAAAATATTTCTTATATCACAGTTAAAAAATTCGTCACCATAATAAGCTGTTCCCACCAAAAAGGTTCTCAACACTCCCTGGAACTCGGGAACTGGCAGCTGCCTCACTTCGGGAGGAAGTTTGTTATAAAATAGAGGTGCGTAATAATTCAATGAGAATCACGATCTTCTTAATCTTCTTAATCTATCCTAATGTCAAAGCCATATGTCTTGTTGGGTAGTGCTGGTAAGTTTCATTTGTACTATAAGAATTGGTGTTTTTATATGCATAAAGTGTACATTCGTATATGTATCTAGAAGGAACAGTGAATATGTGCAAATCGATAAAAGATTGTCTGACATCATCTCAGAAACCCAAGCCCGCCAATATCCGCATAGCTTTCCTCTGCATCCCAAAGATTTTACTTGCACTGGCTGACTGACCCCAAACCAAGATACCATATGTTGCTGTCGCCTGCAATATTGAATGGAAGGTTTGCAACAAGACCTGGTCTGACAATACCTTCTTTAAATTTCTTAGTAGAAAATTATACTTTGACAATTTTTTAGACATGCAATCTATGTGCTTACATTGTCAATGTTTTGGAAGCATTCAAGTACATTCTGTTGGCAACAAACCACTCACCAAGCACCTGAAAGTTGTGACTCAATGACAGTGACACCTCCCCAATTCTGCGACCAGTTTCAACAAGTGTGGTATCATCCGCAAACAACCACAAAGCAAGATTCGGCGCTAAAATATCGTTTATACAGTGTGTGTAAAAAGTCTCGGACCGGGCAGTTATTTCCTAAACCGGAACAGGTAGAGAAAAAAGTTTCACATAAAATTTGTAGCACTCTCGAAACTCTCCAGTCTGAAAATAAATTGAAGTATACAGGGTTTCTCAAAAAGTCCTAGGAGATCAAAGTATTCCTTTTTCTTTTGGAACACCCTGTATATTATTTGAGTTTATGATTGCTGTTGATATTCTACACAAAGTCCATGTATCATTCCCTATACCTAAATCCACATTGGCATTTTAACACTAAATAAGAATTCAATTTTAATTTAGGAATTTTATTAAATAAATGCAAAGTTTATTTATTTAAATGTTGAAAATGTGGTCCTTGCACTGTCTGACAATGGGCTAAATGATAAAAAAAATCGTTAGGTACATTTCGAAGCATTTGCCCGGTCCCTAATGTAGCTTCTTCAAGAATGCGACGTCGCAGATCATCTAAATCTCCAGGTTTAGTGACGGAGGTCCAGCTTTTCATATGCCCAAAAAGAAATAATCTAAGGGTGATAGGTCTGGTGACCTCACACATTCTACAGTTCCTATTCCTCCAATCCACCAGTTAGGAAGCGTATTGTTTAAATTTCGTATAGGTAATCCGAAATGAGGCGGTGCTCCATCTTGTTGAACCCAAGTGTTTTGGTAGTTTGGTCCGACAAGATTTTCAATTGCAGGAACTAGGAGATATTGTAGCATGTGCAAATAAGTTTCAACTGTTAAATTACCCTCAATAAAAATGGACCTATTAAAGCATTGCCTTCAATGCCAGCTCACACATTAAATTTTTACGGATGTTGTGTGTGAGATTCACGCACTCCAAATTAGTAGTTTCCTGAAGAACTTACCTATCCGGGAATAAAAGTTTTAGCAGTTATTGGTACTTTTATTCCTGGATAGGCAAGTACTTCAGGAAGGTACACTTTTGGAGTGCGTGAATCTCACACACAACATCCGCAAAAAGTTAATGTGTGGACTGGCATTGAAGACAATGCTTTAATAGGTTCGTTTTTTATTGAGGATAACTTAACAGTTGAAACTTATTTGCACATGCTACAATATCAAATAGTTCCTGCAATTGAAAATGTTGTTGGATCAAATTACCAAAACACCTGGTTTCAACAAGATGGAGCGCCGCCTCATTTCGGATTACCTATACGAAAATTAAACAAAACGTTTCCTAACTGGTGGATTGGAAGAAGAGGAGCTGTAGAATGGCCTGCGAGGTCACCAAATCTATCACCCTTAGATTATTTCTTTTGGGGCATATGAAAAGCATGGCTTACGTCACTAAACCTGGAGATTTAGATGATCTGCGACGTTGCATTTTTGAAGAAGCTAGATTAGAGAGAGGGCAAATGCTTCGAAATGTAATTAACGAGTTTTATTATCGTTAAGCCCATTGTCAGACAGTACAAGGGCGACATTTTCAACATTTGATTAAATGAACTTTGCATTTATTTAATAAAATTCCTAAATTAAAATTGAATTCTTATTTAGTTTAAAAATGCCAGTATTTTCTAAACAGGTGGATTTAGATATAGGAAATGATACAGGAACTTTGAGTTGAATATCAGCAGCAATTATAAACTGAAATAGTATACAGAGGGCGTTCCATAAGAAAAAAGAAAACTTTGATCCCCTAGAACTTTTTGAGAAACCTTGTATACTTCAATTTATTTTCAGACTGTAGAATTTTGAGAGCTCTACAAATTTTATGAGAAACTTTTTTTTCTACCTGCTCAGGTTTAGCAAATAACTCCTCCGTCTGGGACTTTTTAATACACTGTATATATAAGGAATAATGTAGGACCAAACACAGAACTCTGGGGGGCGTCATGACATATTTCTTTCTTCCCAGAAAGCTTACCACCGTAATACGATTGTTGAATTCTCCCTGTAAGGTATGAGCGTATGAAGACCACACCATCCTCGTTAAAACCATAGTGTCTTAGTTTATCCAGCAGCAAGTCATGTCCGACACAGTCGAAGGCCTTCGACAAGTCGCAAAATGTCGCTCCAACATAATTCCCCTCCTCAAAGGCCCCCGCCACAGTGCCCAACAGATCCATCAAAGCCAACACCGTAGACCGGCCACTCCTGAAGCCATACTGACACTCCACAAACATGTTATTCGCCTCAAAATAATCAGTGATTTGATTTCTTGTCAGACTTTCAAAGACCTTTCCACGTACTGGTATCAAAGCAATTGGACGGTAGTTTCCAGGGTTATGTTTACTCCCCTTTTTAAAAATTGGTATGATTTTAGATGATTTAAGACATTCAGGAAAATTTCTTAGGTCCATGTACTGATTAATTAATTTTGTAAGAGGCAGTATTAATTGGCTTTTAAGATTTTTTTATCATTATAATATTCATATCATATATGTCTTTACTATGTTTGTTCTTAAGTTTATTAATGGCATCCCTAACTTTATTTTGGGTAACATGTGAGAGTGTAAATCGTACATTTGTTATTAAGATATTTTTCTTAATATAGTCCCCTGATGGTGTATTCACACTAGGAAAAACCTGCATCAGACTCTCTGCCACCCCTGTAAAAAAAATGTTAAAATCATCTGCATTCAGTGATATTCCCTCTTCACCCTTTCCGACTCCGCCCCATAACGAGTTATTTGTTTATTTACGGACAAAATCAATTTTTTATAAAAAACATATAAATTGATAGAATGTAATGTAACAATAACACTAAAAACCTAATCAACAGCAATAAAAATAATCATATGTCATTTAAATACATCACTAAATTACCCAAAACCAGTAGGAATTAAAAAAAATAAAATAAAATAAAACATCAAAATTAAATCAACAACCAAAGAGCAGTCCTCTCAAACTTCCATCAAAAACAAGTAAGTACATAAGATCTACAAGCCTGCCAAGTCTAAGTGTTTTAATTGAGTAGAGAATTGTTTGGGGCTACAGAAAATGTCAAGAGATGTATGATTTGCAAGGAATAAGGATCTAGGAAAAAATGAGTATTTAGCATAGTTTGTTCTATGAAAGGTTACATGGAAAGACTGGCGACTTCGAGTATTAAATTGTGGAATATAGAGATTGATTTGGCTTGTTAAACAACAGAATTAATGATTTTATAAAGAAGATGAACATCTCTCAGTGCTCTTCTAGTTGATAGTGGCATCAAATTCAATCTTTGGTGCAAGCCTTCATAATCTAATTCATTATTAGAGAATTTAAAGTTTATGTATTGCAAGAACTTTCTCTGCACTCTCTCAATTCTTGAAATATGAACATCGTAATGGGGATTCCAGACAGAAGAAGCATACTCTAGGTGACTTCTAACCAGACTGCAATAAAGGATTTTAAGAGCATGCATGTTATGAAAATCTGCAGTATTTCTCTTAATAAAACCCTGCATCCGCAAAGCTCTATTAACAATGGATGTGATGTGGTCAGTATAGGAGAGTTCATAATCAAGAGTAATCCCAAGGTCTGAGATGGACTCAGACTGCAAAAGAGTGTTGCCCGAAATGGCATAGTCATAATGTTTTATTAATTTTTTTGGAAAATATCATAAGTTTGCACTTGTTTGCATTCAATTCCATGCCATTTAGGGCACACCACTCTACAAATTTATCCAAATCATGTTGAAGGCCCAGACTGTCCTCCAGATTAGATATAACCTTAAATAGTTTTAGATCGTCTGCAAAAAGCAAAAACTGACTCTTTTCAAAGCACATGCAAACATTATTAAGGAAAATAATAAACAACAAAGGCCCAATGTGAGATCCCTGAGGGACTCCTGAAGTTACAGTAATCTCATGTGACAGAAAGTTATTAACCTTTACCAGCTGTGTACGATTGGTTAAATAACTCTGCACCCAATTAAGTAGTGCACCGGAAACACCATGGGTTTTAAGTTTACTGAGTAGAATATTATGTGGCACCTTGTCGAAAGTCTTGCTAAAGTCTGTATATATAGCATGAACTTCCAAACCCAGCTCCAAGGCCTGAACAATAGTAGAAGAATAGTTTAGTAGATTTAGTTCACTATTACGGCCTCGACAAAAGCCAAACTGCTCATTGATTATTAAAGGGGGAAATACAGAACTAAAATACTTAGTAACAAGTTTTTCAAATATTTTGGGAATTACACTAATAATACTGATAGGTCTGTAATTTCTAACATCGGAATTATCGCCTGATTTATGGATAGGAATAATAAAACTGGTTTTCCAGAAGTCAGGAAAATAACCCTTATCTAGGGATTCATTAAATTTAATTTGAATAGGTAGTGCCAGGATAAAAGCACAATTCTTCAAAAATACGGGATGTATACCATCTGGGCCAGGCCCCTTTGAAATATTCAGTGCAGCTAGCTCAGAGTAGACATCCGATATAGTAATTGAATAATCACAGACATGTAGATTGTTTAGAGAAAGTTCTTCTGGGAAAACAGACTAATTCACAGAGTATACAGAGCTAAAATACCTAGAAAACAGATCAGCCACCCCAGGGCTCATTTCAGACTCATCATCATCCAAATGAAGTTTAGAAGGAATAGAAGATGAGCCTCGCCTGGAATTGATAAAATTCCAAAACTGATTCGGGCTATTATTCAAAGAATGTTCAATGTTATAAACATATGAAGTGTAACAGTATCTAGAAAGTGTCTTACATTGGGACCTCAAACATGTAAAAACCTCATAATTAGCTGCTGTATTATTTAATTTGCATTTTTTATGAGCCATTTTTTTTTTAAATGTAAAATTAATCAGACCCTGACTAAACCATATAGGAAATTTTCTACTAGAAACCTTCTTGACAGGTACCAGTTCATTTATGACACCATAAACAATGTCATAAAAAATGTGCACCATGTCTTGCATCTCCCTGTCACAGAAAAGGGCCTTCCACTGAATAGTTCCCAGATAGTCATTTATAAGTGAGAAATTGGCCGATTTAAAATCAAAATAAAAAGTATTAGCTTAGGGGCCGACAGAATTATGTGATGATTTAGATAATAAAATTGGGAAATTAAGAGGTGGATGGTGG
Source organism: Pissodes strobi (assembly GCA_016904865.1). Classification (NCBI taxonomy): domain Eukaryota; kingdom Metazoa; phylum Arthropoda; class Insecta; order Coleoptera; family Curculionidae; genus Pissodes; species Pissodes strobi. The sequence continues at coordinate 35,404 of MU183476.1, read as the reverse complement.
TTGTCAATTTTAACAAGAGGATCACATGCTGTTACTTTAACAAATTTAAAAGCTAGAACTAATTCAAGAATTCTATTATTGGCATTAGGAATATGGTTTGACTGAGTTAATGACATCCCATGAGGACTTTACCCTATTGCTTGAATTTTGTATGTATTTAGAGTATGCAGTTTTTTTTTGACTCATTTATAGCTTTGTCATAAGTTTTTTTGAAGTTTCATATAGTTAAGTGTAAATTAGGAGATGGTATATTTCCATATAATTCCCTCAAAAACCTTACCTCTCATGTTTTTTAGTTTGTCATTGAACCAAGTTACTCTATTGTTTCCTCTTGTTAACATCCTCCTTTCAGGGAATGCAGTCGCCATTCCGTCAAGTATGATGTTAAAAAAACAAGTGAAAATCATATACCTACTTACCTGTTTCCAGCCTTGTTCATTTAAGAAATGAAACATGATGTTTAGTCCCCTTTGTGATATTGGTCGATATCTACACATTTTTAAAGTGTTGTCTACACATGGAAAACTTATAATATCTATGGCTAAATGATCCGATATCCCCGGATTAAACACGTCAGTGCTGAATTTCGATATATCATAAAAATTTATAAATATGTTATCTATACAGTTTACAGAGCCTGAATAGAGAACGACAGGTTTTCCTCTTCTTTCTATCACTTCCATTTTAGCAGAACAAATAGAGCATACCTACATACTATATAGACCTTTTTGAAAGATACCATTGTGGTAATCTCACCTTCATTCAAACGGTAATATAATGACTGGAGAAATTGAATGATATGGCGCTTTTTTGTACACTGTAACCGCTGCTCTTAGATGCCATGTAGTCAAATTTTGCAGCTAGTAGCAATGGACTTGGTGTGATCCTAGCTATTTTCTTTTTACTTCAGATCTACTATACCACTACTATATTGAATAAAAATTTAAAACCGTTATGCAAAATTAATTTCGAATTTTAACTATCAAATTTGTTGAACTGACACATCATTCTTTCCCAATATTAATTTTATTGGATTGGATTTATTTTTTAATTTGATTTCTCTGGGTGGCTTACAAGATTATTTATAAGTTAATTACTAAATAAGGAACTGTCAAGTGGTAATATGTCCATAACACTAGGTTATTTTTCCACAGATTGGTTGAAGAACTTGACAGCCACAAGATAAATTCATCATATGATCCTATGAAGCTTTTGAGGGGACAAAAATCAGAAGAAGTTGAAGACGATAAGTCACCATCAGTTTCAAACAATGATACCAGACAAACGCTTTTACTGTCAGCAACCTTAACTAAAGGCATTGCCGAATTAGCTGATTTTACTATGAGCGAACATGTTTATATTGACGCCTTAGATGAGTCGGCCACAACTAATCCAGAACATATGATCATCCCAGATACTGTAAAACAAGAATTTATTCTGACGTTCGTGAAACATCGCCTAGTCATGTTATCAGCATTTTTGATATCTAAGTCAAAACAGAAGGGCAAGTCGTTTGTGTTTATGGCCACCACTCAAATGGTAGATTTCCATTATGAGCTCTTTAGTAGGTATCTTTTAAAAATGCCCATAAACAAAGGAAAAATTAAAATGGGAGATGTATTATTGTTGGACGAGATAGAGCTGGACGACAGTGATGGTGAACAGCAAGTGTTGGATATTGAATTATTCAAGTTGCACGGATCTATGAACCAGCAAGAACGTAAGGCTGTATTTAACGGCTTTAGGAAAACGAAAAAGGGAATTTTGTTATGCACAGTAAGTTTATTTTGTTTATTGTCACTAAATTAGCCATATGATTATAACGTCAAGCAAATTGCATCGAAATCACACACAAATTCATTGGTTCTGAAAATTAGTACAAGAACGTTTATCCCAAACACATTTATTTCACAATTTACGGGGCAAGCCCATGCGGTTACACGTTGTAGAGTACAAACTTAACCTAGTAATTAAAATTATAAAATTTATAAATGATTAAAAATTTATATCTAGCAAACATTGTCACAATAAGTAAAAATCTTTTTCAAAAAGAACACCTTAAATTTTTGAGAAGGACTCGACAAAAAGACATAGGTACAATATATGAATACACAAAAGTTCAAGAGGTAAGATTTCCAGTCCTGAGGATTTTTTTCAGACTGCAGTGAGGCACTAAATATATGAATATCACAGTCATTGCAGTTCTTCACTATCTCCTAGTCAATCCACTATTCTGACCATAAAGAGTTTTATGTTGACAGGGTTCAAAGGATCTTTTCTGAAGAAATTGCCTTGGTGGTGCATAAGAATTAAGCCCATATAGCAATTCAGGGCATTGGTAGAAATCATGTATTAGCCTTTATGCAAATACAACATCTGCAGTCCTTTCTATTTTTAAGAGATCCTATATTTAATTCTTTTTCAAGTTCACGAGTTAATATTATCAACCGGAATGTGTTTTGTATCTTAAAAATTTTCTCTGAACCCCATCAAGCATATCCTGATAAATTAAAAAATAAGGTGACGATACACTAAAGCAACTCTCCAAGCGGGACCAGTGATGTGAAGAGAGTAGGAATGGCCCCAATATCATTGAAATCAGCGGTACTTCTCCTAACGAAGCCCAACATTTTTAGTGCTTTATTTCTAACAGGCTCGATGTGCTGAGAAAAAGTAAACTTGGCGTCGAATACAACACCAAGGTCCCTGATCACATTCACATTTTCAAGTTGATTGTCAGATAATTATGCGATATTGGCCAACTTTACCTTTATTGCACTTGGTGAATTGAATGTATTTACATTTACTTGTATTGAGTAGCATTTGGTTTAGCTTACACCATTAATAAAACCTATTTAAATCACTCATGCCATTAATTCGAGAAGAAGTGGTATAAATATGATAATTACAATTGGTAGCAGGTGAGCACCCTGAGGAACTTACATTAATTGGACTAGAAAAAAAGTTGTTAATTTTTACAATTTGAGTTCTACCAAAAGGAAAATATTTGAACCAACTTAATAAATTCCCCAATATACCATAATGATAAAGCTTTTCAATTAAAATGTATAAGTTTAACAAACTTGTCAAAGGCCATGCCAAAGTCTGTATATATTGAATCAACCACATGACCAGCCTCCAGCGCCCCAACAATATGTTCAACATACACAAGAAGGTTAGACGTAATGGAACCTGACAAAAACCATATTTTTAAGGTATAATAGGCTCATTAAAAAAATAATCAAATTTTTATTAACTATTCAAAACACTTCATAAAAATAAGCCATATTCAAAATTTGTTATCAATTCGTTAAGCGGTTCTTGAAATACAAGAGTTTAAATATACAGAATTCGAAGCGCGTCTCGATCGGGGATGTGTCGTAATAAAATAGGATCACGTCCTGTTGCTAGGCCGCGACCCGCGCCACTGCGCCGCGAGAATGCTGACATTTCTTCACTGTCATAGGTAAATATATATCCCAAAGCAACCTTCATATCTTATGACGCCACGCCTTTACAATGTTCCAGCGGCACTTTCTTACTTATTTTCACTGACTTAGACTTCTCAGAAAATCTGATTTTTGGTATATCAACTTAATATGTCAAGGTCATTTGAATAAAATTATATTTGGAAAATTGAAAGTGAGCCTATTACATTTTTAAATTTTTCATTTAGAAAGTCTGCTATAAATGATTCAAACAGTTTAGGTATTAAAGACATTTTTGTAATAGGTCTGTAGTTTTCAACCCTGTCTCTACTTCCACAGTTCTTGAATATGTGTACACTTCTCAGGAAAAATGCCCAATTCTAAAGATTTATTAAAAATTAACCATAGTGGTCTGAACAATGAAAAAGCACAGTTCTTAAGAAAGAGTGCACTAATATTATCAGGACCAGGCCCCTTAGTTGATGGTTCTTGGCCAATTTATCACAAATATCTAAGATCTTAATATAAAAGTTGCTTAAATTTAAATCTAAGTTGGGCGAGCAAATTTTATTGCTAACTGCATTGATACCATTGCATGTTCCATTGTCATATAGGTACACTAGCAACATGCTCAGCAAATGCATGTGCAATTTGGTTTCCATTGTCATAAATCTCCTCTTTGTATTTAATAGTGGCAGGAATATTATCATTTTTATTTTTAGAATTAATGAACTTCCAAAAACCATTAATGTCGGTTTTTAAGTTATTTTCAATATTCTGTATGTATTGGCTATAGTTCTCGCGAGCTTTTAGGTACGTAAATGGCTGAATGAATTGACTGATTTATTTCTTTTATATTGTCTATGAGCTTTTTTCCCAATTATTAAGCTCTTTAGCTCTTGACTAAACCCAATGGGAAATTTAAAATTATTGTTTATTATTATTTTTAGTACAAAGTCATCAATACAGCTATAAATATTAGTATAAAAATATCCCACAACAGCATCTACACTATTGACTAGCAAATTAAAAATTTATCAAAAAATTATTAATTATATTAAAGTCAGCATTCTTAAAATCATATATATGTTCCTCAAACTGCAATGGTACATATTCATTAATATTCTGCAAAATCACTGTAAATGCAGGGTGATGTTTATCGCATGGTAAAAGAATATCACATACTATAGCAACAATAGAAGAAATTAAATGGAACAATTATTTTTAGTGAACATGCAAAAACATGCTGTTTTGCAATATGTGATGATTTTCTTTTTACTATTATGTCTAACATCTGAAACTATTAATTACTGATTTTTCAATTAGATTTTTTTTTGTTTTCTAAAATGTGTGGTCTATCACTGTGACCTGTAAGATCTATTGTGGCCTCCTTTTATCTAGTTTTATATCTTTGCATGATTATACTCCATACCCGTGATAATAACCCCTTACTATTGCGTGTAGCTACTGGATTGTTTTTTCCCATTTGTTTGAAACGCAGCCCACGATACCTTCACGGTAGTATAGAACGTGGGTTGCAGTTTATTTTTCTCTTTGGCAGAACTTGTATAGGGTTTCATCCGCTAGGACCAGCATACTTAAGCGTCTTTTCAATCGACAACGGCCAGTCAATAAACCTACCATCATTCTGATAGCCTTTCTATTGTGGCTTAGTAAGTCAGTTGTAAGCTTTGCTAAGGAACCCTTAATTAAATGGATTTCATAGCTTGGCTCTGTCCTGGTTGGACATTCCATGTTTCCCGAGACTCCGTTGCTATCCATTTCAAGACGGATGCCTTAACATTACACCAGACCAGCCTGCAAAATGCTTCTGATCCCACCAAAGATCTCGACGAGCCTCCTTTGGCTATTTCGTCGGCTCTTTCTTTGCCTCTGTGCATTACCTCCTATTGTAGGAGGTAATGCTCTGTGGCCTTCGTGCCCCCAAACCCAAGCTATAATAACTTGGTTTTGACTATCTAGCTTGTTCAATGTCTTTTTGCGACTCTATCAGTTTTGATGTTGTACTGTTGCCCTTGATTGCCTTTAGTGCTTCCTGGCTATCGGAGTAGATTATTGTTAGTAATAATAATAATAATAATAATAATAAAAATAATAATACTAATAATAATAATAATAATATCAGTGACGATGTTGAACAATTTTGGAGAGAACAGTTGGGAACACCGACCCAGTACAACATTGAAGCAGGCTGGATTGCGGGGGAGCGCCGGGCCTCACAGGAATACGACACAATGCCTGACGAGCCGTTTACGACAGCAGAAGTGACAAACGTCATCAGAGATACCCATAACTGGAAAGCACCTGGCTCAGATGGAATACAGAACTACTGGCTCAAGAAACTCCAATGTACACACGAAAAATTCCCATATTTAATTAATGACGTAATCGCCAATCCTGAAAATATGCCACGCTTTCTATTTCGGGGTGCCATATACCTTCTATCAAAGAACTCGGAAAACACGAAGGATCCATCCAAGTACCGACCAATCACCATGTATAAAGTGATAACAACCTGCTTAGCAGGATGCGCTAAGGGTTCAATGGGTTGCAAAGAGCAACTCATAATCGACTCTGTCATCTGTAACCAGGCATTTTCCAAGCGTAGGAATCTGTACAGGCTTATTACATCGATTATAAAAAGGCTTACGACTCTGTGCCTCATGAGTGGCTGCTAAAGATTCTTCAAATATATAAGACTGATGCTAACATTGTTAACTTTTTAAGGCATGCCGTGGCATCTTGGCAAACGAAAATATATCTTAATGAAGCCGGGATTACCACCGAAAACATGCCAATAAAAAGAGATATATTTCAAGGAGACGCCTTCAGCCCGCTATGGTTCTGTATTGCGATGAACCCTTTATCCCACTAGCTGAATTCTACTTCATATGGATACAATATCAAAAACAACAACGAGGCAGGAGAGAAAGTCAATCATTTGCTCTATATGGATGACCTAAAACTTATGGGAGCTACCCAAAACCAGCTGGAGCAAATGTTGAAGATTCTAGAACAATTCTCCATGGATATTGGAATGCAGTTTGGACTGGAAAAGTGCCGTACAGTGAACATCGTACGAGGTAAAGTATGTCCAGGTCACTTTGAACTTAGGGACGGCCAGAACATCGAGGCAATAAAGGGAGATGAATTCTACAAGTACCTCGGAATGAAACAAACAATGCGCATAGCACATGGCGCAATGAAGGCTGAATTAACAGAAGAATTTACTAGAAGGATAAAATGTTTGGCAAAAACTCAACTTAACAGCAAAAATCTCTGCAAGGCTATCAGGACTTATGCCGTCTCAGTTCTTGGATACTCGTTTGGATTGGTAGCATGGACCGGCACTGACATTGAAAATCTCCAGCGGAGAACAAGAACCTTACTTACAAGAACACACAAACACCATCTGAGGAGCGCAGTGGAGCGATCAACTTTGCCCAGATATCTAGGTGGAAGAGGTCTAGCAGATCTACGTAAACAATTGGATCGGCAAATAAATAATTTGCGCAATTATTTTCACGGGAATGCGAATTCCTCAGAAGTTCAGAGGGCAGTTTGTAAGGTAGATAACTCTACACCACTGCTTTTAAAAGAACACCAGGTTCAAGACCGCCATCATACCGATCTTGAGAAAATACGAGTGTGGAAGAAAACGCCCTTACATGAGAGGCATGCGAATGAGGCTACCCAGGATCACGTCGACAATACAGCGTCCAACTATTGGTTAGTTTCAGGACAAATGTTCCCCGAAACCGAGGGCTTTCTGCTGGCTATTCAAGATCAAGTGATTCCCACCAGAAACTATCTCAAGTACATAATTGGAGATGCTTCGGTGGCGGATGATCGATGTCGATACGGCTGTCAAACCACTGAGACCATCCAGCATATTGCAGGAGGATGCCAAATGTTCGCAGCAACAGAATATAAAGTCAGGCACGATGCAGTTGCGAAGATAATCCATCAGGAACTGGCAGACAAGCTGTTGCTGCTGCAGATAATATAAGTTATACTATAAATACATTCCCGAATCTGTTTTAGAAAGTAGCAACCATAAGATCTACAGGGACCGCACTGTGCTTACTGACCAGACGGCGACCCACAATAGACCGGACATCATTCTCGTAGATAAGCGGGCCAAGGAAGCTACGCTGATCGACATCGCCATACCAACAACAACAATTTGCAAGTCAAGCACCACGAAAAGATCGCCAAATATCGAGACTTACAAGAGAAAATCCGTCAACAATGGGGAATTGAGAGAGTAAGAACGGTGCCAATCGTTGTGTCATCAACAGGACTCATTCCAAAGAGCCTGTTAATAAACATCAAGGAACTCGGGTTGAGCAAACATCTCTTCAAATTGATGCAGAAAGCAGTACTTCTCGCAACAGCCCGTGCCGTCCGAAAATGTGTAGGAAATCCGTATATAGATGCCACCAAGGACCCGCTAACATGGAAAGGGTTTCCTCAGAGCTTAATCCTTTTGATATCCGGGATATCTGGAATAAGTGAATAAGTTAGAGGGAGTGCAATTGCCGTAAGGCTAAATCATAATAATAATAACTTTTATTAATTATTGCATTCAATAGTATTAAAGAAAATTAAACCTCATAAAACACATAATTAAGTAAACGTCATCGTGACTAACCTACTTAATCTAACCCACATAAATAAGATGTAGAACTGTTTTCAAAGAAAAAAAATCCTCCGAAAGTAGCAGGTCTTTTGTAGAACATCATATTTTTGACCATAAGCTTAAACTTTTTGAGATTGGGTGATGATTTGATCTCATAGAAGTATTTACATATATTAAAAATACTACTTTTTTGGTCTATTTTGTGCTTATTTTGAAGCAGCATGGTGTTATTGCGGTGATTAGAGTGTACTTTACCCAATAGAGGAATGGAAGAACTTAACATAATGCCCCTCTTTGAGGCCAATAAACCATTATCTGACGTTTAAAAAGATACAGAAAACGGCCTGTATCTCCAGTGTAACCAAGTCGAGTTATAGTCAATATTAGTGAGGTTATGTCTAAGTAAACATGTTGTCATTTTATGCTAATTAAAATTTGTTTTTTCGACTGAAATCCTTGCATTAAATTGGTGAAAACTACATAATTTTACAAACCAGCAGTGCCTTATATTGTGGACCAATTTAGTTTTTTGAGTGCTGTTTTTCTTCTGGACCTCAGTTTGTTTACATTCTTTCACCATACAAATTTCAATATTATGCAATGTTTTTCTCCTGTGTAAGCAAACAGTGCAGTTCCTGAGTGTTATAACCAGCATTTGTGATATTTATGAGCTTGTGTCTTTACTTTTTTCCAACGTGGTAACACAAATTTGTAGCATAACCTAAAATGTCAGGCACATGCTACAAATGTTCCCAGAACTGCATCTTTAAAGAGCCTAGAAATAGTGGTGAGGTGTTCGGATTTCCATGTGATTTCTGCAAAAAAGTAATGTGTCGTGGATGTTCTGGAGTCAGCTCTATAGAGATTCGTACACTGATCATGTCGACTCGTATTGTGCCTTACATATGTAAAGATTGTGTCCCAGGTATTAAAGGTGCACTGAGTTTGTCCACCCGTGTTGCTGCACTTGAGGATGCCCTGGGTGCAGTGAAAGCATCGAGTACTCAAGCTCTTGAGGAGTTTGAGAAGCAGGTTCGTGAAATCAAAGATGATTTAAAGAGCCTGAGTGCAAACTTTATCACAAGTTTGAATGACATTAAGGAAGACTTGCAGATTTTAAAACAAAATTCATCTGCACCTAATTGTCTCAGTACAGTAACTCATGGAGTTCCGAATGGTCCAGGGCAGAATACCAACAATGTTCTTCATGAAGTGAATGAAAGACAGAAGATATCCAGCAATCTAATGGTTTTAACCTACCTGAAGTCCCTACCGAGGATGATCTCACCAAAGCCAAGGAGTTGTTGACTCCTCTAGTGGCTACCTCAGTGAATATTGTGCGTGTCTCAAGAATAGGATAATCTAATAAAAATGGTCATCGCTCACTTCGCCTTACCCTCACCTCAAGTGATGATGTGCTGCATATTCTCAGAAACAAGAAGAAAATGGATCGAAGTCAAACTGTTTTTCTTGAACCAGACTTGACCACTGAACAGCGTGTTGAACTTAACAAACTGAAAAGTGAGTTAAAACAACGACAACAGAAAGGAGAAAAAGACCTCTCATTGAGGTATGTAAATGGTATTCCTAGGCTGGTTTCAAAAAACTGACGGCTTCATCAATACAGAGGAGGCAGGATTCCGCTTTGCAGAATTATTTCCAAAATGTTAGAGGGCTTCGAACAAAGCTCCATCTCCTATTTGAGAATGCATCCTATTCTGAATACGACATCTTAATATTTAATGAAACATGGCTGTCTGAAGAGTTTCAAAATGCTGAATTACAGTTATATGATTATAACATATACAGAAAGGACCGATTACCTGAAACAAGTATCTTCTCTAGGGGAGGCGGAGTGCTGATAGCTGTCCACAAATGCCTTACCAGCAGAATTTTGCAAGCAAGTAGCAGTATTGAACATTTATTTGTACAAGTGGATTTCAATGGTAACCAGTTTATTTTTGCAAGTGCATATTTCCCTCCTTTAAGCAAATTTGATAAATATATTGTGTTTTGTGACAACCTTGAGCAACTCTCTAAAAAATTCCCAAATAGCAAAATATGTGTGATGGGTGATTTTAACCTCCCAAATGCTCAGTGGGTGACTGAGGAATTTTCTTCTATGATTTTTCCTTCTCCATCTGCTCCTCCCATTGAGGTTGAATGCCATCAAATTTTATCACTCATGTGTTCCTACCATAATCTGTACCAATTAAATTCTGTTAGGAATCAAAATGACAGAATTCTCGACTTAGTTTTTTTGCAGGATAGTAGTTGTATAATTAGTCCTGTTGATGAGCCTCTGTTGCCGGTGGATCTCCACCATCCTCCACTTGTCTTTCTTGTCCAGTGTGAAATTGGATATTTAAATGGTGGTGGATTGATTGGGGAGGGTTTCTATAGAGATTTTTATTCAATGGTCATCCATTTGATTATTGGTCTTCTCTCAGAATTTCATTGGGACTCACTACTGTGTAATAAACCTTTGGATGCTATGTTGGACATTTTTTATGACATTCTTAATTCAGCTATTGATGTTTGTGTGCCTTTGAAGAGGTATTCTTCAAAAAATTTCCAATCTGGTTTTCTCAGGAGCTTAAAAACTCTATTGTGCAGAAAAAGAAAGCTCATAAAAAATATACTAGCACAGGAACTTAGGAACATTATAATCAGTTTTCTGTTTTAAGGGCACATTGTAAATCTCTCAAGAAACAGTGTTACCAAAACTATATTGCTGTGACTGAAACATCTCTGAGGACAAATGCTAGGAGTTTTTGGAAGTTTGTGAACACTAAACGAAAGAATTCCTGCATTCCATCTGAAATGTACTACAATAATCAAAGGGGTTCAGGTGGTGAAATTGTTAATCTTTTCTTCTTCTCAGGTGTACACCAATAGAGTTTGTACTCCTAATCAGATGGTGTCAGTTAGTAACTTAAACTTATTTGACTATTCAATTTCAATATCCTCAATTTATGAGAGACTGTCTTCATTAGATGTCAGCAAGTCATCGGGCCCTGATGGGATTTGGGATTTCACCTTTTCTACTTAGGCATTGCAGCTTTATATTGTCAAGGCCACTTTTTCTCATTTTTAACAAGTCACTCCAAACTGGTATATTTCCAGCATACTGGAAATCAAGTTTGATTACACCCATTTTTAAATCTGGAGATAATTCTCAAGTGCCAAATTACCGGCCAATTAGCATTTTGAGCTGTATACCAAAGGTCTTTGAAAGTCTTGTCTGTGATTTTTTGTCCACCAGTTTGAAAAATTCCTTTGCTGATCGACATTATGGATTTCTTGCACAACGCTCCACTGAGCTAAATCTTCTTACATTTACAGATTTCTTACTTGAGACAATGGAAGATGGCTGTCAAGTTCATGCCTTATACACAGATTTTTCAAAGGCCTTTGACCGTGTTAACCATGAGGTTTTAATAAGAAAGTTGGAGGTGTTGGGAATCCATGGTAACCTACTGCAATGGCTGAAATCTTATCTTTCTGGTAGAACGCAAATAGTGCATATTTTGAACCATCAATCTTTTGAAATTCAGGTACCATCAGGCGTACCGCAAGGCTCTCATCTCGGTCCTTTACTTTTTAATGTATATGCAAATGACATCTCATCTTGTTTTCATTATTATATTTGCCGATGATCTTAAATTCTATATGAAGATTGATGGTTATGATGATTGCTTAAACTTGCAGTCAGATTTGGACCGCATTGTTAACTGGTGTGATCTTAATGGAATGGAGCTAAATGTTCTGTTAAGTGCCATTCAGTGGTCTTTGGTCGGGGTGGAGGTCGAACCCAGCATGTTTATAATGTTGAAGGGCATTCTTTGAATTCCTTGGTGCAAGTCAAGGACTTGGGAGTGGTTCTCGATGAGCATTTGTCTTTTGTGCCTCATATTTCTAGTATGGTATCAAAGGCCTTACAAATACTGGGACTGATTAAGCGCTGTACTAGGGACTTCCAAAATTCTTCTACCATCAAACTATTTTATTGTTCCCTAGTGCGTCCCCTGGTTGAATACTGTTCTAGTGTCTGGTGCCCACATTATGATTTACATATTCATTCTATAGAAAGCATTCAGCATAAATTTCAGAGATATGTGTCATTCAGAGGCAGTCCGGGGGCCCGGCCGTCGACATTAATTATCAGCAGATTGAAAACTCACTTAATATTACCCCTCTCCAAACTCGTCGCATACACAGAGATCTAAATATATTTTATAATTTGCTTCATTCTCATTATTTTGGTCCTAACCTATTATCAAAAATCAGACTTCATGCTCCATTCCGCCAAACTAGATCGAATCAGTCCTTTTTTGTGACACCCCATCGTACAAACTATGGTCAAAACTGTTTTATTTCTAGAACGGATCGACTTGCCAATAAATACTCAAATGTGCTTGATTATTTCTCTGACCCAGGGGTCTTCAAGAGACAGCTCAAGAGTTGTCACTGATTGTTTTTGAATTGTTATTTTTTTGTTTTGTGTGTAATGATAAAATTGTTCCTTATTAATTGAAGCTTAATTGTGAGTCTTATACTTACTTTATATAATTTCTAATATATTATGAACACTATGCTGCCAATATTTTAATTAGTCTTCTAATTGTGATCATAGTTTATAAGCTTGTTTATAAGTAAATTTTGTATATAATGTTGTTTATATTGAATTTATATTGGGCTTTAGCCCGTTGATAAATAAATAAATAAATAAATAAATAAATATTTATTTATAACAGGTTGTTGCATATCCTTTATCCAAATTCCCTATGCGAAAATAGCAAGAACATAAGAATATTTTTAATTAGCAGCTCAGCGTCTCGAAGACTGGAATTAGTAGTTTATAAATATAAAAGATCGAATTTCTTTAAAAATAATTCATCTGCTATACACCAAAGAGACGTATCTTTTGTAGCTGCGGGTGACGGCTACCTTAGCTTTGTAGTGAAAAGGAACGCCATAGCCATAAATGCCGCTCGCTCTCTAATGATACTGGCGGTTAGGCGCAAAAGTATTTAAGAATTTGATCGTTTGACGAATTCCCACTGAGCTACTACAATGGGAACTTATTGAAATATCCGCAGCAATTTTTATTGAATAGAAATTCGGGTGCGATCGGAACGAATTCCGGCGTGAAAATTTATACATTTATTGTTAAATTTAATCATTTATATAATAATATTCTACCCACGACAAGATGATATCCGTTCTGTAATATCGTGTTCTCTGATTTTAATTGGAATTTAATACAACAACGAATCTTGTTTTTAGTAAAAGTATGGTCACTTGTTAGAAATAAAGTATAAATAGAGGGTGCCCAACTATGCAAATTATTATTAGCGCACTGTATGGGATCACATTGTTTTTAATTACTTTATAGCTATTTTAGGATTTTAAATTTAATTGGATAAATTGTCTGTGCTTTCATGAGTATTATCTATTGCTGCTAATACGCACATTTTTGCGACCGTTGATGTTTCTTGTTGGAACAATCGGACTTGGAGTAGATATAGTCTTTTATTTTACTTTTCATAGGATGTCGTAGCGAGAGGAATCGATGTGCCGGAAGCAGACTGCATTGTACAATACACAGGTCCGCAGTCAGATGATGATTATTTGCATAGAGTCGGCAGAACGGGAAGGGCGGGCAAATCGGGATCTGCAGTGATTTTCCTTACTCACGAAGAACAAGATTATGTAAGCCGTCTACAAGATCACAAAGTTTTGTAAGTTATTAATATTACAAAAATGAACCATTAATGCGGTCGAATTACTCAGGCGTCTGTACGTTTGCCACTCAGGCTCCTTCATTTTCAACATTCCTTGCCTTTCTTATAACTTAAAGCTCAAAGGGCAAAAAATAAAAGTATTAAATTGTTGCTTTTTAAATTATACCAAATGACCAACAAGTAGCAGCTATACTAGGAAAACTGCTGGTACGTGTATGTTCGGCACTGGAATTAGTTATAGATTAAGTTATAGATTAAAATTTGAAGTTTTAAAGGAATCGTTTTAATTTTCATTGTATTTAATCAATATTAAATATCAAGCTAATAGTGAGAAGAAAGTAATAATTAGAATTCTTACTATAGTATTCACCGTGATACCTAGGTGTTAGGCTGCCTCACCTAATTGACACTCATATACTTTATTTTAGCCTTAAAGAACACGATACCACTCAAATCTTAAAACATCTTGCCGAATTTATGGATGAACCAGACAAAGAAAAAGCAACTTTGGCGCTGCAAAGGAGGTATGAGACGGCGATATCGAACGATAAAGACTTGCACAGAAGAGCATGCTTTGGTAAGATCACAAGTTCCAGTAACGTCAATTATGGCGCGCGTAGTGGCCAGGCCTCTCATAGGTTTCAGTTAAATTATGGCTACTTATTGAAATGTAATACAAATTATTGAGGATTTAGCTTCCTATATGTGAATCTCGTGAACCATACGAAGGAGAGTGTTGAGACCAAGGATGGTGATGAAAAATGTATATTGTAAAGATATCCAACATGCCCTAAGTAATTTAGGATTTTCCGGGCTCTTCTAGTATATTGATTTAAAGGCACTATTTTAACCAGCTGGTTGCGTAACTTACAAAGCTAGTCATTAAAAGTAGCTACCTTTGTGAGCTATGGTATACCCCTAATTCTTCTAACATACGATCTCTTTTTTTACAGCATATTCGTCATGGTCAAAGTTTTACAGTTCATTCCCAAACAAAATGAAGTCAATATTTGACTTGAAAAATGTAAACGTGGGTCATTATGTGACAAGTTTCGGTTTGCAAGAGTCGCCCACGACCGTGGCAAAAATAGTCAGAGGACAAGCATCGAATGGGGATCCTAAGAAGCTTAATAAAAAGCTTGCTAATCACACGTAAGTCTGTTAAATTTATGATAAATATTGAAATTGTTTACATCTTAGTTACCATTTATGGCCGTTTTAAGGATTTTAGTAGCATCACTAGCAAGGTGTGTTCTTTTGGCCCTATATCACAATTGTTAGGCCACATTCTATATATATGACGACTGGTCGAGTACGAGATATAAATTGGTTGACTGCATCTGTCACCCTCGGTATCTCGTTTTAATTTTACAAATAATCTACATCAACCGCAAGTGTCGCTAATATTGCTCTGACCCCAAATGTCGCGACCGCATCTGACGCAACATTCATCTGATACCCTCCTTATTCTTTTCACCTGAAAGTCCTAGAAATAGTATGCTCCGACCGCAAGTGGTACTAAAATTGCAGTTACCGCAAATGAGATATTTTGTTTATTTTTTTTTTGTCTGATTTTCCCTGGAAATATAAAATTTAAGAATTCTATTTTTAAACATTTTAAGATTTGTTAAATGCTATTTAATTCAGGTGCATTTTTTCAATAATTAATCTGTAGTCTTCGATGTACTGAAAAAATAAAGCTCAGTGGTAAAATAAATATTCGAAAGTAATCCTTGTTCCTTCGGATAAAACTGGAGCTTTGTTCATCAATTGAAATTCAAATCGTTTATTTTCAAACAGGAAAATCCCAATTACAAGACAATCTAAAAGATATATAAATAAAATACAAATACATTTATGAGCACTTTAACAGATATCAGCACACAGTACCTACAACACTTATAGTAATTAAAACTAGTGGTCGGGATAAACAATTATTTCTTTAATGATTTATCACCATAAAGGTGGGGGTGATAATTAATTGTATAATTAACCACATTAATTAGTGAACTGTATCAAAATAGGGTGGTGGGGGTTTTATATATAGGTTGTGAATTGAAACAGGTATTTTCGGTATTACGTACTTTAATAATGCAATGATTAATTTGCATTAAATATGATAAATATACACAATTCCTAACTACTTTCACGCATTCATTCGTTCACACATAAAACTAAATATACAACAGGTTACTTATTAATAAATATCTAATAAAACGTCTTGATTACTTAAAT
This sequence comes from Pissodes strobi, assembly GCA_016904865.1. NCBI lineage: Eukaryota > Metazoa > Arthropoda > Insecta > Coleoptera > Curculionidae > Pissodes > Pissodes strobi. Next base: position 19,331 of record MU183476.1, on the reverse strand, counting down.
CTGAAATGAGCTAGGTATATGACTCCTTTCTTTACTGAATT
>MU183476.1:0-19280 GCA_016904865.1 Pissodes strobi | reverse complement strand
ACTTAACCAGGGATAGGCCTATAAGACTTCGAACATTTGTTTCGATTTTTGAATACCGGAATGGATTTCTCTAGCACAAATTATCATCCGCCATTTTACAATCTTCTATCTTCATCAGGGGAGACGCTACGATTCTGTATTGTCTCGAAATTGCGTTAAAACATCCAAAAGAGTTCTTTGTCCAAGCTTGGATAAATAGAACAGCAGATATTCTCTAAATATCTGTGCAAATAAAAGAGAAAAATTACTAAATATATTGGCGTCAGCCAGAGCTACGATTGAGTAGATGTACTTGGCGCCAAATTTATGCAGCGCGGTGACTGGACCGATGCATCACGTTTGAGTGTTTGTAAGGCACTAAAAGCTAATTTTTCCTACCGGCGCGGCGGCAGGATTAAAAAAGCGAGAATGAATTGCACGGAGTCGGATGCATTCGAGATGGTAGAACATGTTCTTTCTTTCTTTCTATCTTTGACATATTGTTTTTTACACAACACTGACTGAGACAAACATATATATTAAATTGAGAACGATTAATAACGATTTGTTTGACGGAATGATATTTTGCTTTCTAGAGAATGTTGTATATAACGGAATCTATTATATACCAACAATTCAGGTTCGAACTAAGGAGTAACTGAAATACAATGCTTTAAATGCACAATTTGCTGTTTACCTGGGGTTAAATAAATATATTCGGAGTTTAATTATGGCTCATTCATACTATATACATACAGGGTGTATGTATAGTATACGGTGAAAAACGAAAGTTGTACACATGTTGGGGTGTTTCCCCAACAACTAGTAAACAAGTAAAAATAAGCACAGCAAATAAAAAGAAGAACCTATTCTTGTTTTAAAAACATTCTCAGAGTTACCGAAGAGATCAACATCAAAAATATTTATCTGGTTGAACCATCTGCATGCCCTAAAGGAGCCTTACTACACAGGTTAGCCAAACTGACTGGAGGATAAGACAGGTGATGTCTCCTGGTGTTGGCAGGAAGTGCACAGAAAGGTAATTGGCTTAAAAGTGCAGAACAATCCACAGCTTGTATAAAAGCATCTGACAAGATAAAACAGTGTCGAACTTTAGTGACAAAAAATTGAATCTCTCCAGGCGACATTCCTACTCAATACCTCTCTCGGAGTATACCCATCAACGTTAAAGGAGAGGTATTTCAAAAACCTACGCTGTATAAACTCCAACCTATTAACATAAACATTGTATATGGAGAGCCATACAATAACTTAGACCTAACCAGAGAATCATAGAGTGCAGTCAAACTGCGAACAAGATCTAACCAGAAACCCAAGGGACTTTAAAGCGGAGCCAGTGACCTGAGTTATATTGCTTGTTAAATGTAAGCTTATCTACTTCAATGCCCAAATCTCTCACTGAACTGCAGTCAAGCAGCCGGGAGCCATTGAGAGTATAAGGAAACAGGATCTCTTGATTTAGGATGGAAATAGTCATTTTTTGCAGAGCAGTTTAGGGATAATTTGTTTCCTTCACACCACTCATATCCTCCTGTAGCTTTAGACAATCCTATTGGAAATTTATGATGCAAAATAGCTTCAAATCATCGGCGAATAAAAGACAATCGCATTCAACAAGATCCACAATATAATTGATAAATAAACTAAATAACATTGGGGCTAAGTTACTGCCCTGGGGTGCACCATTGTTTTCGACATAATGAAGCCTATTTTTCAAATAAGAAATGAAAAATGCAACAATGAAAACCAACCAATGCCAACTTTCGAGCTAACAAACCTTGGTCTAGCCAGTCAAAAGCCTTAGAGAAGTTTGTGTACAGTACACCTAGCTGCCTCCTCTTATTAATTGCTTGATATGCTATTTGCAGAAAGCATGCCATATTAGTAACCGTAGATCTTGTTTGAAAAAAGCCATGTTGTTTTTCTGAAATGATATGTTTAAGTTGATAAGACAATTTGTCATGCACTCAGACTTCAAAGGCCTTCGAAAAGTTAGAGAGGATTGAAACTGGTTTATAGTTTTCTATGCTGCTACGATTGCCACTCTTAAAGATTGGGCAAATTTTCGCTATTTTCCACTTCTCAGGGAACGTATTTGTTCTTAGTTACATATCGACAAAAGTAGTGCAGCTAATACCAATACACAGTCGCGTAAAAGAAATGAGGGTATCACATCAGGACCAGCAGTTTCTTTGTTTTTTTTTTAATTTCTTTTAAGCACTTATAAGATTTGCCTCAGTGACATTCTGGAGTAAGATACTATCCGACCTGCTGACATTATATTCCTGGTGAGGAGTTGCATCAGATTTAACATAAACGCTTTTGAAAAAGTCGGAGAAGGCGTTTACAATATTTTCAGGACCCTCTAAGCTGGAATCATCAAATATCATAGAACCAGGTATACGTGAAGAGTTTTGTTTTAGGTAGATAAATTTCCAGAATTGTTTAGGATCACTCTTAACAGATGCCTCAGACTTAGATATATACTCCTTATAGGCAAGATCAATCTTTGTTTTAACCACCCTCCTAATACTCCTAAAATCCTCATAATCCTAAGAGTCCTTAGTATAGAGCCATGTTTTTATGTTTGGTAGACTTTAAAATAAGCAATTTCCTAATTTCGCCAGTATACCATACAGGATATGAAGATTTATGCAAATCAAAAACTTCATAAATTTTCACATAAAAGGTGACAACTGCCTGATTAATATCTGAATAAGAAGATAGATGTATCTTCATCTCTACCTCAGAGACAAGTTGGTACAAATAAGGAAAGTTTGCCTTGCGAAAGTTATATTTACGACTTTCAGGATTAGAAGGGAACACCATGTTATCAGAATCAGTGACAGGTCTCAATAAAATATATTAATAGCAGGATGATATGCATCTTCGGTGACGAGTGGCTGGTCCTCCCTATCCATAGAACAGTGAAAGTTGGAAAGGACCAAGTCCGGCAAGCATATTCATATCGAACGTACAGGATCCCAAAGTTTATAGCGCGACTGTAATGTAAATGTGCATAATTTTCGATGCGGCGAAACGAGTCAATCACTCGTCATTCCTGCGCTGCGGGTTCGATTCCCGTCGGTCGCAAGATGTTTTGTTTATTGTTTTTTATTAATATATTTTTTTTTCTTAATTTTGGGTTAGTTTTGGTTAGCAGTTGGTTAGTTCTTGTTGCCGCCGTAACGAGCGAAGCGAGCGGAGGGCCATGCAAAGCCATAATAATACCTATGAACATTTATATTATAGTCGCCTTTTGACAAGATGATTCGGCTTGCGGTACACTACGTTAGATATGAATATGCGTCCGGCAAGCTGCCACTGCAATTCAGGACATTATTAAACTGGGCTAGATCAAAAAGTGCCATAAAATCCCTTAGGGCAGCAAGTTTGGGGTTTTAATCGTAGACATTCTCCAGCATAAATCTTACATTAAAATCACCCAGCAGTACAATGTCCTGGTTTTCAATTACTCTAAATGATGAGGGGTAATCAAAAAGAACCAGATAGTCATCCAAAAGTGAATTAGGTTGCATGTAAATAACAAAAATAAAAATATATGAATTATTAACACTTACTTTGCAACCAACAATGTCCACTGCAGGAAGACTGACTTCCAAGTCCTTCAAACTAACTCTGACTGAGGACAACTCATGTCTCACAGCTAGCAGAACTCCACCTCCTCTCTTAACACCAAGAGCCTCAAGAATTTCGGTCCTTACGATAGACTGTATAGTTGCTGCCAGAAAGTTCCTGGTCCTGTAAACCATCCTGAAGCCAATAGATACGGCCCTATAGAATTCATGTGTCTTGCTATTCAGTCCGCGAATATTTTGATAAATAGCAGAGATATTCCCACTGGACAAGGCTGCTAGTTTTTTTGTTTCCGGTGACTCTGCGTGGAGACAATTTATGTGTACCATTAGAATGGAAAATTCGCAGATTTGATCCACCAGCTTCAATACGCCTTTGAAATTCAATTTTCAAATTGCGATTTACTTGTTGCTGTTTGGGAGTCTTATCCACACTGACAGAGATGTGCCTTAGATCAGGATTTCATGGCATTATGAATGACCTCTTGAGAGAGATCAGCAGAACTACACATTACTCTAATCGGCCGGATTTTAGTCTCAACCTGCTTTCCCAATCGGTAGACCTTAATATCAATCTCCGAAAAATCAGACTCAACGCACTCCTTGATAATGGTTGTAACTGCTTTCTTAATGTCTTGCATAGATTCAGAGCAATTAAATAACATAAAATTATTTTTTCTTCAAACGTCAATAATTCCGTCATTACTCGACTGTGTAGGCGGCCGTGAAGTTTCGTTTTTCCTCCGCCGGAGCTTTACTTTTCACTTTTCCGCCGGCGGAGGTAAAAGTGTTGTCATAGCAACATAGATACAATGCAAACAGACAACAAAATATAAGCGTCAACAACTCAAGATTTATTAAACAACAATTTGTATTTATCACTCAATTTGTGACTGCATTTCTAAAAATCACTAATTTAGGAACAAATTGGTTATTATTTAATCGAACTTACTCAATAACTGCTTATCAATACGGAATTAAAACGCAATCGGTGACGCAATCTAAAAAAAAATAATTATTGTTGACAGTGTCCACTGACAGCTTTATGTTACGTTACTATAGCAACAACCTGTGCCTATTCACCGAGACCGGTCTAAGCCGCCTTGCGAACCCACTTATCTTTAATAATAATTAGATATTTTTGCTATTAAAAGAGATGATTTTGCATTGATTTGTCGACATTTGAAGAAAAAACAGCATATTTTATTTGGAGGAAAAGTTACTTTTCATGGCTTGCTCTCTATTACCAGCCTCACTCCGTTCGGCTGTTAAACACGAGCGCGCCATGAAAAGTATCACTTTTCCTCCATATAAAATAATATACTATTTTCTGCTCTCTCTCTGCTCAATATTACTCTTCGACACAGCATCTTCGGAATTAATATCAATATCCTGCATAACAACATTCTTCTCAAGATCAGCCTCCAATGTTGCCACTCTTTTGCATAGAAGTTCATTATTTGCCTTTAAAAGAGCATTCTTTTCTTAAACCTTCTTTAAAAGCTTCCAAAGCAGCCCTGTCGGTAGATGCTGGATCAGCCTTAAAAGTGACCCTACCTTGACCGCAAACAAGATCAACATCCTTACCACATAACTATTGCATATTAGGTTCTCTGCATTTAGGACACCACAGTAGAGTAGCACGGTTTTGAAGCAGGATCGTACGAACTTAAGTCGCTGTTTTCACACCACAACAGGTTCTACATATAGGTTTACAGCAAAAATCACAATTGCAGCCAAAAAGTTGCTGTTTATCCTACTTTGCCACACAGCTAACCCACAAACGTGACAAATGAGTTGATAACCAGACATCTTGTAGGTTAGAAATTGCAAACATACAAAAATAATGTAATTGGGGTAACCACTTTTGTAAACTATATTCCCACAGCTGAACTGGGCAAAAACTGGTAAATTCAACCCATAATTAGACTTTTATATAGGTAATACTAAATCAATTAAAAAGACAATCACATGTGCTCAAAACAAAACAATAACAATAGAACCCTCGAGGAATGGATCATTTTAAATTCTTTCGCGATATATATTATCTGGACAGTAAGATTAGAGATTATTACTGGAATAATATATGAGGAAATCGTTCATCTTTCTAACACCGATCCTGGATGAATATAGTTCGATCGTCGTGCTGGGTTAGCCGAGTCTAATAGTGTTCGGGCTAGCACAAATTCCAAAAATTGTTGTAATAACTATACTTAGGATTATTCTTTATTTTGTTGTAGCAAACACAACTTATTCATTTCATACCTTGTAATACATAAATAAAAAGACATACTGAATGCGAAAATAATATTGGCATCTGCTGCGAAGTGAGTTAAACCCCTTCAAAACGAAACGAATATACCTTAACAAAGAGTCTACCTGTGCACATAATATCCCTGAATGAAGAGCAAATTATCAGAGTCTCCCGTCCCGTTACTAATGTGTTCTTTCTTATTACCTTAATTCAGAATGTAGATCGGATGCGTCCCATTATAAGACACAAAAGATTAATTATGAGGCACTTACACCTGCGATTCCGCCGCATTGAAATTACATTATCAGCTTAAGTCCGCTTAATTACCTTATTACGTAAAATCTGTATGACTGAAAATTAATAAATATACAGTGTGTCCCCGGATAGATTTATATGTAAAAAACATAAAAATGTAAATTTGTAAAATGAGCAATAGTTATAAGTTCGATAATTGACTAACCCCACATTGCATAAATGGAAAAAATCTAATAATTCAAAATATGTCTAAACGTTGTTATTTAAGTTAAAAATATTTTGAATACCATTTTACGGTTGTTTAATTTAAATTTTTCTATAATTTTATAACACACACTTTACATTAAAAAAAAAGAAGTTTAATAAATATACAGTGTGTCCCTGGCTATGTAAAAAACATAAAAATTTAAATTTTTTAAAATGGGCAATAGTTAAGTTAGATAATTGACTAACCCCAAATTGCATAAAAGTTAAAAACAGAATTTAAAAAACGTCTAAACGTTCCTATTTAAATTTAAAATATTTTAATGCCATTTTACGGTTGTTTAATTTAAAATTTTCTATAATTTTATAAGACACACTACATTAAAAAAAAGGTTTGTTAGAGGTTAGCTAGATGTGGGTTAGTCTAATTTTCTTCTAAGCAAATAGATATATGAATTTATGTGGTTAATCAATTTTAATTAAATTTGTTGTATTTTTATTCATAAGGTTTGTTACAAATAAGTCAATCCAAAAAGCTTATATATGAAAATATATTTTCCGCATACAAAAATAATCGATTAAGCACATCAAAACAGGCGAAAAGGTTTTAGTCCCCAGATTCTTGTGCTGCAGACTGAAGATTTGCAGAAAGCCCATGATATACCAGGGGAATAAATTCCTTTAGCTGAAGGAGATCAACAGTTTCAAAGGGAACAAACACCTTTGTTATTAGAGTACTTAAATTGAATATCGAATGGGCAATGATTTTGAAAACGCAACCATTGAATTTACAGGTTTAATAATGCTTTGTTTATCTTTAAATTTTTTAATAACAAGTAACCAGACTACTGATGATATGATGCATCGTAAATTATCCTAAACTTTGTAAAATGCAGTGTGTTTCATTGAATTAAGGTATTCCCCTCTCATTTTAAAACGTAAAGCGTTGGGGGTCCAACATTATCAGGGTGGGGGCATGTGTGAACTACTAAAATATTTCAACGACTACACAATTTTAGCACAGAACGAGGACAAGCATACGTAAATAATAATCGTCAACTAAAAATAACAACGCGATTAGTTGGCTATAAGCAAAGTAGACCATTCGCACTTAGTCCACTTTGATTATGATTTAATAGACAAATCTTAAAACACCAAAACTTTGTATGTGCTGCCATCTATTCGAAAAGTATTAAAGGTGGTTTGGTCCATCTGAAAGATTATCAAAGTATGGTTTAAAAATTGTTAAAAAAAACAAGAATATAGTTTTGTGGGTTAGTCCACTATTATTTTTTTTTATGAGAGTGGCACACACACTAAAGGGAGATCCTATTATTGACACGGTTCTTGAATAGTTGTAGAATTTAATTAGGGGGAAACATGTCCTAGGAGTGAGTTCCACAGTGATGCAGTGCGCCAAACAAAGGAGTTCTTGTAAAGCGATGTTCTAGGTGTTTCCAGTTGTACGACGAACTGGTGCTCTCTTGCCGTCTGTCGTGACTATCTGACAGTCGTTGCCAGGAGCGGGGTGAGGCCGGCCAAATCCTGGGAACATCTGCCGTGAAAGTATCTGTAAAACGGGGACATCTCGACCAGATGTCTGCGATGTTCCAGACTATCCAGATTCCGGGTCAATTCCGGGTCGCCGATGAAACGCACAGCTTTCTTCTGAATGGAATTCAGCAGCTTCAGGGTGTGCTTTGGTGCGGCACCCCAGATGTGTGAGCAATATTCTAAGCACGGTCTCATTTGCTCTTTGTATAGCAAGAGCAACTGCTGCGGTGTATATAGTTTTTTGTTGCGAAATAGCGCACCAAGCTTCTGTGAGGCTGATGTTGCGATGTTAGCAACATGGTCATGCCAGGGCATATTGCCGTTGACCGAGACACCCAGCAGTCCGATTGACGATGATGAAGGAATTGTCGATCCTGCCATAATGATGTCAGGACCCTGCGTATTGGCCCTCTTGGTAAACGTGGCTGCTTGGGTTTTTGCTGCATTGAACTGGACCAAATTTCTGTCGCCCCAAGGTGGAACTTTCTCCAGGTCTTGATTAATTGCTGTAATCTGCTCCTGTCTGCGGTGATAAGTCTCAGTCGCTGGTAAAGGTTTTTCTGGTCTAAATTGGGAGATAAGGTGTCAGTGTCATCTGCAAAGCTGTAAAAAGGATTATTCGTTTCGGTCAGCAGGTCATTAATATAGATGAGGAACAGAGTTGGTGAAAGTATTGCGCCCTGAGGGACGCTCGCGTTAATGGTGAATGTGTCTGAGAGGTGTCCATCAACTGCAACGTGCAGATATCGGTTCTTAAGGAAACTGGCAAGCCAGCTGCAGAGAGAGGCTGGCAGTCCGAAGGACGGCAGTTTGTTGAACAATCCGTCATGCCAAACTCTGTCGAATGTCTTCGAAATATCCGACGCAATAGCTCGAGACTCCGTAGTTCTCAATTGCTCTACTCTATATGTGAGTGACATAGGTCAATATATCTCCTATCTCTCTTTGCGAAAGCCGTATTGATTATCGCTGATTATCCTGTTGTTCTCGAGGTACTTGAGTAGTTGCTGATTGACTACACGTTCCATGACTGAAGCTTATGGGAAGCAAGACAATTGGGCTATAGTTTGAGGGCGTGGTTTTCTTGCTTTTTTTTGGAACAGGTTGCACTCGAGCGACTTTCCAAGAAGATGGGTAAATCCCTTTTCGGTAAGACAGAGAAAAAATTCTGGAAAGAACGGGTGTTAGTTCGTTGGCGCAGTTCTTTAACACGATGGCAGTATTTCGTCCGATCGTGATGCCTTTTGCGTATCTAGTTCTTTAAGGATTTTACGAATCACCGTGAGGACGAAACTTGACTTCTGCCATGGGAGTGTTGATGTTCGATATGGTGAGGAGAGCCTTGCCTAAGGGGACGGCTAAGGTAGAGTGCGATGAAAACATTTTGGCGAGCATGTTTGCTTTTTTCATTGGCTGTAGTCGCCGTGATGCCACGTTCGTCTGTCAAAGGTGGGAGGGACGTTTTTGTAAAGTTATTACTTACTACCTTTGCTACCGGCCAGAAATTCCTGGAGCCACTGGGGCATTGCAAAAGTTTATTCCTGATCCTTTGATTGTGTTTGTCCTTAGCTTCGTCGATCGCACTTTGCACTCATAGCCTCAATTGTGACCAGAACTGTAATAATTACACCGGGTAAATCTCAATGTTTGGATCAAATTCTGGACTTGATTCCGACTGTGATGTTTTTTTGCGGATTTAATACAGTTTCTTATTTATTTTTTGAAGTGAAAGCTTCTATAGGTGCTTTTAGCTCAATTTTTCCTCGATAGGGAATAAGACTGGGCTGTCACGCATTAACGTTCGTTTGATAGGAAATTCCTAGTAGAAAACTCTAAATGTTGCATTGCTTGCTTCTCTATTTCTAAAATGTTGGGAAAATGGACATTTCAGGGAAAAAGTAAAAACATAGGTTTTTAATATTTTTATTTTTTTCTTGAAAAGTTTTTTTTGGAAACTCGATTACGTGACGAGAATCTACGCCTGTCAAAAGACGACGGTTTGGACATTATGATGCGTTTTATACAGGGTGAGTTAGTTTCTCCATTTCGAGTGTTGGCATGACACGTCACTACTTAATATTTTATTACAGGAAAACCAAATAATCCGGAGCAACCGTACATTAACGAGGAGGGTATAAGCAGAACATACCAAAAATCGCATCGATCAGATTGAAAATGCCGACTAGATGATTTTTGGATTTCAGTAATCTGCTTTAAGCATAGAATATTTTCAATAAAACAATCAGGAGGTTTACGAATACCTTGTGATCTGCTAGAATTGAAACCTGAAAATTTCCAATATTTCTGCAATCCTACGAGTCTGAATAGATAGCTTTGCTTGGCTTTTCTGAAAATGTTATGGTACTTCGATTATAAAATGAAACTAGATATATTAATACAAAGCAATATTTTGTGTATCTTCATCAAATTTTTAAAATACAAAAAACCTGCATCTTTCTTGTATTTGTCCTACTTGTACTTGTTTATAACAATCTGTTAAATTTTGCTTGTTAGTACATAATTACATACGTAAGTCATTTCTTGCTAGATGTCATTTGAAGTTAATTCTTTACACGATTTTTTCAAGCCGCTTTGTCCCATATATTAAAATGAAGGAATTAGGTACAAACTATTTTTAAAAACAGTAGCCTCTAACTCTAATTATCAGCAATAGGATCTTCCCACAAAGTGGCGGCATTTTTCAACTGCTGCGAGCGGCTTTTTTGACTTTCAACCGCCAAGCCATTCTTCGATAATCGTACCCGTACACATTATTAATGAATCCACGTGATTAATAGTTTGGCGGATTTCGGTAAAAAATACGCGCCTCGCCTCTGTTAGATTAATTACCTCTTTATTACCTTTTACGTTAAGCCTACTAGACAATTTAGTCAATCAAGCATATTCATTTTGAGTTAAAACAATATTTTTTAATTAGAAATTTGATCTGAGATGGCAGATGGATTTTTTTTATTACGCCTGTGCTGCGTGGGTCATTACGGAGATCATTAATACACGACCCCGCGGTAAGCTCTCACAGGCTAATAGCTATAAATAAAGTTGTTATAAATCTTTTGAAAAGGGGTAGCGCGGACTTTACATCCAGGGAGTGTCAAATGGGTGGCTAAATTAGTTTTTTACTTTTGGCCGATATTTTTGGTCCGCTTTCTAGCTTCTGACTAAAGGGGAGTGTTTGCTATGTCCTGTATTATATATACGTTATATATAATATACGCAATATATTCAAGAAGTGCAGGATATCTACTGCCTGCAGGATTGATCGGAGTTTTATGAGACCTATTTCATAACAAGTCATGGTTCTTTTAAAAAATTATGACTGCCATAAAGTTGAACCCATATAAGATTTTTGTATGTTATTTGACTTGGATAAAAGATTTAAATGGCAAAAGTATCTGCTTCCGAAAAGGCTGACAACGCTGTCACGTGTGAAAAAGCGGCTTTATTTATTAAAATATAGAAACATTTCATTAAAAATATATGTTTGTACTGAAGATTCACGTCCACATGTTGAATTTCAATGAGGTCGATTCAGTGTCAGGAATCCTTCATTTGTTTGAATTTTCTGAAAAGTCCTGGTAGCTTGTCAAGTCTTCTAAAATCAGATTTAGAGAAATATATCTATCCTCTTGGGCGATTTTCTGATTTCTTAGTAAATAATGATAATTTTCTTGCAAACATTTTACTGAATGATTTTTAAATTACATAGACGTTAATTTAATATTAGTTTATGTTGGTTCATCTAGTGAAACTGCTAGCATTGTCAGGATATTTTTTAATTTAAAAATATTTTTATACATAAAAATGTATAATTTTCTTGCAAATATTTTCCTAAATGATTTTTAAATAACCTAATAGACTTTAATTTAATATTAGTTTGTGTTACTGATATTGCTGGCATTGTCAGGATATTTTATCATTTAACATAAAAAATTATAATTTTCTTGCCAATATTTTCCTGAATGATTTTTAAATCATCTAGACGTTACTTTAATACTAGTTTGTGTTACTGCAATTGCTAGCATTATCATATTTTTAAAATTAAATAGTATATTTCCTAACTAGTGCGGAAAGTGCCACTTTTCCGCACGCGATTGCAGTTGGCCAAACGACGCGTAGCGGAGTTCGGCCAAGCAATCAAGTGAGGAAAAGACACTTTCCGCACGAGTTAGGAACGCTATTTTTTCTACTTGCGTGCGGAAAGAACATGTAAAAATAAAGAAACAACATATTGAAATTTTATTAATTTTTATTAAAGCATAAAGAGAAACTACAATCTATTCTACTACTTATGATTAATATTAATAGTAAATTGGCAATTTGATGCATTCTGTAAGTTGATCGCTGATGCTATTAGTTTTTTTGGACCACAATATCATAAACGCGTCTTGCTTTAAGTTGACGTTTTTAATTTATTCGAATTGTTGACAGTAAGTTGGCAGGGCGATAAAGGCAAAATTTGACATATACGCTAATTGTTATAACTGACACTGACGTGGCCTACTAATTGTTATGTTATTATTAATAGCAGTTATTGATATTGTTGATACTGGGTGTCCCAAATTTGTAGGTATATTTCTTTTGTATAATAATTCTTTAATAATTATAATTAGTTTTCCGCTTTGTTATAACGAACATGACGCGTGCCCCTAAATTTGGTATTATCAATATAGAAGTTACTGTGTGACAAATGTGTATACTTTTTTTGATATTTTTACTTTTCCGAACTAGTGCGGAAAAGTAGTGCGGAAAAGTGGCACTTTCTAAACTAAATTGAGTGCGGAAAAGTGAACTTTTCCGCACGCAAGTAGAAAAAATATATTTAGACATATAAATTTATATAATTTTCTTTCAAACATTTTCCTGCATAATTTTTGAATAACCTAGACGTTGATATAATATAAAATAAAAAAAAATAAAAATACAATTTTTATTTGCGGTACAAGACCATTAAATCATTAAATACAAAAAAGAAGAATAATAAATATATAAATAGGAAGCAAAGCAATAAATACAACACATTGGAACAAAAGTTGATTTACCATCCAGCCCAATACCTAGAGTACCACAGGTTCAATCACACTCTTAAGTTAGGTTGACTATCAAATTTCAATATCAGTTTATGTTACTGAAACTGGATCAGGTTATTTTTTAATTTAAAAAATATTTTTAGATATAATAATGTATAATTTTCTTGCAAACATTTTCCTGACTGATTTTTAAGTAACTTAATAGACGTTAATTTAATATTAGTTTGTGTTACTGATATTGCTGGCATTGTCAGGATATTTTAAAATTTAAAAAATAATTTTTAAACATAAAAATGTATATTTTTCTTGCAAATATTTTCCTGAATAATTTTGAAATAAGACGTTGATTTAATATTATTTTGGGTTATTGAAATTGCTAGCATTATCAGAATATGTTTTTATTTAAAAATATTTTTAAACATGAAAATGTATAATTTTCTTACAAACATTTTCCTGGATGATTTTTGTATAATAACTTAGACGTTAATTTAATGTTAGTTCATGTTTCTGAAACTGTCATTATTAGGATTTCTTTATTTAAAAAATATTTTTAAACATTTTATTTGACAATTTTCTAACTATTTGATTGTTAATTTAATGTTATGTTAGTTCATGTTTCTGAAACTGCCATTATTAGGATTTTTTTATTTAAAAAACATTTTTAGACATTTTATTTGACAATTTTCTATCTATTTGATTGATTTTTTTATCATCATTTATCACAACACTTGTTTTCCTACCATTCGGTATGTCTTTTTTATCTAACGGAATATTTTATTGTTATTTTATTAAATTCTTTAGCGGCATTTAATTATTTACAGGTGTTGCCACATACTACTAACTGGATTAGGTCGGGACTCTAAACTTTTTGTTTTAAATATCTTCACACAAAATCCTTGGGGGGCTCCTATCAGGTCAAGAAAACAGAGAATATCATCCCCAAATCAAATTGTTTATTAATATTTTTTTAATTAAAAAAAAATCATAAAAATGCTAGCAGTTTTAACAACACAAATTAAGATTTGATCAAGACGTCTTATCTGAGAATCGTTCGGGAATTATGCATTATTTACTTAGAAATCAGTTTCAATAATTACAATACATAAAATTATCTGCATAAAATATTGCCGCATGAATCCAGGTACCCCATCTAGTTACGAGAGGCTCAGGTGGTAATGGTCATCCGGGCAAATTCGCCTTGTAAAACTGCACTCTTAATGGGGCCTTAATTAATGTTTTTGCACATTTGTTATTAAGTCATTGACCAATGGGAAGGATGCTCTGCAAGTTACATAAATTAAATTTTCATAAAACGTTTTTAAATTCTGTCCTGCCTTTACCATATACGGCGCAGCATCGGACAGCAGGACAGGAATTTTATCTATAGGAATTGAATTCGGCAAACAGAAATGCGTTAATGTTTCTTGAATAAAACGGGTAACTTTAAAGTTGTTTATTACTTCCAGTTCCTTTACAGCTAAGCTTTTCCAGCTTCTTTTTCTGTGAGTTTTCCTATCATTAAATTAACTATATAACGACGAGACGAATCAGTTGTTTCGCCGACGACAATATACATATAATTACCTCCAATTTCGTTCTTTATTTCATCTAGCACGGTGCACACCTTTTCAACGATGTTTTTTCTTAATGTTGGTTCATCTGGAGCATTAAATTTTTAATATTTTTGTACTCAATGCATTTTAATGACTTTTCACTTTTAAAATATAATCCTTTAATTTAAACATGGTTAGTTATAAGGACTCTTCGAAATATAATAAAAACGAAGCTTCCTATCAAGAGATCTCATTTGCAGGTGTGAACCTAAAATATCAGTAGAACCACATTTTTTTATTAAAATATTTCGATATTTTAATAAATATTACCTGTAGGGTAAGCTGGTGAACGTTCGGAGGTCGGTGGGGCAAATTTTGATACCAGCCCGTCCTCAATCCAAACCAAGCATGGGATAACCATCTTTCGTCTCCTTCACGTCATCCGCGCCTATCGTTCTCTGACCAGAATCGATTTCATGTATATTATGTTCTACCATTCGTGTCAACCAATCTGTATAAAATCAAATATTTTGCTATTTTATGCGGATGAAGTTTGACTTCTAGTGTGTGGTCCAGAAGTACAGGGTTTTCCAACAAGGACTAGACAAGGCGATTTTTTGACTTTCCTTGTACTTTTATAAAAAAAAACTGAAATAGCCGTCATATGTAATTTTCTCCCGCGAATTCGGATATGTTCAGCAACAAAAAAAAAGTGAACATCAAATAAAAGTGCTAGGGGTCACTTTGATATTTTTTTAAATGGAACACCCTGTATATTACTACATTTTTGGACTCTCTAAAAAAATCTAAACACATTTTGTATATAATATCCTATACCTATCTTTAGCTGTTTACCAAATATTGACACTTGAAAGTCTACCCGACTTTCAACTGATATAGGTATAGGATATTATTTTTTGACACTCTGACAGGCTCTAAAATCTAAACCGCACAAGATCAAAGAAAACGGTTTGCACATTCCTATCTTATAAGTTTTCATAAACTATCGAATGACAGTATCTTCGAATTTAACCTGCGGATAAAATTAACTGGAACTTTTAAACCTCCGGTTAAATTCAAAGTTACTATCATTCGATAGCTTATGAAAACCCAAGATAGGAATGTGCAAACCATTTTCTTTGATCTCGTTCGGTTTAGATTTTAGGGCCTGTCAAAGTGTCAAAATGCCCGACTTTCAACTGTCAATATTTGGTAAACAGCTAAAGATAGGTATAGGATATTATACACAAAATGTGTTTAGATTTTTCTAGAGAGTCCAAAAATGTAGTAATATACAGGGTGTTCCATTTAAAAAAATATCAAAGTGACCCCTAGCACTTTTATTTGATGTTCAATTGTTTTTTGCTGAACATATCCGAATTCGCGGGAGAAAATTACATAAGATGGCTATTTCAATTTTTTTTGTAAAAGAACAGGGAAAGTCAAAAAATTGCCTTGTCTAGTCCTCGTTGGATAACCCTGTACAGGGTGTCCAATTTTCGATACTTTTGCTGGGTATCTCCTTTATTAGTAGAGATAGAGGGATGCGGTTTTCGCAATACTGTGCTACTTTTTTGAGAAACGAAAGATGTCGCTTACATAATTTCCATAGCCCTCTTAGTTTTTAAGATACAGGGTGAAATTGAAAATTTTCAATTTTCGGGCACCCCTCGTATCTCGGTTATCTTATAACTATTCGAAAAGGTAAAAACGGAAGCCTACATAGTTTTTTACGTAAAATTCAGTGGCGTACTCGCTTTTTTTCTAGAAGGCTCCATTTCACAGAAATGAAACACAATTTGGTTTTTTTAAATGGCACACCCTGTATATTTTCTACTAGTTTGGTGGCGCTGGTTATAGGCTTTTCAAAAATATATAATAGTTGGTATGTCTTCGTAGTAATAAAGCTAAAATTTTAAAATTTAAATGAAAAAAAACTTATTGCAACCATGCGGTGATTATCATTGATTAAAAACAATAGAATACCTTGAAAACAAATCAAATTTATTTCGGAATAGTTCCTCTTTTTGAAACAAGAAATATATTTTTTATTTACTAATTTATTAATCGAGACGAAAAATATTACCGTGTTAAAGAGAATATTTTATGACTACTATCAAAGATACATACAAGTAATACCTATGTATCTTTGCTACTATTAATCCTAAAAATATAAATTTTTATATTACCGATTAAATTTATTAAACAAACTCACACTAAATATATAAAGATTTTTTTCCATTTTATTTATTAATCATAAATACTGTTCAAAATGGCTGCCGTTTTCTCTAATAGCATATTCACACATTTTTGTAACTCTTCGTAGAGCGTTTAAAATTATTAATGAACGGCCCTGCAAGTTCTTCCATGGAACAATTTCGGGTCTTGTAAACTTTATTTTGCATGAAACCCCATAAAAAAATCTAATAAAGAGAGATCGGGGGATCGTGAAGGCCACCTTATAGGTCGATTAGTGGCTATCCATCTATTGGGAAAATTATTTTCAAGAAAAGGGCGTACTATCTGAGCATTGTGAGCAGGTGCTCCGTCTTGTTGAAAATTTATATTATTTAACTGAGCTAAGGGGACATTATCTAGCAGCTCAGGCACAACATCTTGTAGAATTTCCAGATAACAGTTTGCGGAGAGACCTCCTTCATAAATGCGATACGCTATTTATCTTTCCAAAATAAAACAAGCAACACTAAACCCAAAACGTCCTTGTTGTTCCCGTTCAAATATGACGTGGTGATTTTCTTGCGACCAATATCTTGTGTTATGCCGATTAAATATGCCGGCACTCGAAAAATAAGCTTCATCAGACCATATTACTGATCTGGCAAAATTAATATTGGTTCGAATTTGTTCCATATACCAATTGCAAAAAATTAAACGTCGTTCTGGATCTCCTAGATGGAAATGGTGTACGATTTTTATTTTATAAGGACGAAATTTATATTTTCTTAATATTGTCTGTACCCGAGCCTTGAGCACACCGACTTCTTTCTCAATGCCTCTACATGAACTCGAAGACTCTGCTTCTACACAAGCTAAAACGTTAACCTCGTCGGTTTCACGGTTCTCCTTATTATAGGATTTTGGCCGAGGCTGCATAAAGGATCCATTATTTACTAAATTTGTCTTTAGTCTGAAAAAGATATCGGGGCAAGGCTGCCTTCTTTCCGGAAACCTACGTAGAATAAAACAAAATATTTACTTATATATAAAAATGAATGACGAATATAAAACATACCTATTAAAATATAATTCGGAAGCTTCATGTCTGTTTTCATTACAACGAATAAAACAAACGAGCATATCATATTTTTCATAATTCTGATATCTAATTTCAGCCATTGCCATCCTTTTAAGCGCAAAATAATTCACAATAACAGGTAAACACTTTTTGCAAACAACAATCTAACTTTGACAAGTGGCCCAAATGACAACTTTAATTGACGAAATTTTTGTTTCTTGGCCGCGGCAGCACGGCCTACTTGAAAAAATATATTTTTTCTTTAAATGTTCAAATTATAGTTTTATTACTATGGAAACATACCAGCTATTATATATTTCTGAAAAGCCTATAACAAGCGTCACCAGACTAGTAGAAAATATACAGGGTGTTCCATTTAAAAAAACCAAATTGTGTTTCATTTCTGAGAATTGGAGCCTTCTATAAAAAAAGCGAGTACGCCACTGAATTCTACGTAAAAAACTATGTAGGTTTCTGTTTTTACCTTTCCGAAAAGTTATAAGATAACTGAGATACGAGGGGTGCCCGAAAATTGAAAATTTTCGATTTCACCCTGTATCTTAAAAACTAAGAGGGCTATGAAAATTATGTAAGCGACATCTTTCGTTTCTCAAAAAAGTAGCACAGTATTGCGAAAATCGCATCCCTCTATCTCCACTAATAAAGGAGATACCCAGCAAAAGTATCGAAAATTGGACACCCTGTACACTAATTTCTTTGTTGTTTTCTCATCCCTCACTAATTAATCTAAAGCAGGTTCTGGCGACTTTTTCTTTCTGTCATGGATATATAGTTTTTTCTTAATTACACACATTCTTGTAAATAAGTTATTGCCTGCACACATTATGTGTCAACTGTCAAATAATCGTTTCTCACATAATTTATGATCAAGCGTAGTGCTGCGAGAAACATTATTATGAATGTCATCATATACGGTTATAAATTCTACACTTTCGGCTACACAATTTTTATTGAAAATATTTAACTAAAAATTCATATTTTTTGTTCACAATTGTGACTTTTATTGTTTTGATTGTTCAACTATCAAAGAGACTACTTATATTATCACGTTTTTTTTTATTACAGGGATAACGAGGAACTTAAGAGACCTAGACAAAAGAGACCCATAAAGTCTCTTAGCTTGACAACGTCAGAATTTTCAAGTGGCCTGAAACCGGCAAAGAAAAGAAGGAAAAACAACCCAGATAGTTAGTTCTTGTTGAACGAATATGAGCACCATCTGTATATTTTATTAAAAGTTAATAAAACAACCTGTTTTAACGTTTATAGAATTTTCTTGAGCCTAATGTACCTTAATTAATAATTTTATTTCACTTCATGCTTAACATGACGCTAAGTGGTTTTCCCAAATCACGTTCCGCTTCCGCGCTGGTGGTCCCGGGTTCCACAGTAGGAATATATGGACATGATGGTGCTTCCAGGATCAAAATATTCCGGAAGTAAACTCCCCGGCCATTCGGATCTCCGGGCGCTGGGTGGCCCTGGGAGCCCTTCATTCCGCATTTCACAGACAGCAAAGATACCGAACCAATTTAGAAT
>MU183475.1:197908-271728 GCA_016904865.1 Pissodes strobi | reverse complement strand
TAAATAAACAAAATTGCAGAATATGGGCATGCAGAAGAGAATCCCAGAGAATTTCTTCAACACGTTCGAGATCCGCCAAAAGTTACAGTTTGGTGTGGTGTGTCCAAGGAAAAAATTTATGCGCCATTCTTTTTTGGAAATCCAATGGCAAATTTCCGTACATATGTCGATATGCTGGATTTTTTTTATCCTCAATTACAGCCGGAAAATATATTGAATTCAGTGTACTTTCAACAAGATGGAGCTACACCCGACTATGCATTAATTATCAGTAATTCACTAAACAACGTCTTTGAAAACAGGTGGATTGGAAGAGGAGGTCCCGAGGGATGTCCTATTCCATGGGCTCCTCGTTCCCCGAACTTAACTGTTTCAGACTTTTTCTTATGGGGATATGATAACAATAATTCACTACCACAAACGTTAGAGCAGTTAAAAGCAAATATCCGCAACGTGATAGAAAATATTTCAGAAGAATTAGTCCATAGTTTGAATAGGTTTGTTACGAGGTTTGTTACCAACTTGGATAAATGCCAAGATCTTGGCCAAGATAAATGCATTGAAGTCGGTGGAAGACAGTTCCAACATTTGCAGTAGTGATTTTTTTTTATAAGTGCAGTTTTTGGTTTATTATCAATGTTTATATAAATTTAATTAGTTAGTAATTGTTACATCTTTAACGATATGTTGATAGGCTTGGATGTTCTTAGGTTACCACCATAACTGGTATTGCCTCGGGTATTGCCTTGTTTAGTAAATTTTCATGGTTTACTATTCGCTTCCTACGTGTTAAAGATCCTGTGTTTTGCAATAATTTCCGTACCAGGTTTTAATTGCGTTTTTTGTGAGTAGAGTTTTATTAAACATATTCCTAAATCTTCTTTGAGTTGTTATTATTGACTGGGTTTCTGCAAACATTATCACACACTTCCCGTCGAACTTCCCCTTCTCTTTCAAGGATAACCTTTTACACTTCTACTTCGAAAGAATGTTTTAAAAGTGATCGACACTATATTAATTTATGGGATAATGCTCGGGATAGTGTGAATTTGTTTCCATAGCCGACTTCTTGAAAAGTAACATTAACCGCGAAATTTTTATCGATATGCAGAATGTTTTTGGAGCTCAATGAATCCTTTGTTTTAAAAAATAACTATAACTGGTAATACGTTTTTGAAAAGGGAAAGGAATAAGCCTTAAGATTTTGAGAAAATATACAGGGTGTTTCATTTAAAATAAAAAAGTTGTCCCGAGAGTTGTCCTATACCTAAATTTAGGCTATTTTGTTTTCGGTACTTCCGTTTGTCAAAATAAAATGACATATACCTACTTACCTCAACAAAAACTACTGTTTAAGGGCAAAATGGGAAACAATATAACCACCCTGTATCAACTTTGTTTTGAACGCTATTCATAGGGTAATGATTCAAACGCTTCTATAGGGGCGGCTCACTCCCGAAATCCGAGCCGAAATCTCTGTAAATTTTCTTCCGAAATCCCGCGAAATCGTTTCGAAACCTCGAAATCACATCCGAAATCTTATTCGAAACCCTTAGTTGTATCTAGGGTTGCCAGGTTTAAATTTAAAAATCATAGGACACAAGTTCACAAAGGGAAGGACAGATACTTGGACAGATACAAACAAAGAAGGACATTTTTTATTAAACTAAAACACGATTTATTTTATATAAAAAATTAAATATTTTTATAAAATTGTAATAAGGATTCCCCTTGGGATTCCCTTAATTTGCTCATTTGGAGGAAGGGTTTTTAAAAGACCTGTCGATGTCACTAGAAAACCAAAGAAATCGTCATTTATCCGTTTTTTTTCTCTCGGAAATTTTAAAATACTATAAACTTCGAAGCAAAGTAAATCGGCTTCTTCAAGTTTTTGATCCGTTTGAAAAAAAAATTCAGGGTGTTGTGAAAAAAACTTAATTGTTATTCAGTTTTCTGTGCTATAAAATCATTTTCAGAAAAAAAAAACCTGAAGAGAAATGGAAATTTGATCTTCTTGGGAAACGAAGTATCTTGATTGCTGGAATTTTTTTATTAATCTTTCTATGGCTGGAAATAGGTAAACCCTCGGGTAAACCTAGCCAACGGGTGGGCATATGTCTTAGAATAGTTCTCGGAATAGTTTTATATTCCAAATCAAGGAAATTACAAACATCTTTTAATTCTTTGTACCTTTTTGCTTGGGATGAAAAATGGCCGAATTTTTTTAAAATTAATGTTTCCACATTAAAACAGAATTTTGTGGAAGCATTTTTCAGAATTGTTCACTATATGAGTAGGACAACCGAGAGGACAACCCACTGCTAGATTTGTATTATTTTCTTTATAAAATAATTGGTACACAGAATGAAAGCGTCCAAAATTTACACTTGCATTATCAGCCGAATAGCAAGACATGTTGTTTAATGATAGCCCAGCATGTTGAATTCTGTTTCTTAAATTAGCATAAATGACATTTACTGCCTCGTGGGGGTCTTCGAAAGAATCAAGAAGATATAATTTTGTTTCTTTTGATGGAATATAATACCTTAAAAGTATTGGAAATAGCTTAGCCGAGAGCTTAGCGCTTCCGTGATTAGAAGCTTCTGTTGAGATTCCAAAAAATGTTTCTTTGCGAAGCTCACATAATGCATTTTCTATTGATATAGGGCCAAGATCATTAAAAGCTATCAAGCATAATTTTGGAATTGAGCCATATTTGTTTCGGGAGGTTTCTTACAATATGGAAAAAATAGTAGCAACTTGGCCTGAGCACCATAGTTAAAAATATAAAAAATATAATTGTTTATCCTTTGACAAAGCTTTTTAACTGAGTTTTTAACCTATAGGTATGTGTTTCCTGAGGCCCTGAAAACCGCCAAAGCTATCCCAATTGTTAAAAATAAAGGGTCAGTTCGTGATGAGGCAAACTATCGGTCTATCCCTGCTGCCGATATTCTCGATGGGATTTGAATACTTATGAAATTCCAAATAAATCCCTACTTTGAGGAAAATAACCATTTCATTCAAATCCATTACGGGTTTAGAAATGACAAGTCGACCACACTTACGGTGGAAGGTTTTATGGGATTTGTGGCGGAGGGGTTGGAAAGGCGTCTGGACACGTAGGTGTGCCTCATTTTTTTACTTGAATAAAGCATTTGATTGTGTGTCTTTTGAGATACTTTTAAATAAACTTTCTTAATGCAATTTTCACCCGAATAGTATTGCCTTTGTTGAGTCTTACTTGCGTGGGCGCATCAACAGTATGTGTTCAGAATTCTTAAGGTAATCTTCCCCTCAGGCATGGAGTTCCGGAGGGCCCAGTATTGGGCCGTCGATCTACTTTTCCTGATTTACATTAATGATCTACCTTGTTTTGCTGCTGCGTCTCCTCAGCGCAAGTTGATGCTTTTTGCCGATGACACTACCAATCTGCAACATTACCACTCGCATTATCACCCCTATAACACCCTTGGAAACCTTAACACATAATGAGTAGCTAAAAATACGAGGCTGGTTTATATCCAACCAGCTTAGTGCAATGCAGCTAGAACACAAAACATATTTTTTTCTCTTAGAAGAAGGCAGCAGGTCTTGCCTAGTGAAGAGTCGGTAAAATGTCTGGATTTTTTTTTATATCCTGGCTTAACCTGGGAGACTCACGTGAACCGGCTGTCTTCCAGGCTCTCCAGACACTTAAGTAATCTTGTTACAAAAGATATTTTAGCTATTTTGTTTCAAATATGTCCTATGCAGTTTTGACTTGGGGGCACTCACCACATTGTGCTAGGGAGAAGATTGAGGAGAAAATGTACTTATTCGTATATTGGCGGGACTAAAATACAGGAAGCTTCCCAGGATTATATATACTTATTTTTTCTTCAAACGTCAGTAAATCCGTCATTACTCGACTGTGTAGGCGGCCGTGAAGTTTCGTTTTTCCTCCGCCGGAGCTTTACTTTTCACTTTTCCGCCGGCGGAGGTAAAAGTGTTGTCATAGCAACATAGATACAATACAAACAAACAACAAAATAAGCGTCAACAACTCAAGATTTATTAAACTACAATTTGTATTTATCACTCAATTTGTGACTGCATTTCTAAAAATCACTAATTTAGGAACAAATTGGTTATTATTTAATCGAACTTACTCAATAACTGCTTATCAATACGGAATTAAAACGCAATCGGAGACGCCATCTTAAAAAAAAATAATTATTGTTGACAGTGTCCACTGACAGCTTTATGTTAAATTCATCGACACCGGTCTAAGCAAGGCCACCTACGACCGTGGTCTAAGCCGCCTTGAGAACCCACTTATCTTTAATAATAATTAGATATTATTACTATTAAAAAGAGATGTTTTTGCATTAATTTGTCGACATTTGAAGAAAAAACAGCATATTTTATTTGGAGGAAAAGTTACTTTTCATGGCTTGCTCTCTATTACCAGCCTCACTCCGTTCGGCTGTTAAACACGAGCGCGCCATGAAAAGTATCACTTTTCCTCCATATAAAATAATATACTATTTCAATCCATTTACATTCTGGCCTGCCGCAGCTAGTAGGGAAAATATTACTCAATATATACACGACTCACCATGAGGTACACAGATATTATGCTACACGAAGTAACTCGGAACATATAGTGCTTGACTTCCACAGGCTTGCATGGGCTCGTAGTACTTTGGAGTTATGTTTTTAATGTCCTGCCTGGGCATGGGAGAGAGCTCAGTGAAGTTGCCTTTAAATCTAGAATTAAGAAATATCCTCGGAAATATCTCATCAAAAAAGCATTTTACCCAACAGAGTTGTACCTCAAAAATAATTTTAATGATAAGTATTTGACGTTTATTTTAAGTAGTATTGTTTTATATAGGCTAACTGATTGTATATTTGTAAGGTTTATTTTCTTCTTTTAAAGTTTATTTAATCTACGTATAGTTTTGTGACTATTTCCTCCGAGTTTCCTCACTTGTAAAAGCGCTGTTGTGTAATTAAGTATTACCAATAAAATATCTATGTATCTAATGGCAAAGATTAGAAGAAAAACCTTGAGAAAAACCCGTAGTGTTGATGTAAGATACACTAGTTGATATGCAATTTTTTACTAAAATCTAATGTTTGGCATTCAGTTGGACCCTAACAGGAACCAGTAATTATTTGTAAACATATGGAAAAAAACTTGAAAAAAAATGTTAAAAATCTAAAAAGATTCTAATTATAACTGATTATTATACGTATCTAGACATTTACAAGTACCTATAACATAACATATATCGAGACATATCTACTTAACAGCTTAGAATACACTAAATCGATGTTGCGTGTAGGTGCATCAAAAATTTATAAACATATGATACACCTACACCTATATAAAACCGAGATTTTTCAATATCTAAAAGCGAGTCTAAAAGTTAGAGAAATGCATATTTTAAGTGGTCACATGAAGCTCGAGAAAAGGCTGGTTCTTTACAATTTATGAGTACTTTTATAACAGTTTGGCACCTACTAATTTTCAGTTTAAATAATAGTTTCTCTTCATAGCAGCATTTGATTGCAACAACTTCTTCATCTGGCAGTATTTCTTGGATTACACACACAAAGTTGTGTAAGAATATCATCATCCTCTTTGAAAGAGGAGTTCGTATTCAGTTTCCTAGAATAGAAATAAAGAATTACTGAACAATCTTATTTCATTACTTTTCATGAAGAACTTATTTCCTTTTTCTTATAAGTATTAGCTTTCCTTTACGTCCTTTGTTCTGTTCAATCTTTTCTCTGAGCCCTCCTTTGAGTTTCTTCTTATCTAGTTTTCTTGTCTTCTTCTTTTAGTCAATTTTGACTCTGTTTGAGTTTGGGTGAGAAAAAATCTTTTTTTAAGCGGAGAAGGTATCATAATTGCATTTTCAGACGTTGAGTTTTCATTTCTGTCATTCCAAGTTTCGGTCCGGTTGTTAATAATTTAATTAATTTCATATTACCTGGTTCAGGATTTCGGTTACTCTCGTCTTAAACTGCCTTCAAAACTTCATTAATTGTGTGCTATTCATTTTCAGCAGCTATCGCCCTGTTCACAATTTCCCTCGCAATTTCCTTAATATTTCTGTCTTCATGTATAGGTTTTTATATTTTTCTACTCGTTTTTTTTATATATTTCTATAAGAAGTACAAGTCACTAAAATGTCTTCATCCTCAGCTTTGTCTCATTCATTGTTAATTTTAAATACTTACTGCGTGTTTTTATGTGGAATATATTTGTCTCGATATTTGCTGACAAAACCGTCTTTCAACTTTTTCATTTTTGTGGTGCATCTGTTATAGCCATTCATAGGCCAACATCCTACATATATGGAGGATGTTGGTTCTCCATATTCTTTCGTGGGAGAATTGGTTTGCGTTTCTTCAAAATTTATGATTGTTACTCAAGGGGAATCATGATTTTTCTCATAAGTAAATAACAGTCTTGAAGTTTTTAGATTATACCTCGAATAAACTTTATAGAATCAGCTTTGCACGTTGGTATTTTTTAAATAAATCTTAATTCGTGTAAATAGTGTGGTTTTTATTAAATACAACTAAGTACTCGGTTAAATGGAATCTGAAAGTGTGGCGTCATGGAATTTCAAAATTTTCCTATTATCTTTTAATCGCTATTTAAGTGTCCTTTATTATTTATATTCGTAATAGTACCGATATACCAAATATCACCTCATTAGGAACTTTTTAACACCTTTATATAGATATCAGTCATTGAATCGGTCGCATAATGTATTATGTACATAATTCCTTAACTGAGCTATTTACGAGGCTAGTATGTCCTAGATAAACGTTTCATTAGGAGGTGAACCAGATTTTTAATTGTGTACCAACATTTCACAAATCCTTTCGGAATTCCGCCGGAATCTCATAGAAAATGGAACACCATTACTTCGCAAAATCTGGCATTACAATTCTGCAAACTGGGACGATATAAGGAAGTTCTACCCAGATTTTCCTTGGTTCGACGTTTGCTTTGGCACCCCGTTTGGCACTAACGACCCGTCATTCAGTCTGCTGCGAAAAGATTACGCAAGTAATCTCAGGAATGGAAGCATACATTCCATCAAGTTACCGTCAAAAGGAGAGCCCTGGTTCGACAGAAGATGCGAAAGAGCCGTAGGTAGGAAACAGCAAGACTACAAGTACTGGCAGCAAAATCAAACCGCTGAAAATCGCAATTATTTTGTCGAAGCGAGAAACGAATGCAAACGTGTGATCGACGAAACTAAGGACAAACACAATCGAAGGATCAGGAATAAACTTTTGCAATGCCCCAGTGGCTCCAGGAATTTCTGGTGGGTAGCAAAGGCAGTAAGTAATAACTTTACAAAAACGTCTCTCCCACCTTCGACAGACGAACGTGGCATCACGGCGAGTACAGCCAAGGAAAAAGCAAACATGCTCGCCAAAATGTTTTCATGGCACTCTACCTTGGACGGCAAGGCTCTCCCCATCATATCGAACATCAACTACCATGGCAGAAGTCAAGTTTCATCACCTTGATATTCGTAAAATCCTTAAAGAATTAGATACGCAAAGGCATCAGGACCGGACGGCATACCTGCCAATCGTGTTAAAAAACTGCGCCAACGAACTAACACCCGTCTTTTCCAGGCTTTTTTCTCCATCTTACGGAAAAGGCGAGGGAAAAGGGATTTACCCATCTTCTTGGAAAGTCGCTCGAGTGCAACCTGTTCCAAAAAAAGCAAGAAAACCACGCCCTCAAACTATCGCCCAATTGCCTTGCTTCCAATAATCTCCAAAGTCATGGAATGTGTAGTCAATCAACAACTACTCAAGTATCTTCGAGAACAACAGAATAATCAGCGATAATCAATACGGCTTTCACAAAGAGAGATCGACAGGAGATATATTGGCCTATGTCACTCATATACGGAGTAGGGCAATTGACAACTATGGAGAGTCTCGAGCGATTGCGTTGGATATTTCGAAGGCATTCGACAGAGTTTGGCATGACGAACTGCTCAACAAACTGCCGTCCTTCGGTCTGCCAGCCTCTCTGCAGCTGGCTTGCCAGTTTCCTTAAAAACCGATATCTGCACGTTGCAGTTGATGGACACATCTCAGACACATTCACCATTAACGCGGGCGTGCCTCAGCGCGCAATACTTTCACCAACTCTGTTCCTCATATATATTAATGACCTGCTGACCGAAACGAATATTCCTGTTTACAGTTTTGCGGATGACCTCAATTTAGATCAGAAAAACCTTTACCAGCGACAGACTTATCACCGCAGACAGGGGCAGATTATAGCAAGTAATCAAGACCTGGAGAAAGTTCAAACTTGGAGTGACAGAAATTTAGTCCAGTTCAATGCAGCAAAGACCCAAGCAGCCACGTTTACCAAGAAGGCCAATACGGCGTGCCCTGACATCATTGTGGCAGTATCGATCATTCCTTCATCCTCGTCAATCGTACTGGTGGGCGTCTCGGTCAACAGCAATATGTCCTGGCATGACCATGTTGCTAACATCGTACAATCAGCCTCCCAGAAGCTTGGTGCGCTATTTCGCAGCAAAAACTGTATAACCGACAGCAGTTGCTCTTGCTCTACAAAGCGCAAATAAGACAGTGCTTAGAATATTGCTCACACATGGGGGGTGCCGCACACCCTAAAGCTGCTGGATTCCATTCAGAAGAGAGCTGTGCGTCTTGTCGGCGACCCGGAGTTGACCCGGAATCTGGATAGTCTGGAACACCGCAGACATGTGGCCCAGATGTTCCTGTTTTACAGATACTTTGACGGCAGATGTTCCCAGGATTAGGCCCGCCTCATCCCGCCCTGGCAACGCCTGTCAGACAGTCACGACAGACGGCAGGAGCACACCAGTTCGTCGTACAACTGGAAACACCTAGAACATCGCTTTACAAGAATTCCTTTGTCTGACGCACTGCATCACTGTGAAACTCACTCCCAGAACATCTGTTTCCCCCTAATTACAACTTACAACTATTCAAGAATCGTGTCAATCAACATCTTCGCACACACACACCGCTAGTCGAGCGCCATAGGATCTTCTTTTAGTGTGTGCCACTACCATAAAAAAAACAAATATTGTTGTTTGGAAAGTTTTTATATAAATATAAAAGAACTTGCATAATATTTTAAAACAGACGTTTATTATTTTTAATTTCATTCATTAATTACCTACTAAGACTACATGGCAAGCATAGAATATTGACTAAAACTTGCGGAGGAATTGAAGATATGTATGTTTGAGCATTTAGCTTGATTTGAAAAGAACTGATTTGGTATTTGGATAGGACGAGGGATAGGAGTTATAAGTTCAACTTGGCACTCTACTTCCCTACTTCTTTTTGTAGCCGAATAATTTAAGGATTTTGTGCTGCAGAAGTTGGCCTTTTTTTTTAAATTAATATTTTTGGTTCTGAAAAAACTGCTAAAAAACGGTACGTGCTTAAGACCACATGACAGAAGTGAAAACTTCAAAGAGCATTAAAAATTATATAAGAAATAGCATTTACCTATCATGTCCTAGTTTATATGTAAACAAAAATTAACAAATAATACTTAATAGGTGTGCGATATCTACATAATTTGTGTAGCATACAAAAATAGGAGACATAGGTAATCTGAATAATTACAATGAACAAATAGTTTGAATGTACCAGAAATATTGACTTCGATGTTTGAAGTAAACTTTTACCTTGAAATCTTCCATAAAATCGGTAGAAACCAGTGTCTTTCGCTGAAAAAATACCCAAATTCTACGATCCTGACCCATTTTCCCGGCTTCAAATCATTTTAAATGAAATTTCAGGCAAATAAATCTAGTTGTTTACCACAAAAAATGATAATCTTTCACTTGCACTTGTACTTTTAGACTTAACTCTTTTCCAAACACGTTGCTCGAGTTCGTAATCAAAATTATTCCCGTTTTGTGAAGATGCATGCAGTATGAAAAGAGTTAATTCCCAGATCACTTCGAGCGTTTCTTTAATTAAGTGCCGGTTCCACAGTATTGGCATCTATCTCAAATGGATGCTTATTAAATTAATGAATTAACTGAGTGCTGAGAGCGTCCACTTCGACGAGTACTGAATTTTCTGCATATGGGTAATGCGTGTTGTGAACCTAAAACAAAAACTTGACATGGATAATGTTGAAAAAGTATATGCATCGGTATGATGAAAGTAAAATTTTATCTCGAAATCTATCATAAAATCGACAGAAACTGCACCTAATTATCAAAAAATGTCCACATTTTCCGACCCTGATCCATTTTCCATCTTTAATCCGTTTTCAAAGAGATTTCACGCAGTTAAATGCATAAATCCAATATTTTAACCTAAATGTTATGTAAAAATATAGGAACAGGTATTCCTTAAATTTTTTGTTCGTCACACACACATAAGACAATCCCGTGCCACTCAACGAGCGGTGCGTGTGCGGAGAAGATGGTGGACGTTGGACTTGAAGCGCTGTAGGTTGTAGTTTGCGCGAAGGACGTTACTCTGAAGTCCATTTCAGAGCGAGGCAGTCCTCCAGACAAAGGAGTCCCGCAAGAGGGACGTCCTAGGTGTTCGCAACTGAATCGTATGTTGGCGGTTCTGTTTGGCACATCTCTGGGTGGAATGATAAGTACCAGCTCGTTCGAACACCTTCCGTAGTAGTATCGATAGTAAAAAGATACGTCCGCTGCTTTTCTTCGATGTTCAAGGCTATGAAGGTATTTAGTCAACTCTGGCTCATCCACAAGATGGACTGCTCTCCTCTATATGGAGCCCAGTATCTTGAGCAAGTGTTTGGGTGCCGAGCTACACACATGGGAACAGTATACAACTTTTTTGCTCTATAGAGTGCTCCTAGGTTTTGTGCTGCTGCCTTGGCAATTTTGGTGACGTGATTACGCCAAGACATTTTGTTTTCTACGATGATGAACAGCAAGCTTATGGATGAGGCCAGAGTCAGTGTTTGTCCTGTCATTGATAAGTCAGGTCCTGCTGTGTTTGTTTTTTTTGAGAAGACAGCTGCTTGAGTTTTTCCTGCGTTATGGACTTACTCCATTCCATGATGACGTTCATATCCTCATTGGTGGCAGCAATCTGATTTTCTGGCTTGCGTTGAGAACGAGCAGCGGTGGATAAGAGTGCTGTCGTCTGCAAAGCTGTAAATCGAATTGTTTGTCCTATCGAAGAGATCGTTGGCAGGAACAGTATGGGAGATAGTATACACTCTTGAGGAACTCCGGCATTGATTTTAAATTCCTCCGAGAGATGTCCATCAATACGAACTGCTTCGATCCTTTAAGAAATTGGAAAGCGATAGAAGCAGTGCTGCTGGTAGTCCGTATGCTGTCATTTTGCTTAACAATCCCAAAGCAATTCCAAAGCTATCTATTCAAATTCATAAAAATGCCGAAGTATTGAAACCTTGATATTTTTTTTACGATTTTCTGCATCATCTCGTGTAACATCGATATTCTCGTATTTCCCGGTCTCGTACGGAAAATTGTTACACATAGAGCTTTTTCATAGCAGATAGACCTACTGAAGTTTACGAATCTAGGATTGTTTCTTTGAAAATAGCTATGAGTAGTACCACAGATTTATATACGCTACGTAGCGTATATAAATATAATATAATCATTTCTATGGTCTTATACGATTTTCACGTAGATTTTCCTCAGGTAAAGGATCTTTCTATAATATATTTTTTTGAGATAAAACAAACCTTAATTTTTTTTTGACCTACAAAGGGTCATTTTCCCGACATTTTCGAAACAGAAAAGTATTTAGAGAGTTTTTGTCCTATAAATTCCCTATCGAAATGTCGTCTCGATTTTTTTTTATCCTTGCGACATTTTCGGCGCTAAAACGATCCAAAGTTACTCCTTTTTCAAAAATAAATACCCCCAAAAAAACTGACCATTTTCTGAGTCACACACAACAAATCGGATCGCCAAAAATAAATGGCCTTCGGCTCCTTCCTTGGCTACTTCGAACTTATGCCTAAAAGCGTGCCAAATCCCAAGTTTCCACTTGTATCCGTTTTCGATTAAGAAAAAATGATTAACGTGGACATAGCCATCGAGCGTGACGCATGACGGCTTAGTTCCATTCTCTACCCAGGAAAAAGTGTGTGTATTCAGCACACCTAAAGAATTTTCACTTAAAAAATACCCGAATGAGCGTACATAGCTGAGCGTGACGCGTTACATAGCCGAGTGTCATGCATCAGTCTCATTCACTACCCAGGAAAAATGGTGCTGAACGCCCCTAAAGAAGTTTTGATTCCAAAATAATTTCTTATTTATAAACCTTTCATATTGTAGAGACTGAGGATGCGTTTATTACGGTATGTCTTTCATTTACCTTTTTATAAAGTGATGACGCTTAAAATTGATTTACTTAATGATAAAATATCAACAATGTGCTTTTATTTTTAAACAAGTCATTGTTTTGTGAATGGCATCAGAAAATAATTGCTGAATCGTATTTATTTATTACGTACCTACAAGCGGTCATCTTTATAGCTGCTCTTGATATATTAATATTGATATATTTATATTTGTCCATCATGTCCATGCAACAATTAGCGTAATGTATCTAACATTAAATAAATATTGTTGCGTCATCGTCACATAAAAATTATGTCTAAGTAGTACTTGGTTAAATTTCTCTTTTAGCACCGATTGAAATCATCGCTTAATTTTAGAGTAGCTTTTTGCTATAGATAATCGTGAGAGAATACTATCGAAAAGTACTATGGTGTGGAACAATCTACATTGTTCTTTTTAACATGCGAATGTTAAATAATAAACTGCTGGCCGAATGAACTATAGATATATCCTTTTTTTGGGTAAGTTTAAAGTCGTTTGAGATATGATATTAAATGATCTGAAATGAAAAACGCTCGGACCCGTCGATTTTATTTTTTAGGAGGACACATTATTCAACCCTTTAACTGGAATTTTAAATGAAAAGTGGTGTCGAGTGATACATCATTTTAGAGGCCTTTAAATTATTTCTGTTAAATTGTTGTTAAATGTTGAAAATGTCCTCCATCCACCTCCATGCAGTAGTAGAGACATTGCGCAAAATGTTATCTGACGTTTTGTAACTTTACAGGTGTAATTTGGTTGCATTGGTTAAGGATACGTTGTCGCAAAATTTGTAATGATTCAGGGGCTGTTGAATAGATTTGTGTTTAAATATCCCATATCGAAAAAATTCCAGCGACGATAAATCGTGGGAACGTGTAGGCCACTCAATGTGCCCTATTCTCCCAATCCATCGTTAAGCAAAAGTGCCATCTAAGAATTGCTGTAATTGCACCGATTGAAATCATCGCTTAATTTTAGAGTAGCTTTTTGCCTCGCTTTTTGCTATAAGATAATAGTGAGAGGATGCTATCGAAAAGTACTCTTGTGTGGAACATCTACATTGTTCTTTTTACAATGCGAATGTTAAATAATAAACTGCTGGCTGAATGACCTGTAGATATAATGTTTTTTTTTTGGGTACCTAAGTTCAGAGTCGTTCGATATATGACATTATGTGATTTGGTTTACCCACTCTTTGATCACTCAGTGGCGTAACTATAATAGAGCAAATCAGGGCAAAGCCCCGGGATCCAGCGATGTTGGAGGCTCAGTCAGTCATCCAAGTAATTAAAAAATAAAAACCTATATATTATTACAAAATGTTTATGAATTTATCGAGGAATTTATTTTACTGAATCATAGAAATAATAAAACCTTCTTTTCTTTTACAATTGAATATCAACATCTTTTAAGTCTCGTAAAAAAATGATTTAATAATAGGTATGTGAGCTAGGGATTGTTTTGATTTAGTAAGCAATACGGAATCCTTGAAAGTGATCCTAATAAAATTTGTACGGCATTTTTCTTATTTTTGACATTACGTATGACAGTGACAAGTCTGCAGAGGCCATTTAGTAAATTAACATTAATAATTAAAGACGACTTGAGATAGCAAACGTGTCAAAGTAGATTAAGCAGCTTAGTTTCATATTGCGTTGGAGTAACAACGGCTAGATTCAAGAGCTTTCAAAGTTGCTTGTCTGTCCGAGAATATTTTGATTGAGTTGCCTTTCCAGTTTCTATCGGTGAGCTACTGTGCAGTCATATCAATGGCTTGAACTTCTGCCTGAAAAATTATTGCATGTTTGCCTAGGGATCACTTAAGCTCAACCTTACCATATTTATTCCAACCAGTGGCTCCTATACCATCATTGGTCTTGGACCCGTCAGAGAACCAACTATTCTCTGTTGTTTCGCCTGCGGATTGTCGGTCACCGCCTATGTCAATCTATACGTAGCCCATCTGTCTATAAGCGTCTGGGTACACGGAATGGATTTCATTATTCATTGGCATATTGCAGATTGCGGCACTTTACGCATGGGCATGCGTAATGCGTGTAAAGCTTTTGGCACGCAATAAGGCTTCTAATTTTTGGTCTTTGCTTCCAGGGCCTGGTGGTGTAGTGGTTAGATGGCTGTGCTTGTGAGTCTTGTGATATGACGGCGCGAGTTCGATTCCCGTCAGTGCCGACAGATGTTTTTCTTTTAAATTTAAGTTAATTTGGGTTAGTTTTTTGTTTGATTGTAATAATGTGGAACACTGTTTCATACGTGAAGTGAATTATTCCTGTCAGCGCCAACAGATGTTTTAATTTTTTTAGGGTTATGTTTATTTTTTTTTTAAATTTGAGTAATTTGTTTGATTGTAATAATGTGTAATGCGTGACGTGAAATAATAGTCAACGTTTCATAGGAATCATATGATATTAATAAGTGCCGCAATCTGCAATATGTCAATGAATAATGAAATCCATTCTGGTGTACCCAGACTTTTGTATGTGGCTTCCCTCTTCAGTACTATTTGGAGAGCTGGCATATTTAGATGACACTCAAGCGCTGCTGTACTTGTAGTGCCTAAGGCAGCACTAATTGCCAGACACTCTAGTCTTTGTAAGGTAGATAAGTTGATTCTCGCGGAGCTTCGTAAGCTCTTAGAGTACCAAGTTACTGCTCCATATGTTATCATTGGTCTAATGACCGCAATATATAGCCAGTGAATTTGTTTGGGATGTATGCTCCATGTTTCCATGCTCCAGTTAAGTGTTTTATCTAGGATAATTGCTAGATACTTCACTGTGTTCGTACATGCGGAATGCTTTTTCTTTTAAGTGAAGGTGGTCTTAGGTTTTCCAGCCTTTTCTTCCTTTTGAACGGTACTATGACTGCTTTGTGCGGGTTCAAAGATAGTTGTTCCCTTTTACACCAGTCATAGACCACGGTTAGCGATAGTTCTCTGCGAGTTGCTTCTTATAAGTATTACTAGATCATCCGCACATGCCTGCACACAAAATAATATTCTCTTGCCACATATGAAAGTCAATATGCTCTTAGAACAACGTCAATTCCCTCAGTTTGAGAACACTTTCCTGAGGTGAAGAAATTCTTCTCTCCACACAAAGTAATATTCTTTTGCCACATATCAACGTCAATATGCTCTTGGAATAACGTCAATTCCCTCAGTTTGAGAACTCTTTTCTATGTGTGTGCACCTCCACATCCCACAGCGAGAAGACCGCTAGCAGACCATATATCAGGAGAGACCACAGAAGAGGCGACATCTGCCCACTCTGCGGACACCCACTAACAGCCCTGAATCTGTAGCCCTCCCCCCTGTAGGGTTGTTGTGGCTACTCTGCAATTTAACATACTCCTGATCCAGTTCTTTTCTGCGGTTCAACCCCTCTTTCAGCTAATGATGTGTATTAGGAATTTGATAATGCATTATTAAATGCTTTTTTAATGTCTAAGAACACACCCACTGCTATACTCTTGTCGTCTAACGCGTGAGTTATGTTCCTGATAAGGTTGTTTAGTGCTAGTTATGTAGCTTTGCCGGCCTGATATGCATATTGGTGAGCATTTAGTAGATACTCACCAACTGTACTCGTTCTAATGTGCACTTCCAGCAGCTTTTCCATGCATTTCAACAGAAAGGAGGTCAGACTTATTGGTCTCCATGAGTGTTGATTCCCTACACCCTATCTTTGGGATGTACACCCCTCTGATTTTAGTCAAGCTGCTAGGTATATAATTACTCGCTAGGGTGGCTCTAAAAAGTTTAATTAAAAACGGTGTTAATATCTCCTGGCCGTTTTGCAGCAGTGCTGGAAATATCCCATCCTCACGAGGTGATTTAAAAGGCTGAAACGATAGAATAGCGCTTTTATATATTGATGCATTAATGATGTTCTTAGGGACAATCCAGTCTGCCGTTTTTGGCCGATCTGATAGGTCCCAAAAAGGCTCTTACTCATCATTATGCAAAATCCGACATCCTCGGAAGTGAGACTTAGCCAGAAGCTCTAGCGTTTCTGTACCAGATTAGATTCCATAAAGGATCCGCCAGGACGCTTTAGCGTTCCTAAATCCTGAACGGGTTCTCTAGAGAGAATTGTATCGATCCTAGCAGTGCCAGGTGCATCTGTTTTGTTCTGGCAGAATGTATCTTTAAGTTCCTTTCTAATATCTGGTTCTTTTTGGTTTCATTCATTTTTGTCTTGCATTGACACTTCCCTAACTTGTGACATTACCTTTCTGTTACTGTTGTTTTGATTTTCTGCGTTATTTTCTTCTACAGATTAAAAAATGACGCATCTTCGATCTTTGGTCAGACCATCACAATCTGTTTTTTTTTAGTTCTTAAGTTCATTCATGTTGTTTGTTCGTTCTGTTATTTGTGTACCATCGCCATACAATAGGGATTTAAATGGGAATGGACCTTAATAATTGGTGCACTGTATATTTGTGTATGATAGGTACAGTAAAGTTGTGTGAAAGTATTAAAAGGAGATACTGTATTTTTACATTTTCTTACATACCATAGCATTCTCAGAGAATTTTGGCACCTTTAGTATTGTGTTTCACTTTCATTGCCAATGGCATCATAGATTGTCTTTTTGTCGATTTTTGAGTTCTCAAAACTTACGTATTTTAAAATTACAGTTACAGTCTTAATCTAAATTCTACGGTTTTGAAAGCTCCTTTTAGTTATTCGTGTTAGATGTAATTATAGTGATGCGTATGTATGCTTATAAAAATTAGTAGATATGAACTAACTGGAACTTTCGTTTTCTTTGGAGCCTGACTAAAATAAAAACAAACTATTTTCTTCTATTATATTGAAATTCCGAACTTATCACCAATTAAAAATAGTTATGAACAAATCAAGGATCAAACAAATTTCCGAAATTTCTTAGTAATACTGACGATATAAATAAGTTAAACCGAAGACATACCTATCCGAACATCAAACTGGCATTTCTTGAAAAAACGAAAACCCAAGTGCAAACGTGTGCAACCTGCTAACTTTGTAGTTTTTCACAGAACGAATTATGCGTCATCATTTGCGTTTATATTTTTTGTTGTGTTGTTTCGAAATGTCTTAGTCAGTATTTATTTTGCTAATTCGTTTATGGCTCAATTACAATGTCTATTCACCCTTGTCATTTCAGTTTACCTCGCGCTACTCTAGCAAACACTTATATATGATTTTGTTTGACTAGTTTATTGTGAACATGTAACATAGTAGTTTTTTTTTGTACGTGTAAAATGCTAGACAAACAATTGGGTGTTTATTGTGACAGTGAATTTTTAGGTATATTCTCACTTGGGGTATTATACAGGCCCTAAATAGTGCTCATATAGTCACTTCGAAAAGTCTATCCAGGTATCTTTATGCTGTTGTTTAGACTGTTGAGAATTGGAACGATTGTTACATTTTTTGGTAGTAAAAACGTTCCTCTGATTTTAAAGCGCTTTTCGTATTTTGGCAGATTATTTATTTCGGTGATGATTTAGAATACCGGTTTTGCCGTTTTTAACAATAATTGTTTGATTAATAATAAGAAACAGTCCTGTGAGTCATGTTTGACCATTAAAATCTTGAGCGAATAATTATTGGGCGAAAAAAGGTTCCACAGTTCGAGTTTTGAAGTTACATTGGGGTCGAACCCCAATTTATCTTCAAAGCTCGAACTTTGGAGGCTTTTTTTTTTCTCCCAAGTGGACGTGAAAATAAGGACCTTTTAGCAGTCTTGGTAGAAGGCTGCCAAATTTCGCTAATATAATAATTGGTTAATTTTCGTTATTTTTGGTTACTTTGTGTTGCTTTTGCTCCCGGAGTGATCGAAAGGCAATGAATGCATGCATGCAGTGAAATATTTCAAGAATAGTTACATAGAATCTTAAACTTTGAGAGTTTTGTCGGGTATTAATCATTTGGGCAACATTTTAATGGTCAAACATGACATAAGACTGTTTTCTTACTACTTGTATACATTTTTCATAAAAACTACTATGCTAAAAAATTACCTTTATTTTTATCTTTTTTATTTTGGTAACTGTGAACTAGGTTGAAGTAGATGCTATTTTATGGAAACCTCACTATGCCACAATTTTTTTCGAAATTTCTAAAGATCTCCATTTTGATGCCTAAACTACATAACGTGAAGAGGTTTAGATATTTTTCAGGCTTTTTGATAAGCTCGATTCGGATTTAATATTTTATTTTAATTTTTTGGAAACATTGGGGGATTAAATCCATAAACAAGACGTTCATGTTTTCTCTAAGAGTATTTAAAGGCTAACGACTTTAATTTAATAAACAGTTAAGTGATTTATTGTCATTGAGAACATCTGAAGAACCTCTACTCTGACCTATAGATAGATATGTAGGTAATATTTCATTTATTTATTCTCGTAGCAAATAGTTACGAATTGCTTCAAAAAAGCGTGGATCAATGTCAAACAATAGTATAGCAATAAACCAACACAAACTGCGTCACTGCGTCACTGACACTTGTTGACCTTCATAGTTCTTCGCTAAAATTGTTGACCTTCATAGTTCTTCGCTAAAATGTCAGGAATCCATTAAAAATATTAAAATTAATTACCAAGAAGCTGCCAGAACCATTTCGGCTTATTACGTCAGGCTTCAATGTAGTCATTGGAAATTTTGAAAAAAATGGGTCTTTGCTAAAAAATCTGTGGGCTAGTTTCCGATATATCCAATCTTAAGTTGATATTTTGAAGTTCTTATCTCATATGTTTTACTTAGGTTGTCCTTTTTATGTTTTGTATGGGGTTGGTTAGCATGCCTTGCCACATAACTCTTGCCATTAGAATTTTAGATGGGAACCAATCAGAGCATTTAAAAAAAATATACTTATACAAAGTAAATTAATTATAATATCATTATCTATAGTCTGTCTAGAAAGTATCCGGAAAAAAGAAAATTCAATTAAAATTTTTCGGTTTAAATTTGTATTACTTGAATTATAAAATTGCAACAAATAATTCATCTCATTTACATATACAACCATTTATCTCTAAACGCTTCACGTATAGTGAAGGTACACCCGAAACTAGGTGACCGTCATAATGTTCGGTGATGGTGGTCCAGGTGTAAAACTGACCAAATCAAATATGTGTTACTTTGTGGCATTACTGGTTCCACTTCAATGATTGTTAGTCCCCATAATGTGTTTTCACTGAGACTCAGATCGGATGAATGTGCTGCTATGAATTTGTTTCCAATTGGTGCTCTTGCATTCTAGCTTATATATAGACAGAAGTATGGCATCGTGCATTATACTGCTGAATATGCCACCCATCTGGAAACATAAACCGTTTCCTTCTGGAAACCCTTCTATAATGGCACAACACTTTGCCCTGTTATCGATACCATCAACTATACAGAGAGGTGTAGTACTGTTGCTGAAATTATCTTCTTGAAAATGTTCACAAAATCAGTATCATTGCAAGGATTTTTTAGTCTCAAGGCCGCTAGGGCGTGTTAAATGTTTCAGCAAATCCTACGCAGTCTTTTCAAAACTGGTCTAGGACTCATATCTGTGCGTTTTTTATCATCTTTATTGTCTCATATACTCAGCTTTTTTCGAGTCCACCCAATTACACTAATTTTATAACGTTCGAACGCCTTTTCTATACAAAGATTCTACCTCTCTTCTTTTTTCTACTTTCGACATTATTACACAAATCTTAAGCCTGCTTACAATCAACAATGTTTGGCAGATAATGTTGCCATGCTATTTTGACCGTAGCTTACTATCTGGAGAACGTACTTGATGCATTACTTTTGTCTTGGAATGTTAGGAAAAAGAAATATATTAAAATTAGGAAAAATATAAAATTCCGGATACTTTCTAGACGGACTATATTTGAATGGTAGATTTAAAGAAAAATTAAAGCATCAAGACTAGATGTTTCAGGTATTGCTCTAAAAATGACAGTCAGATTTTGATAATTTCAGATTCCTTAAAGCTTATCTGATATAGGTACAGGAACAGAAGAAACCACAATACAAATTTTGGGTAATAAATGTTGAGAATTTGACTTTATCAGTATTTTTAATATTTTTTAGCAAGGTATAATTTTAAAAAGTCAGCGCCACATAATATACAATTTTTTTTACTTATTGAATAAAAACAATTTTAAAAAATATTATCATGAAATATCAAAAGTGTATATATCCTCAATTCTTAATGGACATTCCTAAAAATAAGCATGAAATTAACCACTATAAATATGCAATTATCGGATTGCTAACAATATTAGCTAGAAAAGTTATATTTAGGCATCGTAGAACATTATATTCGTGATAAAAAATCATCAATGTTTATTTGTTTCCATCTTATTTCATCGAATTCGAAATCATCTTTCCTCATATTTATAATAGAAAACATTAAACAAACGTTATTTTTTTAAATATTTTTCCCAATTGTGCCTGCAGGATAAGGATTCTAGAGTAACAACAGAAAAGCTGAAAATATATTTTAAAAGCTATAACTTTGCCGTGGTACTACTATTAATGAAAACAGTAATTGTTAATACTTTTCTGATTTATTCTCTATATAGGTACCATAGTTTAGGCTAGTTGGCCTTTACACTTCTTTAAGCAGATTATTTTTTTAGCGGCTGGTCAATTGCTTTCGAGCAAGGAAAACACCGCCTAAATTTAAAGCTAAATATTTTCTTAACCAGACATGATAACGACCTCCGGTTTTTAATGATTAATATATTCATCCCTTAGAAAAGAATTTCCAGTGTTTGTTTTTTTTAAACTGTCAAATTTTTTTATATATAGGGTGTCGAAGAACACGATGACTTTTGTTCCAATTTCAATAGCATGTAACTTTCATAATATATATTTTTTAAGTTTTGTCACTATACGTCAAGTGAATTATTGGTCCATAGCATAGAAAGTTGTCTGTCAAATTTTTGATATCGGCTATATTTTAAGATATACCGATTTTTTTGTAAAACCATGTTTTTTTCAACTTTTTGGTAGCTAGACCTCACTGTGCGTTGTATCGTGTAAACCTTATAAGTTATTATTATGCCTTACGAAAACCTATCATATACCACTAGCTTGGAGGGAGGCAAATGTGATATTTATACCTAAGATCGGCCTACGCCCGGAGGACGAAGCAAAATCATACCATCCCATCAGCTTAACCTCCTTTCTTCTCAAAACAATGGAGAAAGCTATAAATCAATACATAAGACACGAAACTCTAACGAGAACACCGCCCTATCCTAGGCAGTTCGCCTACCAAGCACTGCACTGTCTAGTTAAAGACATAGAAAAGACAATCCAATGCAAAGAATTTGCTCTTACTGCGTTCATTGAACATTTGATAATTCCTCACATCAGTCCATCAGAAGAGCACTTCAAGAGTGGGAAATTGTGCTCCCAATCATAAGATTGACAAAAAATGCTAAAGAATCTTCGTAACAGCAGAAATAAACGGAGCGTCAACAACCGTTAGCACAGTGAAAGGGTGCCCTCAAGGAGGTGTGGACACTAGTAGTGGATAAAATCCTTACCACTCTGAGTAGGGCTGGATTTATAGTTCTAGGCTACGCAGACGGCCTAGTAGTAATAATAAAGGGTAAACATAAAGGCGTAATTTCAAACCGCATGCAAAATGCTCTAAACATCATCAAGAATTGAAGCGAAGGGGAGGGGCTCTCTCTAAATCCTAGGGAATCCATTCTTGTTCCGTGTACAAAAAGAAGGAAGCTAGAAATGAGAGCGCCCATCCTACATGGATCACAGTTAACTTTTTCCACAGAAGTAGAATCTTTAGGATTCACACTGGACCGTAAACTTACATGGAACAAACATATAGAAAACACCATCGCTAAAGCCACAGCGGCAATCTGGACATGCCGCAAACTAGTTGGCAAGACATGGGGTCTAAAACCAAAAATGGTATATTGGATCTACCAAAGAATAATGAAGCCCATGGTCACCTATGCCTCGGTGGTATGTTCTTCATGTACCATGTCCTCCCAGAACTTTGGTCACCAACACAGCTACTTGAATTTTGTTCACCGCCATCCTGAAGAGTTTGCTTGAGTTTATGCCACACCAATCGCGTAAATTCTTCAGCCATGACGTTTTGCGTCTATCTGGACCACGTTTGCCAGCAATTTTACCCTGCATGATGTTCTGCAGTAGTCGGTGTTTTTCGCGCTCCTCATTACATGACCGAAGTATTCTAATTTTCTCCGTTTGATGGTGCATAGGATTTCAGTGTTTTTATTTAGATGGTTAAGTATATCTAAGTTTCAGACTTCATCCATCCATGATACTTTCAGGATTCTCCTATAACACCACATCTCAAACGCCTCCAGTCGCCTCATTTCATTGCTATTTATAGTCCAGGTCTCCACTAAGTAAAGCAAAATTGAAAACACATAATAGCGCAACAAATGGATCCTCAAAAGCAGTCTAAGATATCTACTGCAAAGACCTTTTTGCATTTTGTTGAACGCTGCGCGA
Source organism: Pissodes strobi (assembly GCA_016904865.1). Classification (NCBI taxonomy): domain Eukaryota; kingdom Metazoa; phylum Arthropoda; class Insecta; order Coleoptera; family Curculionidae; genus Pissodes; species Pissodes strobi. Next base: position 248,787 of record MU183475.1, on the reverse strand, counting down.
GCGTACTCTAATCCTGGCCGGATTTCCGTGTGATTGACTTCATCGTTATTTATTACATCCGAGGTACCTGATCTGTCTAACTTGCTCCAGTGTCAGACCTCTGTTACAGTAGCTGTTGTATCATCCTGTTTGCTTACTACCAGAGCTTTGGTTTTCTTGATATTAAGATCGAGACCTGCTACTGCCCATTTAGCAGTGACCCTATCGATCAAGCACTGTAAATCCTCTTCATTGGAGGCCAGAAGTACCATGTCATCTGCATATCGCAAATTTTTTATGACTTCGCCATTTACTACAATGTCCTCCATTCTTTCAGAGATTGCCTCCCTGAATATTCTTTCAGAGTAGACATTAAATAGTAGTGGCGATAAAATACATCCTTAGTACTGCGGTTTGATTCCAGTATAAATTTACGATTATGCGAACATCCTCCCATCCAATCCAATATCTTTTAAGACTTCTATAAGCACATCATGTTGGACTCGATCAAATGCCTTCCGAAAATCTGCAAATTACTGCACATCACAGCATTTACGTACAAATTTTTTACTGGACATAGACAAGCTTTTCGGAAGGTATAATGATCTTTTATAAAGTTTCCACAATACAACGCACAGTGGAGTCTAGCTACCAAAAAGTTAAAAAAACAAGGTTTTACAAAACAAAAATCAATATCTCCGAAAATATAGCAGATCACTTTCATTGCTATGAACCAGTGATTCAATTGACGTACAGTGACAAAATTATTATTTTTTATTGAAGTTACATGCTATTGAAATTGGAGCGAATCGAGGAGCGAATCATCGTGTTCTTTGACCCCGTGTATATAGAAAAATTGGAGAGCTTGGAAAAATGCAACATTGGAATTCTTTTCCTAAGGGATGTAGCTATTAACCATTAAAAATTGCAGGTCAATATCATGTCTGGTTAGGGAAAAAATTTCCTTGCTCGAAAGCAAATGACAGGAGTTTGATATGATTTAATTCCAGTGGCAGAAAGATTTCACGTACATTTTCTAGCCTTCTGGTGATCATTTAACTACCTGGCAGTGTCTCCCGTCACTGGTGTGTTCACTTAGGTATTTAATGATACTAGTAGTAGTATACTCATATTTCGGATCAAGTTTATAAAAACTTTAGATTGTATTTAAAAGTCATTAGGAATTATTAGTTTTTCCTTTAGTTATATGGTGGTAAAAGGTTAAACCAAAATTCAGATTGTTCAATGCAAACGTTGTATTATTAGTTGTAAAAATACATAAAAAACGCAGTGTGCTTAAGACTTCACGACATAAGGGAACCTTCAAGTCCTTCAACTACGCGAGATTAATATTATGAAATACAAGTATTTTTTTGGGTTCTATATTTTGAAATTACTTTCCACAACTGCAATGTTTAAAGTATATTAATTGTACCTCGAAATTTTTCATAAAATCGGTAGAAACCGCTGCTTATTGCTTGAAATATTTCCAAATTCTCCGATTGTGGCTCATTTTCCCATCTTCAAATCATTTTAAATGAGATTTCAGGCACATAAATCTAGTTACTTACCACAAAAACTATACCCATCGATATTCTGAAAGTAAAGTTTAACCCTGGAATCTTACCAAAATCCACCAGAAACTCTCTCTAATCACCAAAAATGGCCAAATTTTCGAATCGTGACCTACTTTCTTAGCTTGAAATGTTTTCAATGAGATTTCAGACAATTAAATGTATAAATTTATATATTTTATACCTCATTATGTCAAAATATTGGAAGACGTATTTTTTCAAATTTCCCATAATGCATAAAAAACATGCATAGCTATCTATTCAAACCCGTGAAATTGCTGAAATATTCGCGATTTTTTACATTAGAAAAGCGTGATTTTCAAATATTTTTCTATTTAAATTTGTTACCAGTCTTGGAATAGTCTTAAAACCTCTCACAAGAATATTTCATAAAAGAAATATTAATTTTTTTTAAACAAAAAAATGCAAAATAGTATATATAAAGTACTATAGGGTTCATTTATAGGATGCTCAATTCGGTACAGATTTCCTATATCCCAGGTTTTATTCCTCTATCTTTAAAACTAAAAGAGAAAAATAGGAAAACTCGTTCCATATAAGAACGGTATGACATAATGTGTTGGTCTTATGACACAGTGTTTTTTTCAGTTACTTTTAAAGATAATTCATATACGTCCATTTGAAAAAAACAAATTGATTTTTTTTTGACAACTTTGCAAGGCTTATTTATTTATTTGTTCTCTTAAAATAATCTCTAGATTTACCACAAAATCCTGTTTTAGACGAGAATAACTCTCGAAATACGAAAATTAAAAAAAATTAGTAGTATAGTTAAGTAAGTTCATCCATGAATACAATGAAACAACAATAATTTTGAATAACTAAATTTTTCTCACAAATATTCATAATCACAATAAACAGAAAGTAACAATAATATACACAATTATTACTTTAATATTATGTAAAATGTAAATGAAGTATATAAAATCACCCTAAACCATAAGTATACTTAGAGTGATTTATTTGCAACAGCTATAACAGAGAGCAAAAAAAAACATTTAAATGTATTGTTCTAATCTTAGTTACTAAAAAGAAAAAAAATAACTAAAATAGAAAAGTTTTAAAAAGTAATGTATTATTAATCTAACCATAAATACTTGCCTTGCGTTTTATCAAATACTGCATATAGAAGGTATCGACCATTTTGCGTCCAATAGAAATAATAACTGGTGCATTTAGTCTTTCTCCTTCTGGATTTTGTTTTATTTGTAAAGAGTTTTTTATCTAATAATTTTTATTTATTTCTTAGAGCCGCCTCCTCTTGTACTGTTGAGATGGTTCTGCGGCTGCGACATATCGTCGTCAATATCACGAAGTGGCGTAACTCGAAAAAATCTAAAATTGAGTTAAGCCCATTTTTAACAATAACCCCATTTTTTAACTATAGCCCATTTTTAGCTATATGCCCCACAATATCACGAAGTGGCTTATCTCGATTCGTTCTCCTTTCTATGTTGGAAGGTATGAAATGAGCGGCGTATCTAGTTTTAATAAAAGGTGCAAATTCACGAAGAGGCTTAACTGCACTTACGCCTGTTTGTGAAATTTAGATTTGTTCTTTTTTACTGTTTATCCTAAGGCTTATCTTAGTTAAGCCACCTGTCAATTATGTTTATCCTACAGACAAGGAGATGAAGCTTTAAAAGAAACGATAAAGGATAAGTACAATAAACATGTTGCAGAAAAAACCAGTCAGAGAAATCAAAAAGGGAGTTAAAGAGAAGGCTTTGGCTAATGAAACTATTGTTTGTGCAAGTTTTGATCTTCAGCAAGTAATCTACTCGCCACAATCAAAATAAATTGCATTATTTTACAAACGACGTCTAGCAAATTATAACTTTACTTTCTACGATATTGCTTCAAAGGAGTGCCATCGTTTTGTTTGGAGTGAGCTGGGCAGCCAAAGAGGTGCCTCAGAAATAAGTTCTTGTGTATATAAAGCGCTACAAAAACGCGACTCTAAAGATTGCGCTAAAAAAGTCGCCTTGTTTTCAGACGGCTGCAGCGGTCAAAATAAGAATTCGGTCATCGCCACAATGCTTTTGAATGTAGTAGCCAACTCCTCAAATATAGAAGAAATTTCACAATACTCCTTTACTCCTTTGAGTCGTTTAATGGACAGATTGAGGGAGATTCTGCCCATAGTGCAATATCAACTGTCCTCTCTCGCGCAGGAGATCTTTTCATTCCGTCACAGTTATACCCCATCATCCATCTAGCACGCCATAAACAACCTTACATAGTGCTACCTCTCCAACATAATGATTTTTTAAATTTTAAAAAGTTATCTAAAGAACTGAGAGTTTTGATAGTAAGAACTTCTGAAACAGGAGAATCAATTAAAGGGCATGACATTATGGAACTAAAAGTAAATAAAAACGAACCATTAACAATATTTTATAAAACGAGCCATCTCCATGAAAGTTACAAAAAGCTTAAATTAAAAAGAAAAAAAAATTGACGAAAAATTATAATATTGAAAGTTTAAATAAGGAACCAAAAAAAATCACTAAAGAGAAGTATTCAGATTTAAAATCATTATGCCAAGGGGACACACCTGTAATTCGGATGGAAGAATATAAAAAGTTTTATTTAGATATTCCTCATGATGAGTAGATGCGAAGTACCGCGCGTTATTAATGCATTTCTCATATTCCAGTTTTTTACAAAAAGCATTTTTTTTTCACAAGCAATTGATGTTTTTATTAAACCAAAGCTAATGTTTTCGCGTCTACTTGTCAGTTTCTATGTATTTAAATTACTGCATTATTTAAGCTTATATATTAAGTATGATACAATATGTTTTTCTCTTTTTTATTGCTTTGTTCTAACCCTTAAACTAAAGTTCTTTAAGTGGTAATTTATTCACTTATTTTTATGTTAAAACGAAATGCTTGTATTCATTTTTCACATTTTATGTATTTAAATAACCAGTATTATTTAAATAAAGTTTTGTTTGATACTTAATTATTCGGTGTTTCTTTTAGTTGTTGTGACAATATAGTGAACCAGTGGCGTAACTCATTTATTTACCTTACTTCATTTAATTTATCAATTTCACAAACTGGCGTATTTACTTTTCTCCTAAATTACTCAAAATGAAAAACATAATATACATTTTATTTACCATAGTTAAATAGTACTTATACGTATATACACTATGTTCAAAAGGCGACAGAGTAACTGTAATAGATTTTGGTTAGCACTAAAGTGAAAAGCATGAAAAACTTTAAAAGCTTCTCCTGAAAAGTTACTAAAAATCAGTTACGCCACACGCCACTTCGTGATATTGACGACGATATATTATAATGTGTATAGATTTTTCATAAATGCCTTAACGGGCTCCTAAGTTGAAATGCTATTGGCAAAACTGTTACGGAAAACTAATGGTGTTAAAACAGTTAAGTAAAGTTAAACATGTCAAAATACAAAATAGAAAAAGTATAAAGCATTCGTTTTGTCAGCGGTTAAAAAAATTAAACTAGTACGATAAAAAGTATCTTAAAAAACGAGTCTGATCTAATATAAGTAATAGTTTTTATTAAATATAAAAGTTGTAGGGTTTTTCATCAACCGCGCGAATATTTATCAGAACATATAAATTAGCATCTCAAAGCTGCCAAGGAATATAAATTTGTGTTTTTTAATAAATCGCCTTGTATATGGTCATTTATTGGCTACTCCGTTCGGTACAAATTTCGAATATTCCAGGTTTGGTATACGTCTATCTTTAAAACTAAAGGAGAAAAATGGGAAAACTCGTTCCATAACGTCAGGGTGTTGGTCTAATATATTGGTCTTATGAAACAGTCCTTTTAACTTTTTTTCAGGTAGTATTGAAGATAAATTATATACAGGGCGATCCATTTGAAAAACAGAAACTGATTTTTTTTACAGCTTTGCGATGCTCATTTATGTGTTCTTTTAAAATAATTTTTCTAGATATACGAGAAAATCATGTTTTTTTTTTAAGTTTTAAGCAAGAATAACTCGAAATACGAAAATTAAAAAAGTCTACTAGTATAGTTAAGTTCATCCGTGAACACAATGAAACAAAAATTTCAAATGACTAAATTTTCTCACAAATATTCATAATCAAAATAAACAAAAAGCAACAATAATATACACAATTGCTACTTTAAAAAAGATGTAAATGAAGTATATAAAATCACCCTAGCCATAAGTAGATTTAGAGTGATTTATTTGCAACAGCTATAACAGAGAGAAACAAAAAACCATGTAAATTCATTATTTTAATCTTAGGTACTAAAAAGAAAAATAACTAAAACAGAAAACTTTTTAAAAATAATGTATTAATCTAGTCATGATTTTTATCAAATACTGCATAGAAGGCATCGACTATTTTGCGTCCAATAGAAATAATAACTGGTGTATTTAGTCTTTCTCCTTCTGGATTTTGTTTTATTTCTAGAGGGATTTATCTAATTTTTATTTATTTATGAGACGGCTCTACTGCCGCGACATATATTATAATGTGTAGATTTTTCAAAAAAGCCTTAACGGGCTCCTAAGTTGAAATTCTATTGGCAAAAGTGTTAAGGAAAACTAACTGTGTTAAAACACAAAACAGTTAACTAAAGTAAAACATGTCAAAATTCAAAGTCCCAGCGATAGACTCGATATTTCGAAAATCAATCTGTGGTTTTTTAGTCATGAAATATTTTGATCGGTAGGTCGAAAACTACAAAATATCGAAATCTAAAGAATTTCACTGAAATGCATTTCCAGAAAGATTTTTTGTATGCGAAAATTCACATCTTAAGAAAATACGCTTAATCTTATTTCTTTTTAAGTGATAAACGCGTTAATTGGACGCGAATTGTCACCTTGCTTTGCTTAAAAAAAGAAAAATCTGCGCGTAGAGTATAACTATAAGCGAGTGAATAGCTGGCACTAACACAACATCCTTTTTTCTCAGGTCTTCCCGAATTAGCCTGTGACGCTAGTAGCGCACGTCACCGTCGAGATGTCGGTGTGCCTCGACAGTAGTCGACCGCGAAACGGCTTAAAGCTTCCTCTCAATAGAAGTTTCAGCGAGCCAGGTCCGCCTACCCCCTCGAATCATCTGCACCCTACAAAAAGGTCCAAGCTGGAGCCACAAAACAGCATCAGTTTACCTACAAGTCCGTGCGCAGAATCAGCCACTATGCAGCGCATTCATGTTCTTAACAATGTCAAAATAATGGAGCCCGAGGCCCTTAAGGATAAACTTGAAGACCCAAGGGCTGGAAAAAACTTCATTCTATTAGATTGTAGGCCTTTTATGAGCTATAACATGAACCATATCAGTGGAGCTATAAATGTCAATTGCTCAGATCGGTTTAACAGGCGGAGGCTACAACAAGGGAAGGCTAGCCTTGCTGATCTTGCTACCACAAGAGAAGGGAAGGAAGTACTGAAGAAAAGATCCTTTCGGGAAGTGATTATATATGACGATTCTACGAGCGAAAAGGACAGGATTACTTTGGGACATCCGTTATTGTTGGTGTTGGTGTCTTTAGTGGAAGACCAGAAGGAACCGTCTCTTTTAGTTGGTAAGTCGTTTTTGTTACGATTGTGTTGGTTTCATGCATTTAATCGTTAGCTTTGGAAAGACCGCATCTACTATTCGCATTTTTTACCTAATATATATTTTTTGGTTATTGAGGAATGCAAAAAGTTGCTTCTAAATATTATTGATTTATTCCCCGATACCAAAGCCTGAAATTAGGGAATACTGAATAGACAAGAAACATTTTTAACTACCTCTCCTTCCGAGCTATCTGCTTTTCAATTTAACTCCTCTATTTTAATTTTTAATTTATTTAAATTCTCCTAACCTCTTCAAGTTTAGTTCTATATAATACATAATTTACTATATTATTTTTTAATAAACTAACCAAAACGAAAAAAAAAATATGGTTCTTACACAAAGCACCTCTTAACACGTATTTAGCTTATTTAATGTACCTTTTGAATTTACGTCAGCGCCGGTAAAAGTGTATTTTAAAGTAGGCAAAGGTGATTGGTTATATTTTGTATCTCAACGTCTATGTCATTTAATGAAATTTATGGCATAATACCAGAAAAACAAATGTACATGGAATATAATAATATTTACAAAAGTTGCGGTTTTTAAATGAAACACTGTGTAGGATAGGATATATTTTTTTTTGTTTGAAATAGGTACATTGTGATCCGCTTGGAATTTTGATATATCGTATCTACGAGATATATACTTTAAAGCGCATGCAAAAAAATTCAATTTACTATTGGTGGGCTTACTGGGTCGATTTTTGCAAAATTCATATTAGCGAGTTTTTTTAACCTAAGGCCATAAACGAGGCCATAAATTATTGTTCAGTATCCTCATCTCTCTCATATCAATTTTCATGAAAATATCTCGTAAGGGTTTTCCTGATAGTGCAGTCCAAATTTCACTTTTTTGTGTAGAAAATATATCTCTAACGCAAAAACAAATAACTTTTAAATATGGGTAGTTATTTCTGGGTTGGCCGGCTAGAGGGTGATCCCGGTTGATAGCATTTTCCTTTGTTAATAGGAACAGTATTTTGAAACCAGGGCAGTTTCGTTTTCGGTCTGACAGGGGCACTAATGATGCCATGTTTGCATTTTTGGAGATAAATTAGTTATTTCGAATAATTTTAATATTGTGATATCACATTTTAATATTTTTGGGCTACATATATACATGCGTCACCTTAAATTTGGCACATCATCTAGTAGTTTTTCCTCATATCATAGCCTCTTTCTTAGTTTCAATTAACTGTTTTTGATATATCGACGTACTCGTATTGACTTAAAATAAGATGAATTGCGCTTTTTTATCTTAGGTTTTTATTAAAATAGTTTCAGAAGAAAGACTTTAGAAACTAAGAGAGGAAAGTGCTATCTATTTTTTGTCTAAGTAAAATCCTTGCGGTTAGTTTCAGTTACTAAATTATAATGAATCTAGTTATACGATATAATTATGTATACAATATTTAAGATATTTACGTGTCATGAAAACTACTCCATTATATTCAGAATTTTCCTTATAGATATACATAGGTAAAATTTTACTTATACACGGTGTCCCATATAAGAATGCACACTACAGGGATCTCGGAAACCAGAAGAGATACAAAGATGATTAAATTAGAAAAAAGGCGTGCCTTGCTGAATCCTACAACGTCATGCTTTGGAATCTACAAAAATCCGGTTACTTCCGAAGATATTTGGGAAAACCCGAATTTTCCCGATTTCGTTTTTATTTATTTCTGACTTTATTTCAAAAGACATAACAATGCAAATTTCACATTCCCTTTGCTACTATTCCTGCTCTTCAAGTTGATGTTATTAGATTTTCAATCTGACGTTTCGTTTCTTTGCAACCATCATCAACTTTGTTTTTTCCAATAGTCGAAAAAATTCGTTTTATTCCTAAAAAACACTAATTTTAATCCTAAATCCAACGACATATCGCTCCTTACATTTATCCGACGTTTCGGCTGAAAAAAACCATCATCAATGTTATTTAATGATGATTACGAAGGAACGAAACGTGGGATCAAAAATCTAATTACGTAATTAGGTAGAGGACAAAAATTGGCCTAGGAACGTGAATTTTATTGTGATCTATCCCCTTCATTAAAATCTGAAAAAAATTAATTATATTTTACATTTCAAGAAATCGTAGATTGCAATTATTCATTTTTTTAAGGCTTTAATAAAGAAAATTGATCAAAATAAAATTCACATTCTTATGCCATTTTGCCTCCTCTACATGATGACGTAATTAGATTTTTGATCCGACGTTTCGTTTCTTCGTTATCATCATCAAATACCATTGATGATGGTTTTTTTTATCCGAAACGTCGGATAAATGTAAATAGCGATATGTTGTTGAATTTAGGATTAAAATTAGAGTTTTTAGCAATAAAATAAATTTTTTCGACTATTAAAAAAAACAAAGTTGATGATGGTTGCTAAGAAACGAAACGTCAGATTGAAAATGTAATAACACCAGCTTGAAGAGCAGGAAAAATGGCAATGGGAAAGTGAAATTTGTATTATCATATCTTTTCAAATAAAGTCAGAAAAAAATAAAAACGAAATCGAGAAAATTCGGTTTTTCTCAAATATCTTCCTAAGTAATCGGATTTTCTTACATTTCGAAGCATGACGTTGTAGGGTTCAGCAAGGCACACCTTTTTTCTAATTTAATCATCTTTGTACCTCTCCTGGTTTGCGAGATCCCTGTACTGTGCATTGTTATATGGGACACCGTGTAGACATTGTTTATGAACAATTACTCTATTGCGTAATTTGCTATATTCCTTTTCTCTAACTGAAAAAACCATTGGTTTTTTTTCCACAGCTTTAAATAAAATAGAGCTAATAGAGCTGGTTTATACAGGTTGGCCCAACGAAAACTTTGCACTTCGATTTTCAGTATTTTAAATGAAATCCGGAAAAATGCCCGAACCGGTCGATTATTGTTTTAAGGGACAATGTTTATTGTATCTTCAACTTCAACCCCTAAGCAGGGGTGACAATTAACCCCAACATTTTTAATAGCAGATACTTCAAACTTGCAGGTTATAACCACGATGCAAATATCTTTAAAATGAGGCACCACTCGATATCCCTTGTATCAAGTGATGCCTCATTTTAAAGGTATTTGTATCCTGATTGTAACCTGCAAGTTTGAAGTCGCTGCTATTATCCCCGTTGATATGACAGTTTGTCAAAATCTGGGGAAAAAAATTTAGTTACTAATTAATTAATCACAACAGCTACAGACTTCAAAATGAGGGTCTGAAGACCTTTAAAAGTGAGATAAGTATCACTTAATCATTATGGCGAGGGTGAGTTCCACTCCTAAAATTGAAAAGGGTACGTTTTTTATTTGTATTTTTTTTCTTAAAAAGGTGTATTTTTACTTTTCTGATCAGGTTATTAAATGCTGGACATAACCTCCATGCAATAATATAATTTTTGTTCAAAGCGTTGCCTTACTTTACGTAACATTTCAGGTAGCATTAATGAATTATACCATTCTGCAAATCATCGAAGGATTTAGGCTGGGTAGCATAAATTTTAAACTTCACATGACCCCTTACAAAAAGGTATACTGGGGTCAAATCGGATAAGCTTGGTGGCTACTCAATATGACCTCTTCTTCCAATCCAGTTTTCATCTAAAAATTGGCGTACCGCACAGTGTTTTATTGGAACTTTCTAGGTGGACAAAATTATTTTAGAAGATATTTTTATTTGTTTTTCTCTAATTGAACCAAATGAGGTACTAAAATAATATTCCAGGTCACTTGAGGGCAATATCAATTATATTCCTGCTTTGTTTACAAATTATGTAAAAATGTATGTAAACATACACAAAGGAAAGTTACATGATTCAGAAAAAAGTTTTTTATCGTTTTTCTCAAATAAAAAAAAATCGCTATAAAAGAGTGGTACACAAGTGATTTTTATAGCTACATATTTGATTTTAATGTTGAAAAAATAAAAACTAAAGCTTGAAAAAAGTATACAGAAAAAGCAGAAAAAGTAAAATACCTGTTTATATTTCATTCTCACGTGAGCCTGAACTGGAAACTGGAATAGCTTGAGGAATTAGAAGAGGTTTGCAATATCAGGAGCTATAAGCAATTCTAGTCCCCACTCTAGGAAAGGCTTCACAACTTTTTCTAGATATTACCTCGGATATTACCAGTTGTAATTATAGACATATTTAATAAGTCAGTATTCGTGGATATGCGTGAATTTTGTCTTGCATTGTATTGTCGAAATCTGCGATAATCTTTACTTCTAGATTCCTGAGCTTCTTCGAATAGCTGCCCTATAGAAAGAATTGCACTTTCAATATTTTCAGTACCAAGATTTTGTGTAAGGCATAGGACATATAATACCACGAATACAGACTTATATATAATGTCCGGGTTCGTTATAACCGAGGTTATAATCAGATGATAAAGCTTTCAAGAGGGGGACAAAATTTACACCCAACTCGGTAATTTCTGCACTTAAGGAATTATTTTTAAAAACCTACTCACGGTGTTTTCATCATTAGATGAACCATATCCAGGTTTTGGTTTGTCCACAATAAGCCGCATCTTGCTTTTAAATTATGTTTTAATCATTTTTGATCTTGCTTTAACATCCATTTATTCTTGCTCGCTTTTGGCTTGTCAATTTTAATATTAAGCTTGTAACTAATATATAAGAGGCATTCAAATGAACGAATATATGCATACAGTATGAGCAAATCAAAACTGAAATGTTTTTCATTGCTAATAAATTTTCCTGATTCGTCATCCATAGTTTTGGCAGCAGCTCCACAAAGATAACACTTTTGATAGGATTTAGTCTCAGTTAACGCATTACAGATTTTGCCATCCACCATGGTTAAAATTAAATTATGATAACAGTTATTTTGAAGCCCCATACAATACAAACTGTTGGCTTTAACTTACTTATTTCTCATTTAATTGTTTCTGTTTTGCTAACCGTAAATTCAGTTGTTTCTTTGGAGAGTAAAGCTTGGGCGACAATATATGGTGGAGGATATTCTGGGATTCTGCCAAGCAATATTATTTCCATTTTTTAACTGAAGGGGGGTAAAATTTAAAACAAACATATTTTAGTTAGAAAAATCAGTGTTTGTACATTTGTGTTTGTAACTGATTGTCCAGAACTTCCATCACATCCCCACTTACTAACTAAAGTTAAGGGCAACGTATATTATATTAACTTGGTAATTACGTTTCCTTGAACTTCAATAAGCTCAAAATCTAAAATAGACTATTATAATAATGTCTTATTTGGGGGTAAGTGGTCTCTTTCAGATTTCAGTAAGTATACCTGACAGTAAGAAGGAAATACTTAAACACCATTTCCTGGTTTTCTTGCACGTATCAACCATTGATTTTGTGTCAAAATGGAAACTAACGTCTCTTTGTTGCTTAGCATACGATCTTATAAGTTGTAGCCCGCAACTTTTCGTTCCTGTAATTATGTTTTGTTTTCTGATTAATTCTTTTACAATTTATTATACACCCTTTTCACCCAGTTATCGAATAGCAAACTTCCGCAGCATTTGTTAATTTCAAACACTTCAAGTTTCCAAAATATTTGCGATCCGCTTTTATTTTGTCTTGAAAGAGGCATCGTCAAAGTTTTTTTTTTGGTCTAGCAACACTCGAACTTGTTGCTGATGGTCGTGGAAGTAATTTCATTATTTTAAATTCAAAATTATCGCCTTTAGTCCAGTCAGCATGTTTTGAAATAAATCTGTTAGTGGATTTACCACAAGATTTCCATTTTTCGGCAATTCTGGACGATAATCTGGAACTTTGTACTTTAAGCTCTCTTAAGGACTCATCAGAAGAATCTTTTAAATCATATTTAGTTGAAATATATTTCAATAAGCCATCACTTTTTTAATTTTTGATAAAATATTGATCCATTCGGTAAAAAAGCTGTTTCGTGGAATCCTGACAGTGAACTCTAAAAATAAAAATAAAACAAATGATCTATCTTAAAGTTGTAGCTAAGAATTTGCTAATAATAAGCTAAGAAAATGATTTTTATCATAAAAACTAGCCTGTGGACATGCGGGGAAGATTTTTTTCTCAAGATAGAACAGTACAAACGAAGATTTGTTACTGTTTAATAATAAAGACTCTTACCGTGATTCTGAATGTCCATCACTTAAAACAGTTCAGTGGCACAACATTTATTAAAATGTTAAAGGGCTAACTCCAAAAATGCAACTAGAATGATTTAAACATATACTTATTTTTCTCGATTTATCTGGTATTAGTTATAATACAAAAGAAAAAACAATGTGCTGATATGGGATACTCAGATATTCTATTAACCGGTTTAGCACTTTTTTCTTTAAATTGCATACTGAATTTGGCCATCTAGAAAGTCCAAATGAACCACTGTGCACCGGTTGGACAAAAATGAAGAGGTGCACTGCTGAAAAGTTATGGCTTCATGGTCTTCATTTTCTATTATTTGCATGAGAGTTAGATGAAGAGCATTCTATAATAATTCTAGATACATTTGGCCATCAAGATTTCCGGCTAAAAACGGGACAAATTGAGTGATATCCGTAAATAAATACCCGCCCAAACATTTATTTTTTTGGGGATATTGCTTATGTACTTATGTACTCTGGCTTCTTCATCTGACGCATATAGGCAGTTATGCCTATTGGCAATGTCGTTATCGTAAAATGACTGTTCATCCGAAAAACAGATGTCGAACAAATAGTTTGGACTATTGTTAATAGTTTCACTCATCACTTCACAGAATTGGAGTCTGCGATCGAAATCATCATCCTTCGGTTCTTGGAACTAATCTTATTTTGAAAGGATGAAACTTATTTTGCTTTAGTACTCTCTGGGTTATTGTACATGACACACCAGACACCTGGGGCAATTTCCTAACACTAAGCGTGGAAGCCCTACATGACCTAAAATAGCAACTTGTCTTCCTTCCCCCTTTCATACACCCTCTCTTTATTTCCTATATACTGATCGAGTATCGACAAACTTGGCAACCAAGATGTCGTTTGTTATATTTTAGCATTGTCGTTATTTATATAAAAATCATTTCTACCCTTTTTACCATGAAAGAAACAATTTTGGTTTTACTAAAATTTGATAATAGATTGGACACAAATCTAACAGGGATAAAAATTCGCGTTCAAGTGATTAATTCGGACAGAATAGAAGAAACATTGCTTATAAATGCCAATCTGATAAGATTAGAGTTGATGTTTGAGAAAACATTCTTTAATTGACTGGTTTACAATTTGAACTCTCATTTTGTTATGGATGAAAATATTGACGTAAAATTTTAGGGACATAAAGTACTCGATCAGATCTTCAAAAAGAAGTACCGCACGACTCTTCTCTCCGATTCGAATTCAGCCAGTGGGTTGAAGCCACGTAGATAAAAAAAGATGATTTTCCCCTCTTATCAAGAATCCAGGGGTTCGAGCGTTTATATACATTTTCATTTTAAATACTAAAAACCAAGGTGCAAAGTTTTCGTTAGGCCACCCTGAATTATAACATAACATAACGTACATATTTAGTTAGTTTAGATCTTTCTGTTTTAGTGAAAATTACTTAAATATATTCCACATTTGTCAGAATAAGCTCTCAGATTTGAATTGCAAGGCCATGGTAAATGCTATTTGAAATTTTAACTTTTAAATGAAACTTTATAATATGCAGTTTGTTTTCACATGGTTGTAAACATTGCAGTGTCCAAGTGGGGTCCACATTATTTTATTCTGAAGGCATGCATCACACGAGTAATCATTTATTTATCGTGCATTTTCTTGGCGTGCAATAGATTTAAGCTCATCAATGGTTCTTGATCAGTGTTTAAAGAACTAAGAAGTCAAGTAGCTGAAAAAAATGCAGCAATAACAAACAAGCACAACAAATATGTATCGAAAATAATGGCCGCCACTTAAACACTGTAATTATTAAAACCACGTGAATACGAAGTGCACTTTACACACTTTACTTTAAAATAAAATCCAAATAGCATTTACTATAACTTTTCAATTAAGGCCTAAATTCCGGGAGATTATTCTGCTGGACCCTGTATTTAAAGGACATCGCTTGTATGGCTTCTGTGCCTTGTTGCGTATGTAACTTTAGTACTTTTAGTGTATAGAGTTAGCTGGTATTTAAAGGAAATTCATGTTAATGTATTAAATCAAAACTTGAATTTCCATTATATTCTAATTGCTTCGATATCACTACTTCGTTAGATGTTGATTTTAAAGTGACTATTGCAAATTTTGTGTGACCAGCGCAAAATTTCCACTGATGGTCACTTTAGAATCAACATATGACGAATACACAGCGTTGTTAAAACAATTGTAATTATCATCAATGGAAATTTAACAGTTTTGCTTTATACGTTTAGCACTTTTATATAAATAATTTTATACAACAATTGGGTTATTTCCGCAACTTTTGATTACAAATATTTGTAATGATGTAGTGATGTGTAGGTTGTGTTTTATATGCTTTTGAGAGATTATAGTTGGCACCGAAAGTAACGTCCTTAAATATGCAGACGTAATGAAGTTGATTTGCATTATAGAACCTAATCTGTTTGGATAATGCCATTTAGTTAAAATTACCCAACTTTATTGTGCTATTTTCCTTATATACAGGATGTCAGGGATTAGTGGTACTTAACTTTGAGGGTAGATGGGTAGACTCAAAATAAGACAAACATTTCATATAAACATGGGTCTGTAAATCCACCCTATGAGAGATAGGCACTTTTGAAGATGACGTCAAGGAACTGGTTTTTAGTCAAGAACTTTTCACTGCTTTGAAGAAGGAGAATGAATAAGTTTTGGGCCATACGTTACTACGAAGAAACGTGATCATTTGAGGGTACTAGTTAATTCAGGTTGTAACAAGTAACGTGCTAACTAGGAAGTATGACTACATTTTTATAAAACAAAAAGTGTACAGTCAATTAATGGATATTTGAGTACTACCAAATAATTCTTTGCAGTTTTTTACGCAAAAAGGTACTTTTATTAGAATGCTTGAAAACCATTTTAGAGAGAATTGAGCTTATAAGGATGACTAGCATGCCATACTATTTAAGCTTTGGTATAAAAATGTCGTAAAATAACGAGTGTGTCACCGCATTAGTAAAAACTAGTTTGACGTTGGTCTCAAAAGCGTCATTGTATTATTATAATAGACACTAACCCAAACTAAAATGGAATACTCATTTGCAAAGCTTGCTGATATTCATTACTTTTACAGAAAAGGTAATGGCAATTCGTTTAAAGTCAGACGAATGTATGAAGAAGCTTTTCCAATCGGTGTATTCCTTGTGCCCACTTTTCTCAAAGCATACATCAGCGATTTAGGGAAACAGGTTCTTCTAAACCTAATAGAAGTATCTGTGGCCGATTCTGAACTTCGGAACGTCGGAAGTTGAAAAGAAAGTGTTGGCTAAAGTAGACGCTAAACCTACCGATTGGAAAATTCTAAAGGAGCAGTGCTCTGCCCCTGTCATAATTGGAGTGTAGAAGCATTGACACCTGAAAACTTGCAACCAAGCTGTTAAGACTGAAACGTTGAGAAGGCAAATCGTTTTCTAAAAGGATCTTTTTTACAGATGAAACTTACTTCAACCGTGAGGATATCATTAATTTTCGTAATGGTCATAGGGAACTGATGAAAATCCAGATATCACTTTTAAATCTCGTCTGATATTCTTGTTGACAACTTAACAGGACCTTACGTGTTGTCCAACAGACATTTCGGACCTATTTATTTATATTTTCTGCAAAATGTTTTAATTGGATAACGTACCTAAGAACTGCAAATGTGTAAATGTATAAATGGTCTAAACATCCATTAAAAAATTACCGGTAAATCGGCCAACTTTTACCTGCAATTTCGGCAAAAAATACTATTACGAAAAGTTGACCTTTATGACATCTGACGTATATGCCACCACTGTGTGGCACTGAAAGTCGAATCCGCAATGCGGCCTGCTCGGCGGCCGGCCTCTTCACAGAAAACAATAATAATCGTTGTAGAGCAATATATTTAATAAAAGCAGCGAATCCACAATATCAAAAGACAATAGGGGATTGCCGATTCGATTATTGAAATTCTGACTTCTCCTAGGAGGACAAGGTTCATCTCATTCACATTTCGGTTTCTTCAACATCGGCTAATCTTGCGTGCTCAATTAAGAAGTAAAAAACTTATAAAAAGCTTGCACAGGTCGTGAAAAATGAAATTAATTAGGTGAAATATTGGAAAATTGTTTTTAAATCTTTTGACAATTTGGCCTATTGGTGTAGAATCGGAAGAGCCTTTTCTGCGCCTGCCACCGAAACAACAAACACGGTTAAGTAATAAAGCTGTGTTTTCATACTTTTATCAAAATAATAATACAGCGAAGACGAGGTTGTTGGTTTATTAATTTTATTTAAAGATTTGGTTAATGTTAATAATACTTTTATGTTTAATCTT
Source organism: Pissodes strobi (assembly GCA_016904865.1). Lineage (NCBI taxonomy): Eukaryota > Metazoa > Arthropoda > Insecta > Coleoptera > Curculionidae > Pissodes > Pissodes strobi. The sequence goes on along the minus strand of MU183475.1, from coordinate 231,141 downwards.
GTTTTCAATGTGTTTTTGTTTTATTATCTATTTAAATTTAATGTTTAAATCTTGAGTGTTTAATTATGTTATTATTTATTTTGTTATTTGCCATTTATATAAAAACCGCTAATGTCTTAAAATAATTACCGTTTATCGATAATTACAAAAATCGGTAAATATGCAATCTCTAGAGGTACCATATTAAACAAGAGCTTCTCTGTGGTCCATGCATGTTGGTGCTTCGGCACTCGTTAGTATTCGAATTAGAAATCACCCCAATGGAGTCTTCTGTAATAGATGGATTTGTCATGGTAGTCTCGACGGTTGGCCATCTCGATTGCCAGATCATAATCCCTTAGATTATTTTATTTATGGATATTAAACTTTTTGTATACGCTACACCCGTGATCAACGTACAAGAATTTTAGTAACGGGCTATGATTTGTTGTGAAAAAAATAAGTAATTCACCGGTGATATTTAGCAGAATCCGAAGACCAATAAAAATAGAGTTAGAGGATGCATTGCCTGTCAGACAGTCACGACAGACGGCAAGAGCACACCAGTTCGTCGTACAACTGGAAACACCTAGAACATCGCTTTACAAGAACTCCTTTGCCTGGCGCACTGCATCACTGTGGATCTCGTTCCCAGGACATCTGTTTCCCCCTAATTACAACCTACAACTATTCAAGAACCGTGTCAATCAACATCTTCGCACACACACCGCTCGTCGAGCGCCATAGGATCTCCCTTTAGTGTGTGTGCCACTGCCCACTGCCATAAAAAAATGAAATGAATGAGGGGACATTTTAAGCATCTATTGTAGTTAGTGTTGGTCGTTGACACAATTATTTTTATTGAAATTGTTGGTATCGTTTCTTAAATGTTAATTATAAAAAGTATTAAATCCTTAACTTTGGCTTTTCTCTAAATTGGGTCCGCAAACATAAAAAATGCAAAGAACTTTTTGGTAGTACTAAAATATTCAGAAATTAGGTGAACAATTTTTTTATATAAAAATGTGGTCATAGTTTGCTCGTTGGTTGTTACAATCTAAATCAACTAAGGTGAGATGGGGCAAGCACCCCCTTAAATTGAAGGGTTCAGAATTAATATTTATTTAAAATGTATCTATATCAGTTTTCGTGTTGTGTATTTTTATATGGCAACTTGGTAATGTGTTCAAGTAAAATCAGCTATGAAACATCATAGGTATTAATTTTATTTTTATTTTTAATGTCATAGAGGCGTACTTGGCCCCATTAAATGGGGCAAGTGCCTTTCCTAGAGCTAAAATTAACTTAGAACAAACTAATTTTTTTGGGGCAACTGCGCTTAACCATAAATCTATTTTTTTTCCATATTGCAGAATGAAGTTATCTTTATTATCTGAAGAGTTATAAACCCCAACGTGAAAAGTAAATAGTACGGCAAATATTTATTTATAATGTAAATGAAGAAAATATTAGACAAGTCATAACCGGCAAACGATGCTTGAAAAGATATTTCGCCTCTCCTTCAATGAGAGATGTAGGCAGCAGCATTGTGATATCATGGTCATAGACCTCTGAAATGTCGTCTATATCTGGAAACGTGTACTTACACAGATTTTTTGTTGAAGAGTTTTTTCTTTCTGGCAAATTTTACCATGTTATTTTCATCCAGGGCTTCACCGACAAAGTACTAATGGACTTCTTTCTAGCAAATTTTACAGCAATCCAATCACCCACAGCTTCTTCAGAAATTTGTCTCTTGGGATAAAATAGTTCTCTTTGTAATTGTTCCTCATGATCTACAACCTTCGTAATATTATCATTAACTTCGCTGCCTGAGGAAGTAACAGATTCTTGGCCTTTTCCTTTTTTCTTTTTTTTTGTGTCACTTTCTGTTCTTTCCTTTAAACGCTGTAGAACCTCTTCTGTCGAAATAATTTCGCCTCACCCAGCTACTTTTTGTGGTTTCTTTTCTAAATCTTGCGGTGATGTATTAGTTTGTAAAGTATCCAGTAGAATTTCCTCAAATGGAACTTAGCCTCCTTTTGGACTATGCTTGTAGATGGGTGGGATAAATAAAGCTTTCTCTTAGATGGCTGGGATATATTTGGCTCTTTTGCGGTTGTGGAAGGCTCAGAATGTCAACAGTTTTATGGATGATAAGGCATTTATGTTCTTCCCATCTTCTAAAGATTAACGGATCAAAACTGTATACGGATATATACCACCTTTTTTAAACCTATTATGAATTATACTAGGATTTGCCTCATCCTATGCTTCATGAATCAGTGTAGAAAATATATTTTTTTAAATATTTTTTTCAGCAGGATGTGGTTTTTGCCAATGGACCAGCTCTGAATCCCATTTATCCTTTAATGCTTTGAAAGAGCTAAATCTAACGATTGTAAAAGATGGCTGGAATGAGGAGGCAGCCTTAAAGTCGTAATACTTTGTTTTATTGCCTCCTTTATTAAATTTATTTCCAGGTGGGTTGAAAGTTCGTCGTAAATTGAAAGTATTTTTGTCGGCTTTCCCCAAAATCTTTTAACAAAAGTTTTTTAAAGTAATTGTCAAACACTTCTCTTTCGTCTCATACCCTTTTGTTGCAGTACAGTAGTTTTGACCCATCGGGAACTTCTGGAGCTCTCCATTTATTTATCCTACACATCTGTGCCTTTGAAAACTACTAATGCTGTACTTTTGTCGCCAGCTGCACTGCAAGCTAATAAAACAGATATATTTTCTCTACCCAGACCACTTGTTGTACGAGTGCCCTGAAATCTTATTTGACCTACTGCCTACTACTTTTGTTTTAGTTGGATCAGCTACTTTCATCTAGATTCCAGATGTGGCTTGGTTTGTCTGCTAAATCAAATAGATCGACCGTTGTGTTTAACAGGTCGAAATATTCGTAAATAAATAACAAACGGATCTAAACTCTTTTTTCTGGCACCCTCGAGCTTTTTAGTAGAGATTCTATTCCCTTTACGAAAGTTTATACACCAATCTGCACCTGAATGTTTGCCTTTGAATTGAGATTTGAGCTTATTCTGCTTAACAAAGTGTGTTACATTTCTAGAACTTCTGATCTTGACAGTCCACATTTTTTTTCCTTCTTCATCGAAATCAATATCAGCGCATCTTCACAATGTTTTTCTTTTTATACCTTCTCTGCCTTCAACATGGTTTCTTAAAATACTTTACCGCGATTTTATACAAATTACTGGTCTTCTTAAGGTCCATTTTTCCCTTTGCAACAGCATTAACAGCAGCTTTTAAGTGTTCTTTTGAATAAGCCGCTCCTCTATTCGTTTTTCGTTTATAGTTTCTCGCCATCTTTTTCGCTAGACACAAAATATAATTTAAGTTCTATAAATTTACTATTTGGGGCAAGAGCACCCTTATTGGTGCGCACTTGCCCCTTTCTCACTCACTCCGGGGAAAGTGCGACCCCCTGATTATTCTTATCATAAATTAAGTTACATGTTGCCCTTCTTTTATACACATCATAATTTCACTCTTATATTCACTTCAGACCCATTAAGACGTGCAATAATGCCAAATATAATGATAATTACCCTATTCCTAAAGTTTCCTCGTGAACTCGATTTTTAGGTTACCCTCGCGTCGTATTAAATTTGCAGCAGCGAATGGCAGAAAGAACGATGCAGTGTTACCAAACCGATTTTTGCAGATGAGTTTTGACATGATGTGTTACTAGCAAATTTGTATTTGAGTATCAATTCAGTTCATTCAAAAAAAGATAATATACAGAGTCGTACTTGCCCCAAAAATGTGCACTAGCCCCAACTGACTTTAATACCCTCAAATAATCATATTTCTTAGTAGGAACGTATATAACCCATATATAACTTATCCACTTCTTCAAAGCAGTTAAAAGTTATTGATTTTAAAAAACCATTTCTTTAAAATAATTTTCAATGGCGCTTCCCATTGCGAATCATGTTTTCATGAAATTTTTGTCTTATTGTGAGCGATCTACTCTCAATGTTTAGTACCACTATTTTCAAACACCCTGTATATACAGGCAGATACCATGGTATTTAAAGGCGTTGCCTTTGTTGCTGATTGTGCCTTCACGCTTCCGCCACTACCACAACAAATTGTTGCGCAAATTTAAAACAACATAAAAGTGTCATTGTCTTTTTTGATGAATTGCTTGTTATTCGTATTGTTTGACAAATCCTCGCAAGATTTAATAGGTGGTGATTAAATATATTTACTAAGAATATTATTCTTAAAAGGCAAATAAACCTTATTTTTAATGTTAATATTTATCTAGCATCACATCATCTTTTAAATGTTTACAAATTATTTCTGATACGACTGTGACATTACGATGACCGCGAGTACGTCAGCAATTTAATTGCAAAAGTATAACTTAAAACTGATGTCATTTTTTAATACTCGCGGAAAGCACATTTCTTTGGTATAGAGTGCGCATAAAAAAAACTATTATTCTAACAAAATTTGGCCCTTAATTTTTCAATATACTGTCGACGTTTGATCTTCCATAAATATGATTAAACACACATTACATTTCAAAAGATGCAGGATATGGATTACCCTCGAGATTACTCTGAATATTTCCCTTAGAAGAGATTGTGTTTAAATAATGTTCCGACACGTCAAAAAGCTGTACCAATGTCTGTCTACTTTGTTTTTTTTAATGAGTGATGCAGATATTGATATCTATTTTATAGTTCTACTTAAAATTCTAGAAAGATGTCATACAAAAAGATATTTTCTGATAAAATATGTGTAGTATGAGGTACACGTATTTAAAAATAGACAAAGCGCCTACGACGCATTTGCAACCCACGCTACAAGGCGATTTTGAAAATGTTTTCAGATACCTTTTTAAGAGAAAATGCAAAATAAAAATGCCCTATTTTGTTGTGTGCATTCATATCAAACGTTATTCTTGAGTGTTTCGACATTAATTACACTTCTTCGCCTAAAAAATTGAATACAACACCTATCCTGTGGTGTGGCGTCCATATCAAGTGTGATGAACTTTTTGATGCGTTTCGGTTATTAATCTACCATCATTCTCAAAGAAATAGGGTATACCCTGCAAACTAAAATAAACTGGTCAACAGAAAGATATGCAAAAGCAATTTTCAGTTCCATGTCCATATTGATGTACCTGACCTTTTTTGCCGCAAGAAGTCATTATTCAGTAGGGTTGATATTATTATGATATACGAGGTGATCAATAAAGTCAGGCAAAATACAAAAAGTTTTTAGGGTCGGTCAAGTTGAGTAGTAAATAAATTTTAAAAATAAATAAACCATTTTTGCACACGTTTTGCACAACCACACAAGGAAAACTATATAGAGCTGTTTTTTTAAACGGGGAAAGTTATGAGGTGTTAAAAATTTGCATTTTCCCCTCTGTTTGTCAAAAATTTAAAGAATTTTATGGTACTATGTTCAGGTAAATTTGCACAATTTTATACACATATTCTCAAATTTTGCACACTCTTCTGGGGAAAGTTATGAGGTGTTAAAAATTTGCATTTTCCCCCCGTTTGTCACAAAATTCAAATTTTTTTATGCTACTATGTTCAGCTAATTTTGCACTCATATTCTCAAATTTTCTATGGGAAGTGATCATAGAATGGTAAGAGGAAAGGTTGTTCTTAGACTAAAAAAGGAGAGAAGAAAATTCATAACTAAAGAAAGAAGTAACAGAAAGTGGACTGAAGTAGATAATGAAGAAGACTACGGAAAAACCATCGACAACCATCTAGGTGTCTTTGAAAATCAAGAGACAGAAGAACCTACCAATATACCATCATGAAGGCAATTAATACTGCAAGCAAACAACCCTGTGCAATTGGTGAAAAGAATCCTGGAAAACTTAGCACAAACACAAAAGAGAAGATGAAGAAAAGAAGGGAACTGAAGAATAAAATATACAGAAAATAATACCGAACCACGCCAACTGAATAAAAATATTTCGAAATCGATAAGACAGGAAAGTATTTTATATCAGAAGATATAATACAGAAAAAACAACGAAAATCATAGAAGAACATATGTAAGCTTGAAAATATTGATGGTGAAATTGTGACAAATAAGAAAGAAATAATACAGATTGTTGAAAAGTTTTACAGGACTCTATATCATCAACATGAGATTGAAGAAAGGCCATCTATTAGGTGCCAAATGTAGGCTCAGAAGACATGCCCGAAATAACAGCAGAAGAAGTTAGAATGTCCTTATTGGAGATGAAAAATAATAAAGCTCCAGGAGATGATGACATAGTAATAGAGGCTGTCAAAAAAAAAGTGAGAAATTACTAAAAGCTGTCACTAAACTTTTCAATCTATGCCTAATAAATGCGACAACACCAACAGCTTGGAACAATGCCATAATTATCCTAATATACAAAAAGGCAATATAACCAACTTACAAAACTACAGGCTCATAGCCTTTTGTCACATCTCTGTAAGCTGTTCACTCAAATAATCACTAAACGTATTGATTCCAAGCTGGAACTATACCAGCCTAGAGAGCAAGCTGGCTTCAGAGCAAAATGATCACCTACAAGTGGTAAAGTCTTTAGTAGAGAAATGCGTCGAGTATAATAAACATATCGTTCTTGTCTTTGTGGATTACCACAAAGCCTTCTACACAATCAAGCACTACGAAATGATGAAGGCACTGGCAGATTGTCGGGTGGATCATAGATATACAGCTCTCATTAGCCATATATATCAAAATGCAACGGCAAGTGTCAAGTTACATGAATAGGCAAAAAACTTTAAAATCGAGCGTGGAGTGAGACAGGGAGACACAATCTCTCCAAAATTGTTTACAACACTTTTAGAATATGCATTTAAAAGAATAGACTGGAACAACATGGGAATAAATATCAACGGAGAGATGCTAAACCACCTACGTTTCGCAGATGATATTATTTTAATTACCGACAGAATAGACCACGCTAAGGAAATGCTTGCGAAATTAACAACTACATCTGCCCAGGCTGAATTAAAGATCAACACATCCAAAACCCAATTTATGACAAACCTGGTAAGTTGCCAAAACATTGAAGTAGATGGAAAGCTAATCGAACAAGTAACATCCTACAAATACCTAGGACATGAGATAAAAATTGGTCGCGACAACCAAACATGTCAGATTACCCGACGAGTTACCTTAGCGTGGGCCGCATATGGAAAACTGCGTTACGTATTTAAATCAGACATTCCAACCTGCCTTAAAAGAAAAGTGTTTAATCAATGCGTACTCCCTGTCATGACTTATGGTGCAGAAACCCTTACTCTCACCAAAAAATCAACTGAGAGACTTCGAATTGCTGAATGCGCTATGGAGCGCTCTACGCTAGGTTTGACCTTGGGAGACAGGGTCACGAACAATGTTATTCGACAAAGAACTAAAGTCACAGATGTGGTGGAAAGAATTACAATTCTCAAATGGAGTTGGGCGGGCCACGTGGCAAGACAGGGAGATGACAGATGGACGAAGAAAATTATTGAATGGCGACCTAGACAGGATGCTTATGGAAACAGAGGACGTCCTCCAACCCGGTGGACCGACGATCTTAAGCGAGTATCAAACAACTGGATAAATGAAGCGCAAGACCGTTCCAGATGGAAATCGTTGAGGGAGGTCTATGTCCTGCAGTGGACAAGAGAGGCTACGTGATGATGATTCTTAAATTTTGCACACTCTTCTGGGGAAAATTTTGCAACACACAACCCCCCCTCCCCCGTTTTTCAACACTCTTCTGGGGAAAATTTTGCAACACCAACCCACCCTCCACCCCGTTTTTCAAAAAAGTGAAAAATTTTTATGCAACTATGTTCAGGTAATTTTGCACACATATTCTCAAATTTTGCAGAGACTTCTGGGAAAATTTATGAGGTATTAAAAATTTGAATTTTTTCCCCCGTTTGTCACAAAATTGAAAAATGTTTATGCTACTGTGTTCAGCTAATTTTCCACACATATTCTCAAATTTTGCACATTTCTGGGAAAGTTATGAGGTGTTAAAAATTTGCATGCCCCCCTGTTTGTAAATGCTACTATGTCCAGGTAATTTTGCACACCTATTTTTTAAATTTTGCACACTTCTGGGGGAAGATATGAAGTCTTAAAAATTTGCAAACTGGTTTGGAATTACGACAACCATCTCTATTCCCGGGTTTGGAATGTTGTAAACTACTGTTATTTACTGATAGTTGTTGCTAGTAGTTACTTTTAATATCAGTACCTGCTACTTAATACCCGTTAACTGTTACTGATACTTTTTTTCGCAAGTAGTCAATGCAATGCAAATTTTGGTACCTTATATCTTTCCCCAGAAGAATGCGCAAAATTTGACAATATCTGTGTAGAATTGTGCAAAATTACCTGAACATAGTAGCATTTTTTTTTAATAACGGGGGGGTGGGGGGGGGGGGGAATGCACATTTTTAACACCTCATATCTCTCCAGAAGAATGTGCAAAATTTGGTAATATTTGTGCAAAATTAGCTGCGTGCACAGTAGCATAAAAATATTAAAAATTTTTGACAAATGGGGGGTGGGGATGCAAATTTTTAACACTTTATAACATTTTCCAGAAGAGTGTGCAAAATTTGAGAATATGTGTGCAGAATTACTTGAGCATAAAAAAAATTAAATTTTCTGACAAACCGGGAGGAAAATGCAAACTTTTAACAAGAATATGTGTGCCAAGATTAGCAAAATTGCTGCACGCTGCACATAGTATCATAAAAAAATTTCAATTTTGTGACAAACGGAGGAAGATGTATCATAAAAAAATTTCAATTTTGTGACAAACGGAGGGAAAACCAAATTTTTGGTAGGAACTTTCCCCAGAAGAGTGTGCAAATTTTGAAAATAGGTGTGCAAAATTGTGCAAAATTAGCCGAATCTAATGGCATCAATTTTTTTAAATTTTATAACAGACAGCTACATTTACCAACTCTTCCAAATTGTTAAATTCATGCTCAGTTTCATTAAAACTTCTTTTAATCATGCTCCATACCTGCTCAATTAGAATCATATCCGGTGATCTCGCGGGCCAATTCATTATTTCAATATTATTACTCCTTAAAACTTCTTGACTAATTCTAGCCCTGACTAAGCGCTTATTATCGTCCATCAAGTGTAGTTAAACTAACTTGTCATGTTCCATCAAGAGTCAGACCAAAGATTGCGTGTGGTTCTACTTCTTCGGCAGAGAAGTGACGTAATAGGATTACGAGAATTATTTCTTCTCTAAAAAAATGATCAACAATTATGTAATTTACCAGAACCTGTTAACCAAAAGAACCTTAGCATATTATATCTTCTTCCTGACTTTCTTATTTAGTTATTGTAGCCATAGACTTGATCAACAATGATTTAATTTACCAGAAGCTGTTGACCAAAAAGGCCTTAGACATGACGTTTTTTTCACAAATTATGTGATGCGTTGACTATCTAGGATTATTTTCATGATAATTGATTTCATTTAAGCTAATCTACGTTAAATATGGTTTCAGAATCTGAAGTGCTCGTCAAAATCCGTTAGCCCGTTTTCATGCTATAGCATTTTAAAAATTGTTACCCAAACTTTATGTCCAGTGGTGTATCTAAGGTCAAAGGGCATAAATCTACAAACTGGCAAAAGTGCCTAGAAATATTCGTATTACCTTGGCATACCCCTTATTGTAATGCGTCAACAAATTTATTGCCGAAATGGCGCACTCACAAACTTTTTGTTTTTTGCATAATTCTATTGATGCGACAATGTCAAACCTACTAAAAATGGGCTTTTAAAATCCGAAAACCGCAAACCGCATTCAAAAAAATTTTTTTTTTTAAGTTTCAGTAATTTCAAAATGGGGCTAAAAATTACTCTTGACGATCTTTTTGTTGGCCAGTTTATTAAAATTCAGACACAATTCAAAGTCAGTTTGATTCAAATCGAAGCTACGGCTTTCTGACTAACCCATTTTCAGAAAGCCTTTGATTTATCTTCTGTTTTAGTTGCAGCTTTGAGAAGATTGACCGATTAGTAACCGATACTAATTATTCTAACGCGAGATTCCGCTTGCAATGCTAGTCCAATTTAAATCGAAGCTAGGACTTTCTGACACACGCACGAGTCACTTTAATTTGAATCGAAGCCTACGGCTTTATCTGTTTTCAGCCTTTTAAGAACATTGATCTATTAACTGAAACGTTAAGAGAAAAAAATTAACTGATCCTAATTCGTATACGAAGCTCCAAGTGCAAAGCCCGCTCAATTTATAAATCCAAGCTACGGCTTTCTAAGATCTGTTTTTTTTTTGCGGATTAATCACTGATACATAAAGAGAACAAAATTGACCCATTGAATATCTGAGTGTTTCTAAGTTTTCCGGATGACAAAGTAGGAAAATTATCAATTATTTGTGTTATTATTTGAACATTAATGACAAAGGGTTATACTAAATAAAAAAAAAATGGATTTTGGAGCATAATTTTTAAATCCAATAAATATCGGGTTATTATTCTACGTTTTCTCAGGCTTTTCTTGAAAGAAAGAGGAAATATGTAGTGAAACATTGAAACTGTTCCCACTTGTTGACTCGTTCAAGACTAAAACAACATTTTCAAGATAGGCAAAAATCGATGCATATTCCTTATTTTTGTTATTTAATTTTGTATAAATACAATCGTAATAAGGGAGGATATATTACTGAAAAAGAAGGACGAATGACTCTGACCACTTAAAGGTGGACTGTCCCTCTGTTTAATATATTTCTCAAGGTTAGGTGTCTTGTAGTGAAACTCGGTTAGTTTTGCAGTCTTTTGAACTTATTTACAAATTGACCTCTTAAAGTGGATTCAAGCCTGATGCATTGACTATGTTGCAGCTGCATCAAATAGCTATTTCTGGACGCAAGTCTACTATAACCGCCTTGTAGTATTGATGTAAAATTCGACGAAATTGAAAGGTGTTTACATATTAATTTTTTTCTATTCTTAAGTGTGATGGCTTATCATTAATGAAAATTGGGATATTTTATACTGTAGTGAGAGATTCGTTTTTTGCTTGTTCTTATTGTAGCTTTTGAAATATCCGTTATTTCCAGCAGCAGTTTTGGGCGGTGATGTGCCTAACGTTATTAACGATAACGATTACGACGCCTTTCCTAAAAGAGCTTTCAAGCCTCTTAAGACGATCGTCAAAATCATCTTAAAAATAACGGCAATGACAAATGACGTTTGTGTATTTGTATAGTATGAATATAGTAACAACACCATCCAAATGAACCCAAACTTAGATTCCATGCTGTCCAGTTGGAATAGAACGTTTGGGTTTGTTTTCGGAATTTAAATTTGACACTAACCTTTCAATCACCTTACATCCATCCCCGTACGATTTTGTCTTATGTTGCCAGATTATTTGGCCATTATTTATTCCAAGAAATAATAATGCCCTACAATGTTTAAAAACGCAAAAACTGTGTTTAAGTTTCTTAAAGTAACTTATAAATATTTCAAGTTAACTAATAAAAATATAATTTCTATACTCGAATAATCAATCAAATTTCCCCAAACTCACAAGAATGTTAGTAACTTCTAAGCGCATTGGCAACGTTGCAGCCCATGAAATAACCACATCGATTACGATAACACCTTCCTTACTTCTTCGTAATTAACGGAAACCGTTATCGTTAATAAAGTCAAGGTGACAACATTTTAGTACTGCGCATGCTCACAATACAGATAACGATAACGACATACTGAAACAAGGGGTTAAAATCTCTCTAAATATTGTCTTTCTTCGCTCTCCTGTTCTTTAATTCCTGCCACTAGAGCTTCTAGAAATACGCTCTAGTGGCAGGAATTAAAGAAGGGTTTTAGCTTCTAAGCCAGTTTACATCCTGAATTCCCAGAATGAAGTGAAATAAATACTTTTATTTTTCATACAATATGATTTTTTTTTAATAAATAAAAAAAGTATTAAGTATATCCATAGATCGATCGATCTTAAAACTATCATCGCCTTTTTGAGGCAATACGGCCTGAAGAATTTGTGTTTGGTTTCGTCATGATCGTCCTAAAATATCTATCCTACGCTATTAAAGAGCAACGGCCTAGAAAGTAATGGTAGCAGGAGGTTATGTGACTTGACAATAATAATGTATTCATTATCATGTTGCAGTTTTTGGATTTTAACTCTTTAAAATTAAGTTTTTGTTCTGGATTTTAGCCGGGCATTTCTTACCTCTATAGAATCTTGTTAATTTTAGATGCAGTATGTTTCTAGATGTACTCTATATGCTGATAATTCAATTAAATAAATAGGCACAAAAGAATATATTATACAACAAGTATAAATCTCGAAAGAGGCCATTAAAGCAGCAATGGTATTCGTTCTTGCCTTCATTATTTTTCGCTCTTTCTATAATACGCAATGTACTTCGCCTGCTCTCTCTTTCTTCACTGTTATTCAGATGAAATTCTTGGAAAGGTCATTTTGTTAGGTAGGCTAGACCCAGTGACGCCAAAATATTTTTTACATTGCAGGTACCTCAATTTAAAATTTAATGTATACTGACCTTAAATTAAATGAAAAATTTAACCTTCAATGCTGTCGATCAACGCATTATAAAATTTAAATTATTTTTTCATAACTATACATCATGAGTCATGCTAGTATAGATAATTCATGAAGTAAGATCCATATACATAATATTATTTATTGCATTGCTGCCAAAACATGTGTGCATCATATTTTGCATTAGGGTGTGGTAAAATAATTTGCAATTAATAGAATATAATATAATAAATGAGATAAGTTAGTATGTAATATGATACTGTATAAGTACACAGACTCGTCCAATATGCTATATAAAGATATACGTTTTACAAATAAGTATATGCAAAATAAAAATAAAAAAACGATGTGTGCTTAAGACCACACAACAGAAGTGAAAACTTCAAAGAGCATAAAAAATTGTATACGAAATAGCATTTACGTATCAAGTGTAGTTTATTCAAATAAAAATAAACAAATAATACTAGTGTAGAATACAAAAATGGGATAAATAATCCGAATAATTGCGACATGAATAAATATTTTAAATGTACTTACCTGCTATACAATCTGATGTTTAAAATAAAATTTTACTTCGAAATCATCCACAGAATCGACAGAAAACGCTACCCTTTGCTTGAAAAATGTCAAAATCCTCCGATTCTGTCCCATTTTCTCGGCTTCAAATCGTTTTAAATAAGATTTATGACAAGTGAATCTATACTTACTTACCACAAAAATTATACGTATCGATATGCTGAAAGTGTATTTTACCTCGAAATCTGCCATAAAATCGACAGAAACTGCATCTAATCACCATAAAATTCAAATTTTTCCAATCCTGATACATTTTTTCGGATTCAAATCGTTTTCAAATAGATTTTACGTAGTTAAATGTGTAAATATACATATTTTAATCTAACGTATTTCCCATAATACATCAAAAGCAAAGCTATATATTCAAACTCGTAAAACGCCGAAGTATGGAAAACTTGCAATTTTTGCAATGTTTTTGTATGTTTTCCTTTAACATAGATTTTCCCGTATGGAAAATTGTTATGGAACTTTTTTGCAGCAGAGGTATCGATGTTTACGAATCTGGGATTGATCGTTTGAAAATAGCTATGCGTTGGCCAACACACTTTTAAAGTAGATTTTTCAAAATGAAAATCAAAAAATCACCAATTCGATATTTTCTTCCGTATCGATGCGATTCTATGGTATATTGTACTCGTAACCCTCTTTTTTATATTATTTGGTTTTTCTAATAATATTATGTGATGACGTGTCGTGTCAAAACTCGAAATAGCAAAAAGTTTAAATTCAAATAGCTCACCCTTTATAAAAGGCATCATCATACCTAAAGTGTCCTCTTGTATAATTTTTTACGTAGATTCTCACCAAGTAACATATTTTTTTATAGAAAAAAATATTAAAATAAAATCTTAATTTTTTTGACCTACAAATCGATGTTTTTACATTTTCCTTCTTGCCCATTGCTGGGAACACCGTCAAAAGGAACGTATCCAGAATAATTCATTATTTCAACAGTTATCGTGTATCAAAGCAAAAATTTGAAAAATCGATCATGTGACATAATAACCTGGATATGGAAAATCGTATTGTCAAATGCAAATAACTATCGGCTGACCCCGAGGCTGACCCCAAGTGTTGCCTTAAATTTAAACGTGCCCAAGTCCTAAATTTCCACCCGCAGCGTTTTCGAGAAAAAAAATGACTAACGCAAACCTAGTCACCGAACGCGAGGCGTGATTGCTCAGTTTTATTACCTACCCAGGAAAAGATGTTTTAAACTGGCCGAAAGAGGCTTTCACTTCAAAAATACCCGAATGAGGGTATATAGTCGAGCGTGAGGCGTTACAAGCCGAGCGTGACGGCGTAGTATCATTCATTATACAGGACAAAGTGTGCCAAACGTGTCTAAAGATCAAAAATATAAAAGTAAAATGAAAAACAGAGCTAAAAATTATAATAGAAGAAGATTCGGATTTGCTTTATTATGGAATTAAATACATTAACATAAGCCACACAATTTAAGGTTAAGTTAAGCAGAACGAAGAGCAAAGTTGTAAAAACATTATAAATCAATATACCGGTAATAAAAATTACATACAAAAAGAGAAAAAAAAAGCAAAAACAAAAAATAATAAATTGTAATAAGATAAAGCGAGCTAACAAAATAGTGAAGTTCCACAGTTTATGCAATTCATATATTTTAATATGGAATAAAATAGCCTTTCATGAGGTGACTGCGTTAGTAGGTTTATATCAATTATACAAAGGAGAGCTCTTGAGGAACGACATTTTGTGCACAGACATTTTTAAAATGTTAGTGCTACGTGGTTTATAGTCTCCCAGCCTATCCAAGTCATCATTATCATTCTCGGCGCACATTAGACCTTTAAATATACAACCAGAAGGAACATTCTAAATTCTCTATTCTAAGAAAATCTTCACACAAACGTTACGAATGGCCAATTAAGAAACACATGCAATAGTTATTAGATTCATCAATATTTCCAGGTGGAAGACGCCTGCCTCTTGGTGGATAGATCAAGATAGTTTAAACAAAAAATAAAATAATATGCATTTTTAATAAGATAAAGCGGTAGTGCCAGAACTATAAGTATATGAAAAAGAACAAGACACAGAAAAATACAAAACAAGAATAATAGGGTTTGTGAAAGAAAAAAATTGCGGCAAGAAAAGAAATGATTTATATATCCAACATTCATGGGAAAAATTTAACTGAGAAAAGAATAGAGTCTGCGGTTAAAATAGGGTAAATATCATATCCCTGCGAAAGATACGGGTAATTGAAATGTGACTATGTAAAGAACTATGGAATGGAAACCCCTTGAGCCTATTGTATTCAAGTTGAGTTTGAGTTAATCAAACAAGAAGGTACTACAACACAGTTTTTTCCACAATACCGAAACAGAATTTTGGCACTCAACGCGCGTTTTTCTAACCATGTTAGCATCATCAGGATAATTACATTTGAATCATCTCCTGATGATGCTGTCATGGTTTCGGTATTGTGGATAAAACTGCGTTGTAATTCATTAAAATGGTAATCAAAATATGTTGTGAAGACTGTTTGGGTTAGGTGACACAATCGCAAAGAGCTGGAAAATATATAGAATATCAATCATCCATTAAAATGGCAATCCAAAGATAGCTATGAAAAGAAAACGTTCAAAGATTTTGTTATTAGTACAATAAATAGGAAATATGGGGACAATTTTAGAAATAATTTCGAACAAGAACGTAAACACTAAGGACGGTACGAATAAGCCGAATTTGTAGTTGGTAGATCTGCTGTTGGTTATTCAAATTTCATTAAAGGCATCGCAAAGACAACTTGTTGAGCAGGAAGTACATAGGATGTATGTAGATTTGGAGTGGCAAAGTGTGCTTCTGTAGCAACTGTAGAAACCGTTTGAAAAACCTAATATTCACCAGTGTGCAAAGGAAGAGAAAAATCAATTAGATAACATTTTGGAAGATGGACGGAGCTGTATATTAAAGGTCTATCCAAGAGAAGACGTTTCGGTATGAATTCAAGTTTTTAGTGTAAAAACCTATGCAGTGATAACAAGGAAAAAAACATCGTAACCTATGGCAGAGAGAATAAGTTTGTGGACGAGCGCTGGAAGAAGATCGAGAAGGAACAGTAACAAAACAACAAGAAAAAGGACTGTCGAACATAATATGCTAAAACTCGTCGGTAATATGCAAAAGTCCTGTATAGAAAAAATAATTAATTTCCAAACATGTCGTGAATTGGTCACTTCATGGAAGGAGAAGGATCGTGAAAAAGTAAGAGAGAAGACATAAAGGTGGTAATAAGTTTTCCGTTACCGGCTCAGCATAAAATTACCTTATTTTTCCATGCTGCTGTCTCGGAACATAAGCTCAGTAGTTTGTATTATGCTCTTTTCTTCATTCATATATCTTGCTTGCCCTTACGCACCTGAAGACTGGCAAAAAGTCAAAAAGTATGCAGATTTATAAAGTGGTCTCTGCTCTTTTCGTAGTGCGTTCAACAGTTAGAATATCGCCGTTTATTTTCTTGAGTGTGTTTTTATTCTAAAAATTATTTCCCAAAGCTATAAATCAAACGGGTTTCAAGATGGTGGCCATCTTTAATCACATCACGGTTTGCACTTTGGTAAAAGACAAATTGTTTGATAATAGTTATGTGAATCACAGTGCCTAATGCAATTTATTGCTTGTCTAAGAGGACACTAAACTGTATTCATTTCGTTTAATTCTCATTGCAAGTTTGAAGATATCTAACTGCTTTCAAAATGAAATACACACAAGAAAGTCTGATAAAAACACCGAGATTTGCAAATAACGCTAACACGTCGATTTTGTTTTAAATTTTGGTGGAATGCATTGGTTTTTCAATTATTCGTATTTCTCGTAAAATTCCAGGTAAACTTCATATTATATATCTAAATTCAACTGTTTTCGAAATATTGGCCATTCAAAAGTGACATTTGAATTTAAATTCCTCTAGAATATAGAGGGTTTGCACTTTCTTCTTAGTTTAATCGCTGTGTGCAAGATCCGTTAAGTGACATCTGGTGTCAGTAATTGGCGAACCCAGTAGCATTTTGATACGTTACCAAATCGATAAGGAATCACATTTGGTCATTCTAGCAGCGAAAAAGTCGTGAGGATCGAAAGAACTGAAACGACAGTTCGACAGGGAATTTTTAGGAGAAAAATTCTCTAAATGCTTCTCTGTTTCGAAATATCAGGAAAATGAACTTTCAGGAAAAATGTAAAAACATCTATTTCTATGTCAAAAAATTAAACTGACTTTAAAAAAAGCTGATTATTTGACGAGAATCTACGCCAACAGTTGTATTGATTAGAGGACATTTTGGAACTGATGATGTCATTTATACATTATAGGTATACGAGTTTTGGCACGACACAACTTAATATAATAATCTGGAGCAACCCAATTTTTGTACACTAAAGCAGAACATACCAAAAAATCGCATCGATCGGATTGAAAATGCCGATTTTTTTTTGATTATCAATTTCAAAAATTAACTTGAAGCGTACATGCCAGCCAATCCCATAGCTATTTTCAGGGAATCAATCTAAACCTCGTGATCTATGCTATAAAAAATGTCTATAAAAATTTTCCGTACGAGATCGGATAATACGAGAAAATCGAGGTAAAATTCATGCAGAAAATCACAACAAATTTCCAGAATTTTGGCAATTTTACTAGTCCATATGGATAGCTTCGCTTTTGATGCATAGTGGGAAATTTGAGGAGAAAGGTCTTCAAATATTTTGACATGACGTTTAGGCTAAAATATGTAGATTTATACGGTTTGAAGCTAGAAAAATTGTCAGGATCGGAAAATGTGCCCATTGTTTTCTGGTGAAACTTTTAGCATATCAATGCGTATAATTCTTGCGGTAAGTAAGTAGATATATTTGCTTGAAATCTCATCAAAACTTGAATGGAGATGGGAAAAGTGGCCAGGATAGGAGAATTTTTCAAGCGATAAGCAGCAGTTTCTGCAATTTTTTGAAAGATCAAATTTTACTTTAAATATCGAAGTTGTGGCAAGTAATTTCAAAATAGAGAACACGCACGAAAAAATACGTATATTTCATAATATTAATCTTGCATTGTTGAAGCTTTCACATCTGTTGTGCGGTTTTAAGCACTTACCGTTTTTGGTTGTATTTTTACAGTTATTAATAATACAACATTTGCGAAATCCCATGGATCAACAATGATATTGAATATATAAGATATGATCGTTAAAGTTCAAGCCTTTGCCACTGGCGCGCCCGATCATTCACTGCCTTTTCATCCAGCATCTGCACATAAGCTCAGTAGTAGTTATCTAACGAATAGCTCCACCTCCCGCTTTCACCAATGTCATCAAAAAGAAATTTTCGAAAATTTCTCGTTTTATATATTTGTTTCGATGCTTCTAGACTTTCTTGCTACACTTTATAGATGTAGGTACTATTGGTGGTGCAGGGCCTATTTCATGACATAAATCCTCTATGTATTAAAACGGTTTATTTATAATGCTAATAAATGATTTAATTCTTTTCCTGGCGAATGTTGTCTTATTAATTTAAATAAGTTTAGATAGTAATATCGTTATTTGTTGTTATAAAGATTTGTATATGGTTTGGGTGCTGTGATTGGGCGATATTGGTCGTATACTTTGTAAGTGCCTCGATATATTTCTCTTAATCTTAATTAATCTTCTAAATCTTTAAATAGTATACATTATGAGTGTGCAGCTTCAGACCTAGTTCAGTGAGTGTACAACTTGTTGGTAGACCTCGCCGCTTGACTGCACTTTTCTTTCATGTTAGTGCTATCCTTAGGTATAGTAATCTCTTCACATTCTTTAAACAATTGTTTCTGCAGCCTGTTTATCTTTTTTGTTTATTTATTTATTTATTAAGTATTGTCGTACATATTTGGATGTCTAATTTTATTTGAAAGTTCATGACTTTTATCTTAAAATCAGGAAATTAAGCTTTGGGAGGTGATAATTTTATTGCCAATTTATAATAAAATGTCATAAAAATGATCTTGAATGGGATTACTCTAATCTTAATATCTTATAATCATATATTGAACTTGTAGGAGGCAAACTGTAAAATCGTTGAGTGCAGCCAGTTAACCTTCTAAGGACATTACGTTCTAAACTACAAGTAGTAAAAATATTTCAGATTATAATTCCGATTTGCCCAAGGCTTTGCTATATTTGTTATTATAAATTTGCTGTCAATGCCTAGGATTATCCCATTTGATATAACAATTGTATTTGATAATATAACAGTTGGTTCCTCCGAGGCATCAAAATAGATTGCAATCCGTTTGTTTGAACTGGCCGCGGCCGTTCTGTTTCCAACGAAGTTCGTGAATTGGTTCTCAGCAGTAAGGAAAACCCTCTGGCATCAAGGTTTAACTAACAATAATTTAAAATCTGTCGTATCGGAGGCCTTGGTAAATTCAATGCAAATTCAATTGATCAGACATCTATCTATTCATTATCCTATACCTCGAACAGAGCAGTTCATATTTGGTCAAGCCGTCCGTCGGTTGTCGAGCTTGAAGGGACCAATCCTATTATACATCGACACACCCAAACCAATTGATAGTCAACCAAACTATCCAAAATTTTTGTCGCTGATTGCAAGGCACTTATAGAAATTAGTCACGTCGCGTCGTCGGCATCTCTTTTCTCAAAAATGTATACTTATTATATGTATAATTGTTTCATTATAACCACTCACTCAAGTCAGTTCTGGAAATATAAGTAGAAGTTTTTAAGGGCAAATTGGATTTTGTAGGCGTTTTACTAGATTTACTTTCTAAAATATGAAGAAATGGAGGAATATTCATGTAAAAGTTTTAATCTATTTTCATATCAGAGCGCTTTCGACATATTGTCATTATAAGTCCTATTCTTGAAAAACAACACAATACCTTTAAAATATCAAAATATTAAAATTGGTCTTTTTCCCTGTTAGCACAATGACAATTATTATTTCATGACTACGTAGAAATTTTCAAGCCTTAATTTGGAAATGCTCAAAACGTCTGACTGTACAGGGTCTTCCAATGTATTTGGGACGAAATCCAAAATAGCCAATCGATGTTTTTTTTTTCTGTAGAATTCAAAAACGTCACCAAAAAACATTTGAACCAAAAACAAAAGTTACGATACGGATAGGGTATTTTTGAAATGGAACATACCGTTTTTTATACGATGTTTGAAAAAAATGCATTTTTTATGTCCGTTTTGATTAAAACATTTAATATTGCGATAGTTGTTTTTATTACATTTTAATGTTTTATTAATTATAATTTTAGTTTAACCTATTTGAAATGTATTATGGGTTAGAATATGCAAGAGTGGGGGGAGGGGGGGGCGGAGCGAATGGGCTCGTCCCCCGCCATGAATGAGTTTATTGTCAAACTCAAAGTAGCAAAAGAGCATTACCATCCTTTAAAAAAAATAAAAAAATGTGCGAAACTAGATGGGTGGAGAAACACGAAACCATTATTGACTTCTTGGAAATGTTACCTACTTTAATCGACTTCTTAGGTCTTAGATGATACGTAGCAAACTGGTAATAGTGCCTCATTCTCCAAAGCTAGTATCCTTTTAGCAGCCATAACATCATCTGATTTCTTGGTATCTATTTTTATCATCAGTCACTGTATTAAATTATTAATACCTCGGAATCTGTAACTTGATTTTTGAAAAAATTTGTTCGACAGCCCCAATTTTAAATATCGAAATTAAGTCGCCCAAAACTACCACGAAACAGACAAATCGTGCAAATTATGAATCCGCTAATACAGAACAATATTATAAATTGTCTATTTTTTACCATTTTTAGATTATTTAATTTCTGAATTAAAATTTAGATTTTCTGAAAAACACTTCCAAGTAGCAGAATTATGGAACATTGTTCCTACCATCCTTGATAAACTCAAACAAGAAAAAATTTTGGCTGCCATAAAATGTTATCAAGATTATATATCTTGTTCTATAGCAACGTTAGAAGCTATATTGGGAACAGAGAGACGAGAAACCTATAACCAATTTGACTGATACGATTATAAAAACTGATTCAATATTTTTCCAATATTAAAAAAATATTAAAAATTTTAGTAACAATTCCTGTAACCAGTTGTACACCAGAAAGATCATTCTCTTCTTTAAGATTATTAAAATCTAATTTACAGTCAACAATGGCCGCAACTAGGTTAAACGGTCTTGCCTTATTTTATATCCATAGAAATAAAATAGCTGTGTCACCAGAAGAAATTTTAGAGTAACTTTCCAAAAAACACAGTAGAAGGCTTCGATTACGAAATATGCTGTCTTCTGATTAAGAATAATGCACTATCACTATTTTGTCCCGTTCCGAATAAGTTTTATTCAAATAAAGTCCGCGGCCCGCGCCCGCGCTATGTACGAATTTTGAGTTAATGCAAAATAGGATTATTCGATTATTTTAGTTTTAGGTTTAACTAAACCTAATTTGTTTCTCCTAGTTAGTTTATTTTTATTTATAGCAATATATCTTATGTTGTTGATTTTGTGTCATTATCCATATCTTTATTTATACCTGTAGTCTGTAGTTACCTTCCCCCCCAATGAAAAAAGCTAAATCCGCCTTTGCCTTGCACCTAAATAGATTTCATTAATTTTTGTTTGGTGCCCCGCCGCCCCCCCATAATTCCCTTTAAATCCTTCAAAGTTAAATAAAAATTGACAATTTTATTCTTGTCGAAATGAGATACTACGTAGGTGAGAGATTACCGATGCAGAGAAGCAAGATGTTTTATTGCAAATTTTTATAGAAATATATCCGTCAATACAATTTTAAGGATAAAAATCATATTTGAGGAAAATCAAACCTTACATGATAAAAACGGAAATATACAAAGAAAAAGCAATCGAGTCTTTGCCATTTTAAATTATTTTCGAGTGATTCCTTCAGTACGGCGCGAGGCGGTGTAAGACGGTGTCTTCCGAGGTCTGTTCACAGGACTTTAAAAATCCATGAATTTATGCCTCTTCATATCCTCCCACTTCAACATCTAACACTGGCACAAAAAGACCTTTGGTTCCAATTATTTCCCAAATTGTAGTTCGGCAAGAAAAGACCCTAATTTATTCAAAGGTATTTTTACGTTTTTCTTTGGGGTTCTGACAAAAGCACAACGTTTACTATTTTAAAATAATACTCTCTTTATTCCTTAACACTGTATACAATTAAACACACTCTACTGCCCTTATAACTTTACAACTAATACAATCCACTCCATACTCAATGATCAACTAACTGCAACACGCGTTTTGCGCGCTATTTATATCCATTCGAACGTAACATATCGGGATTATTCCGGAAGTGAGACTTCTCTATTATTCTCGGTCGCACTATACATCGGGAAAGTAACTGACCTACCAGGAATGTTCTCAGTAATGATTCATACGAAAATAACGTAGACGCGGCAAGTTGGTTGTATAGGGTAGCCCAAAAATATACAGATGGTGGCGAGCCGTGAAAATATTGTATGGGCCGAAAAATCAACATTTACAACATCGCTAGTATTCAATAGACATAATACTCATAACTGAGCTGTTGGAAATCCAATAGAGTTTCAGACTATTAAATTTCAAGGGAGGACTTCAATTCATCTTTGGTGTAGCATAAAAAAAAATTTTGGGTCCAATACTTTTTAACGGGTCATTAAATGGACAAAGGTACTATAAGTTATTAGAGAACGAAATTGAATTCTTTGGGAAATTTACCAGCGGCAGAATATCAAAATTTAATTTGGCAACATGATGAAGCACCTCCGCATGCCGTGCGTGATGTTGTTCACTTTTTAAACCGACGGCGACGCTATGATGAACGCTTTGGGCGAAATGGGGCCTATGTTTGGCCACCCAATACCCCCGAACTTTTAGTTTTAGACACATTTCTTTGGGGCCATTTAAAGGATACGGTATACAAACACCAAAGCCAAAATATTGAAGAGGTCATGAAACAAAATGCCAATAAAATAAACCGCCTTAACCAGGAAAATCACATTTTAACAGCAATTTTAGAAAGGCTAGAAAGCGGTTGTTGATCTTGTTTCGAGAACAACGGGGGTCACATTGAACACTTAAAGTATTCGTGGTTTTATTTTTATTACACCGAGAAAAATTTATACTAAATGGTATTAAAAAAATAATACAAGTTACTATAATTTCTAGTACTATATAGGACAATAACCTTGTTTAATACCATTTAAAATATTTTTATGATAACTTTTTTTTAATAAAGCATATTATTTCAGTTAGTAGTAATTTAAAAATAATTAAGTGCATACTTTATATTAAATATGTTTAATAATGTCTACAATAAGTTTCTTCTGAACTTCCACACTTTGTATAAAAACCCTTAATATGGATTACTATCTAAAATAATAATTTGTACTACAAAATTTAATATTCTTCCTTAGCTCTTATTATATTTGTTATTTATCTATAAGAAACGGTATTATACAAATAAAACAAATAGTATTGCTGTTTTAAATATATGTTTTATTATTTCATAGTATATGGTATTTCTTGGTTATTACCCGGATTAATATTGTATACTATAAAAATTTATATGGATTATCAAGTTTTCTTTTAGCTCATATTAAAATTTATTATAATGTCAAATAAATTTTTGCTCACCTTAATTATAATGTTTTCTTAAAGCTTATTATAACATTATGTTAGACTTCATAGAACTTTGTCATAAACTTCATAAAAATATTATCATACACTTTTGTGTATGTTTTAATATAATCAGCGATGTCCATGCCACTTTTTAAAAGATGTTTTCTGGCTTCATAACAAATGTCCCACATTTTATAAATTTCTTCGAGGGACGTTATATTGTGCTTACAATATTCAATTGCTTATTGTCATGTGCTTTATCTAAAACAAAAAAAAAAACATTTTCTAATGATGATTATAAAAGAAAATCATTTAGTAAAAAATTATAGGACAGCAAATAAAAAAATATATATAAATATATTTTTGCTAGGTGAGAAACTACCTTAAAAGTTCATATCAGGGCAAAGTTAAAGAATTTCGAATTGCTTTACAAACCTTTGGTTGCTTCTGGTGCAGTTTTCTTTAATATTCCATGAGCCTTCTTCACATTTACATATCTCGACCAAAGCTTGCCGCTGCTATTTTTATAAGGGCGAAAGTATATTTCAGCTGATTCCTCCTCACTCACACCGACTGTGACTGTTGAAGCACTAGATGATGATTTAGCTTGAATTTTGTTACCTCCAATAACCTAAAACAAACAAATGAAAAACACATGAAAAGAGAATAATTTAATTTATTATTTCTAAAATATTGATCAGAGTTTTAACATTTTTAATTGGATAGCTGGAAATCCTAAAAAGATCCAATCAAAGGGGCGTGAACGTTAAATAAATTTTTCTCGAATTATCGATGTTCCTGACAACAAGCAATCAATTTATTTTCATAGTGTACCTAAAAAATGGTCTTGTTTTTATAGTCGATTAAAAAAATCTCAAAATTTATCGGACAATTATTTTGAAAGTAATATAACTGAATAATACATAGATCCGAAGAAAAACATTTTTTGAACATTAAAAAAAAAATAGAAACTAGAAATCTGCCCAAAAGAATGAGGGATTTTAACACAAGTGCCATTGTGTTTTTAAATAATGAATTGTCTTTATGCAATAAGCCCTGTATAATTTGTTAACAACGTTACTATGAAATTTTTATAAAAAAAATTCTCACCTCTGCAATATCCTTGTTATATTTGTCCAAACATCTTATCCTCTTCCCAACACTTGGAATTAGTTGAGATAAAAGTTCCTGATGTTTGTGCCGTGCATTGAATACTTCCAAGTCCATGTCATTTGCTGAAAACATAGTAATGAGAGGAATAATTAATTTAGAAATAACCCTAGGAAATAACTGAGATTAAGAAAATTTACCTATACTACTTGTCATTGCTATTAAAAAACGTTCCAAATAGATTCATTACGTTACGCGCGAGCTCAAAGGCTAGAACGCAAAGGGAAACAGTTTTTTCTTTAATAGAGTTTAAATTTAGCAGGTGCTTAGCTTCTCATCCTTCGATTTAAATAAAAAAATTATAACAGCAAATCCTCGATAATATGTCATAGTCATAATAACAGAAAACTAATATACAAGTTTCCACCTCTCACTTTCCAAAGTACGTTATGTAAGAAACAATTAAAAATAAAACCATTTGATGAGACGTTACTTCCACTCACGTGATATCTCTTTTACTGTACATTATTTATCGATTCTAGATACATAAGTATAGCTTTTAATTTAATATAAATTTAAAATAATTAATTGTTCATTGAAGTATAACAAGATTTGCATAAAATGAATAAACGACATTTCTTTAAGCTATGGTTTAAATTCAATTACAACCTGGACAAATATAATTATGTAGTATTATGTCAAGTTTATTAATTTTGCCTTATTACGAAATACGCATCCACTCTTTTGGAAAACCTACGTAGTTAACTAGCGCGCGCCCGCACGAAATTTCGTTTTTATATTTCCCCGCCATATTATCCGAGCAAATTTGAGATACAGACAGTCGGTTCCCGTTTGATCGCTTTGAAGCGTCAACGAGGAGTGAGGTAACTTATATTTAGTAAACTTTGGTTTCTATCGTGCAGTGAGAAATAAAAGTTTCTATGGTATTGCGATGATGATAAATAAGTTAGCCCTGTTATTCTAGTAATATTACCCGCTCATAAAAATCTGAATCACTTACCGTCAAACGTTTCCCAGCTCTGCGAGGCCAAAGTTATCTAGAATTTCTCTTACACTAATACTGATGGGCTCTTTTAGTGCCATCGAAAGCCAACACACACGGTAACAAACCAGAAACTTAAATAGTACGAGTACGGTATCGTATAAATTAACAATATCCAATGATTTTCAGCAAATAGCGGAAAACGCGTACGTGACACCCTCTGACTCTTACCCCGTCAATGGCGTCAATCGTCCATCTTCTTATTTGGAATTATAACTGAACCTGAAAAGAGTAGAGGGGCAGCCTTTTCCGCCCGTGGTGGGTGAATATACAATCCGAAGTCGTAAAACATACAATTACAAAGTCATAAAAAGGATTTTTTAATGATAAACATATTTTAATACATATCACCGTAAGATTATAAAAACAGATTTATTAGCAACAGGTATTAACTTTTACAAGAAAATATTTGAACTTCATGGCTTTTCGTATCGTTCATTACAATTTATTATAAAATCTGATATTTATGTTACGTCACCGCTGAGACTATTAAAATTTATTTTAAAACGTAAAATCTTTGGTTAAGTATAATTATTTAGTGAATGGTAATAAGTCCTGTTGTAAAAGGTAATGCAATTTCTAATAAGTTTTATTAGAAAAATTTTAAAATAAATTATAGTAAATTCGTTTTTGTCCGTGTAGTAGAATTTTGCGAATTTCGTTTTCTATCATGTAAAGTTTTATACTCCTCAAATTAGTTTTTTAACCTTCCTGAAAATTGGCAATAAATCTTCTTTTTGTTTCTTTTACATTTTCTTGGCATTTGTAGAACAGACTAACCATCTGTAATCTCTAAGGAGTATCTAGTATCTCATTTCGACAAGAATGAAATTGACAATTTCTTTTACTATGAAGGATTTAAAGGTAATTTTGACTGTAACACCTATATTAATATTTCAAATAGATTAAATTAAAATTATAATTGATAAAATATTAAATTGCCGGCACACACACAAAAGGAGAATCCTATACCACTCAACGAGCGGTGCGCATGCGGAGAGGATGGTGGACATTGGACGTGAAGCGCTGTAGATTATAGTTTTTGGGAAAGACGTTACTCGGAAGTCCATTCCAGAGTGAGGCAGCCCTCCAGACAAAGAAGTCCCGCAACAGGAACGTCCTAGGTGTTAGCAACTGAATCGTATGTTGACGAGCTGACGGGTGTTTCTGGCACAACTCTTGCTGGAATCATAATTGCCAGCTCGTTCGAACACCTTCCGTAGTAGTATTGATAGTAAAGAGATAGGTCCGCCACTTCTCTTCGATGTTCAAGACTATCAAGGTCTTTAGTCAACTCTGGGTCATCCACTGTTCTTTGTATGAGCAAGTGTTTGGGTGCCGAGCTCCACACATGGGAACAGTATTCCAGAGATGGTCTTATCTGGGCTTTATAGAACAGTAAGAGCTGACGAGGTGTATACAACTTTTTTGCTCTACGATGGCGTTAATATCCTCATTGATGGCAGCAATCCGATTTTCTCGCTCGCGTTGGGAACAAGCATTATTGGAGGTTATTAATTGTTATTGAAGTCTGTGACATGAATGAGGATATGAACGATTTCTCGAAAAGAACATGAATTCAAAAGTGTCATTTGAAGGTGGAGATGTGTTTACCTGGAATAGCGTTACGGCTAATGGGCAGACGAATCGGGTAATGGTAATGAGAAAGTATATGAATGCTGAAAGGTGCGGGGATATGTGTGTTAACAAGATTATTACTCCATTTGTACAAAACTTCGACTAGAATATTCCCAGATATATTACCGCTCTTTGTAGGATATCTTCCCGTGCAAATTTAAACATTTTTCTTCCTATAAAGCATGTTTAACATCCTTAAGAGTCATTGCCGTAGGTATGACATTTTAAGTTCATACACTACCTGTTATCTACGATATAGCCGGCTGCAGGAGCAGCATTGAGCAATCCATATTGCTGGATCCCTCAACTGAGTTATTGCATTGAATTGAACTTTTATATTATTCCTTATTATTTGACGAGTTGTTTATCTTCACTTATGCTATAAGCTGTTTAGAAATACATATTTCAAGCCAAAAACCTCAATAAATGTTTAAAACCTGTCAAAATAATTCAAACTGTTTTTTAATTACAGCAATTCAAATATAACGCCAACATATAGGAAGCTTTTCTGGTTAAGGGCAAATACATGCACTTACATGCACTAACTGATAAACCGAATATATTGTTCCCAGAAATTGCCTGATACTGGGTGGCTCAGTGTAGATTTCAGTTTTTAACATGTTATAAAAGCCGTATAAAAATGTTGGAATAATTAATATTAAATTATGAAAGCACAGACATGCGGGTTTCATTTTTTGAACACAATGTGGACAACTATCGACAAATATCGACCATCTTTCTCATAGCACTCCTCCAATGCTGCGCCTAAATGTTGAAATACTCGCGGAAACATTTCAATAGGAATATTGTTAATGGCCTTCCAAATGTTGTCTTGTAACTGCTCCGTAGTGGCTGGAGCATCAGTGTAGATGATATTCTTTAAATATCCCAACAAAAAATAGTCTAGGGGCGTAAGATCTCGTGATCTTGAAAGGAAAGAGATATCACAATCTCGCAATATTAAATATTTTAATCATAAAGAAATGCATTTTTTCGAAAAATTGTATAAAAAATGGTATGTTTCGTTTAAAAAACCCATATCCATAGCGTTTCTTCTTTGTTTTTCGTTCAAATAATTTTTTGGTGACGTTTTTGAATTCTACAGAAAAAAATACATTAATTCGCTATTTTGTATTTTTTTCGAAAATATAAGGAACGTCCAAAATAAGCCCCGGTTCAGTCCTCGTTGGAAGACCTTGAACCTTCAGAATATTTAGATGATATATTGTAGGATTTAAAAATATATTTAATTTCCATACCAGTGTTTGCAATCATTCTGATAATTACACAATGATTTCAAAAAGTAAACTGAATGCATACTGTTTACCCGTGTCGCTTATTTACAAGTTTTCACTTTATACAGACAATTATAATAGTGAAGTCATTCAGATAATGAACTTTCAGTTTTATAGTTTAAAAAACTTATTTAATAATATTTAACAGTAAGAAGCATACTTGCAATTTTAAGCAAAAAGAGGATATGAGCTGATATGACGTATTGTATACAGGGTGGCCTAACGAGAACAGTGCACCTCGATTTAAAATGAAAATCTGGAAAAACGCTCGGATTTGTTGATTTTTGATTCGAGGGGAAAATATGTCACTTTTTCTATCTCCGTAGCGTCAACCTCTAGCGGGAGGAAGGACAAACTCACGAAATTCGATACTTCATACCTTATGGCCCTAAAATTGTGCGTCAATATTTTCATCCATAACCAAATGAGAGTTGGATTAGTAAACAAGTCAATTGGAAAAAGTGTTAACTTAAACATTAACTCTAATCTTATCAGATGGTAGCCATGGATCCCACGCTTAGTACTAGGAAACTGTCCGAGGTGTCTGATGTGTCATTTAGAATAATCCAGAGAGTTCTAAAACAAAATAAGTTTCATCCCCAGTTCAAGAACTGATGATAATGATTTCGATCGCTGACTCCAATTCTGTGAAGTCAACCAAATAAATCATCTAAATTACTTTATGTGCATTGCATTATATTATGCTGTCATATTTCTATGAAATGATGATTTCAATGACTTAATCACCCTTTTTTGGTAGATACCATTTGAATAATTTTAACGTACTAACCTGAACAATTCATTATTTATTATATGCCTGTAAAATCTATTTATTTATTACTGCCTAATTGGTATTTACTTATGAAAATAATGCAACCTCTTTTACAAGAAATATATGGATTGTAGCGTATACGAGGATAAGTAGAAAAGTTATTTACCCACTTCTGAAACGCAATCGGTTCATACCTTTTTATTCAATATGGCTCTCATGCTATTATACTACCTACGTCTGACGAATACTTTGTTCTATTATAAACTGTTTCAATTGGTAAATTTTCATAAAATGTACGAAGTTAAATAAAAATAATTGGTCAGGCTGAGTTAATCAAAACAATAATATCTTCAATCAAACTAAGAAAGAGAATATGTGAGATATTGAAATTTGTCTATGATAATTGGGTTGTTTATGTTTTTTCCTTCATTTAGGTCTTCAATTTCCGAAAATTTATTTGCGGTTGCAAAATAGCTTGTAATTATACAAAACAATCATATCACCCCTTTCAAGTTACCTGCAGGCAAGGCTGATTTCTATAATACCCATAGCGTGTCCGTCTCTTTTAACAAAATTAATAATGTTGCATACCCATATAGTAATAACCATAAAGGGCATGCCGATTGTGTTACTTCTAATATATTATGAGTTTTTCTCAGTCTTGTGCATAACGCTCTACGAGAACGAACTCAGTTTTAGTTAAGAGTTGCAAATTGTTTGGGTGTCTTCAATTTTATGCAATCGATTTTGCGAGAACTAAACAGCTTTAACTAATACTTGAAAGTATTTGTCTAAAATAAAAATACTGCAAAACTGTCCTAGTAAACTACGAAAAAGTTGCTTCTGAAGATCACAGTGAAGAAGTAATATCTTCAAAATTAAATCAGCAATAAAAATTGACCTGCGAAGAATTGTACTAAAGAGGCATGGATTGATATAAAATAATAAAGAATTTGAAACATTGTTTGAATTCGCAGAAATCTGGAGAAAATAAACGATGTAGTGCAGCAGAGGTTTAGCGAAATGCTAGAGATTCAACCTAAAAAGCTGCGATTCAAACAGCTACACCACTTTAATACATAACCAGATGATTAAATAGATAATATAGACAATAAATCAATAATAATAATAATAATAATATAATAATAATAATAATATATGCCTTTTATTTAGATAAATATTATTTACAACAAAAACATTATGTAAACGTATATTCTTATCTAATTCAAGCAGTAGCAATGACAGTCTAGCAAAAGTTTTTTAAGAGCCTTGCTGCTAAAAGTTACAAAATTTGCATTTTTTTATGGTAGTGGCACACATATTAAAGGGAGATTCTATGGCGCTCGACGAGCGGTGTGTGTGCGAAGATGTTGGTTGACACGGTTCTTGAATGATGGACACTAATTTTATCATCTATTCAACCCTAAAATAAACTAAGTATATGTTCTTTTACTTTTCACGTTAGTTTAAAATTTTCTTTTAGTACGTAAATTTTAGGAAATAAAATTAAATTGTTTGGGTTAGAAATGTCAATTGCTATTGTAAGTTAAAGGCAATTTATTTTAAGTTAAAAAGATATTGAAAATATTATAAACAGCTAGTAGATATATTTTTTTATGTTATCCAATCATTAGAAAAACACGAAATAATAATTTTGGTATACAATTATTTAGAAAGAATATTAATTTCAATTTAGATGATTACGCGCATTTCTTTTAAACATAAATTAAATAAAACCAAGTAGATGATAAAATTTATAGATCATTTTAATAGTATTTAGCTGGACTATGAAGTCGAGACATAATTTATAGCTAGATATTTATTTAACTACATATCATAAAAATATACGTAAATATTTTCATGTTTCATCAAAACTGAATTATTTTTTAATTTTATTATTCTTGTAAATTTGAATGTTTGTGTATTTTCAAATGATGAGATGATTAAAGTTATATCTAAAATAAAAGTAGTTTTATATTTCAGAAAAAAATGTTCTTCTTTTATGAAAATGATGGAAGAAAAATGAGTCTGCTGCTTGAATAAAAAAGCAATTTGATGTTATCGCAAAAAAGTAGTTAATATTTTACGAATTTTTTTTAAATGTGGTTAAAAATTATTCAAATCATTCAATTTCTGCTTTGTCTTCTTCATTTTCTTTTCGTTAACTATCTGTTTCCTTTGATGACAGATGATATTAGGTATTTCGTTTTTCCTTGTGTTACGTTCGCGCTTTGTCAATAGAAAATTATATTTTCTGAAAAATGACGCTTGTGATTAATTGAATGTATACGATATAATTTTGCTTGACCAAATTATACCGTGCACAATATTTAAAATTAACATAAAGCATGAAAAATATTGAAAATACGATTTTAAAAATGAATAAGAAGTAAAGCGGCTTTCCATCTACTTATAAGTATTCTCTAAGCTGTTTCAAACAATGTTTATTAAAATCTGATTAATAAAATTGTTTGTTTATATTCAAGGTACATCACTTTAATAAATAAACTGATTAAATAGAATATATAGAGACTAAACAGTTAATAATAATAATATATACATTGTATTTAGATAAACATTATACATTATATAGACTTATATCTAATTCAAGCAAGGCTACTCTATTGAACCCTGCTCTACTGGTTGGTCAAAAGTACGATTCCACTAACACACGCTATATCTAGATAAATGTAGGTATACAATATCACTGTATTTGAAGGGTAAAAAGCAACCTAGAACAGAATTCAAATAACAAATTAGAAATTTTGGAGACTAAGTAAACAATTTTTAAAAATATAATGAACTTGTTCTCGTCAAACGCGATCTGTTCGTCAGGCAACTTTGATCGTGTTGTAAGTAAATGTCCGTCATATAACTCAATTTTAAATATTTTAAAATCATCATCAAATATTAAAGATTCTGATTCATCTGCTAAACAATTAGCACCCGGGTGTACCTACATGTGAAACTGCCTGCTGTATGAAATGACCAATTTTAAATTTAATACAAGTTTTTCTCATTGGACAATATTTTAGTTTTGCTCCAGGAATGGATGATTCATTGAGTTGAAATGAGTGTACACGCTTTTACACCCATTTTCAATTCGCTTTACAGGTACGATAGCTAGGCAGCCAAATTAGTGATTAGGAATACTTGTTTGTATGCATACAAACACTATAAGTACTAGGACAAGTAAATTAATTAATATGTTAAGCGCCTCTGAGAACTCACTCCGCGCCAACAAACTATTAAACGTTATTGTAAATGAGGAGACATCGTACCTATTTTAAAAATGCATTCTGATTTTTAAATTTATTGGCACGCTTCAATTTTCTTGCAAAACGTCCTTGATCATATATTTGTCAGGTAATTGTACGATAGTCATATCGAGCATTAATGAAAAAACTTTCTATTTCGAATAAATGATATTTTAAATCAAACATGATGGTTTTGCAGCACCAGTGGCTATTAAAATATGTGTTTATTTCCAACTAGTTGGTCAAAACTAAAATGGTGACCAGTTCTCCACGGACAC
>MU183475.1:154650-190232 GCA_016904865.1 Pissodes strobi | reverse complement strand
AAGCGTCGCGCAAACCAGAGCGGTGGCGGTCGCGGTGGCGGTGGCGGTAAAATACTGTGCGTGTAAGTTAATTCAAGACCGCAAACAGAAGCGATCTGGCTAATACACGTACAGTATTTTACCGCCACCGCCACCGCGACCGCGCCCGCCACCGCTCTGGTTTGCGTGACGCTTTATACGATTTGAAGCTGGAAAAATGGTCAGGATCGGAAAATGTGCACATTGTTTTCTGATGAATTTTATGACAGATCTCGAGGTAACATTTTATTTTGAGCATACCAATGCGTATAATTCTTGCGGTACGTAAGTAGATTTATTTGCTTGAAATCTCATTTAAAACAACTTGAATGAAGATGAGAAAATGGGCCAGGATAGGAGAAATTTCCAAGCGTTAAGCAGCGGTCCCAGCTAATTTTATGGGAGATTTTGAGGTCAAATTGTACTTTAAATCTCGAAGTTGTGGCAAGTAATTTCAAAATAGAGAACACCAAAAATACTTATATATCATAATATTAATCTCGCGTGGTTGAAGTTTTCACATCTATAGGTATTGTCCCAGATTAACCTACAGTAGGTTAATCTGGGGTATTGTGTGGTTTTAAGTACTTACCGTTTTTCGACGTATTTTTACAATTAATAATAAAACCTTTGTTAAATCCCATTGTTCAACAATGATATTGCATATGACATGATCGTTAAAGTTTAAGCCTTTGCCACTGGCGCGCACCATTATACACCGCCTCTTCATCCAGCATCTGCACATAAGCTCAGTAGTAGTTATCTATACAACTCCACCTCCGGCTTTCACCGATGTCTCAGAACAGATCATCAAAAAGAATTTTCGAAAATTTCTCGTTCCACTATATATTTCGATGTTTCTAGACTTTCTTGCTACATTCGGTGTACTATTGGTGATGCAGGGTCTATTCCATGACATAAATCCTCTATGTATTAAAAAGGTTTATTTATAATGCTAACAAATGATTTAATTCTTTTCCTGGGGAATGTTGTCTTATTAATTTAAATAAGTTTACATAGTAATATCGTTATTTGTTGTTATAAAGATTTGTATATGGTGTGGGTGCTGTGGTTGGGTGTGCCTCGATATATTTCTCTTAATCTTAATTAATCTTCTAAATCTTCAAATAGTATAGGTACATTATGAGTGTACAGCTTCAGACCTAGTTGAGTGAGTGTAGAACTTGGTGGTAGACCACGCCGCTCGACTGCACTTTTCTTTCATGTTAGTGCTGTCCTTAGGTATAGTAATTTCTTCACATTCTTTAAACAGTTGTTTCTACAGCCTGTTTATCTTTTTTGTTTATTTATTTATTTATTAAGTATTGTTGTACATGTTTCCATGTCTAATTTTATTTGAAAATTCATGAGTTTTATCTTAAAATCAGGAAATTAAGCTTTGGTAGGTGATAATTTTATTGCCAATTTATAATAAAATATCATAAAAATTATCTTGAATGGGATTACTCTAATCTTAATATCTTATAATCATATTTTGAACTTGTAGGAGGCAAACTGTAAAATCGTTGAGTGCAGCCAGTTAACCTTCTAAGGTCATTACGTTCTAAACTATAAGTAGTAAAAATATTTCAGATTATAATTCCGATTTGCTATATTTGTTATAATAAATTTGCTGTCAATGCCTAGGATTATCCCATTTTGATATAACAGTTGTATTTGATAATATAACAGTTGGCTCCTCCGAGGCATCTAAATAGATTGCAATCCGTTTATTTGAACTGGCCGCGGCCGTTCTGTTTCGAAGGACGCTGGTGAGTTGGTTCTCAACAGTAAGGAAAACCCCCTGGCATCAAGTTTAACAAACAACAATTTAAAATTTGTCGTATCGGAGGCCCTGGCCAATTTAATGCAAACTCAATTGATCAGACATCTAGCTATTGATTATCCTCTACCTCAAACAGATCAGTCCATATTTGACCAAGCCGTCGGTTGTCGATCTTGAAGTGACTATTCCTGTTATACATCTACACGCCCAAACCAATTGATCATCACCAAACTATCAAAAATTTTTGTCGCTGATTGCAAAGCACTCCTATAAATTAGTCACGTCTTCGGCATCTCATTTCTTAAAAATGTATATTTATGTACAATTGTTTCATTACAACCACTTTAAGTCAGTTCTGGAAATATAAGTAGATATTTTCAAGGTCAAATTGTATTTTTTGGATGTATTACTAGATTTACTTTCTAAAATTCGACATATTGTCATTATCAGTGTTATTCTTGAAAAACAACACAAGTGTATGCAAAACAAGCCACTACCTTCAGTCAAAATATCAAAACTGGTTCCGGTTAACACAATGACAATAATTAATATTGCATGACTACGCAGAAATTTTCAGCCTCAATTTGGAAATGCTCAAGAGGTGCTTCTATTACATATAAATGTTTTATTAATTATAATTTTAGATACCATAGATTAGTTAGGTAAAATTGCCTTTAAATCCTTCAGTCAAATAAAAATTGTCAATTTTTTTCTTGTCGGGATAAGATACTCCCTAAGTGACAGATTACAGATTGTTGCCAAGAAAATGCAAGAGAAGCAAGAAGATTTATTGCAAATTTTCATATAAATATATCCCTCAATACAATTCTAAGGATAAAAAAAACTTATTTGAGGCAAATAAGACTTTACATGATAGAAAAAGAAAGCCAGAAAGAAAAAGTAATAGAGACCTTGCAATTTTAAATTATTTTCGATAGAATCCAACCAAATCAATTTCGGATGCACTTCGGAACCTTCAGTACGCGGTGTAAGACGCAGAAGAGTTACCTAAGTAACTGTTCAAGGAAAAATTCCTAAATTTAAGCCTTTTCAGCCTCCGACTTCAACATCTAACACCGGCACAAAAGAACTTTGGTTACAATTTGTTTCCCACATTGTAGATTGGCAAGAAAACCAAGACCCTAATTTATTCAAAGATATTGTATAGATCGACAAAGCAACATGTTCAACATCGAGAGTATTCAATAGGCATATTTATCATTACTGGGCCGTTGGAAATCCAAGAGTTTCAGACTATTAAATTTCTAGGGAGGAATTCTATTCATGTTTGGTGTGGCATAAAAAAATAAATTTTTTTACGGGACATCATATGGACAAAGATACTATAAGTTCTTAGAAAACAAAATTGAAAACTCGTTGGAAGATTTACCGGTGGCAGAATATCAAAATTTAATTTGGCAACATGATGTAGCACCTCCGCATGCCGTGCGTGATGTTCACTTTTTAAAGCAACGCTATGATGAATGGCTCGGGCTAAATGGAACCTAAGCTTGGCCACCCAAAAGCCCCGACCTGTCAGTTTTAGACACATTTCTTCGGGCCCATTTAAAGAACACGGTATACAAACACCGAAACCAAAATATTGAAGAGGTCATAAAACAAAATGTTAATAAAATAAACCGCCATAACCAGGAAAATCACATGTTAACAGCAAGTTTAGAAAGGCTAGAAAGAGGTTATTTTCGAGAACAATGGAGGTTACATTGAACACGTAAACTATTGGTGGTTTTATTTGTATTAGTAGAATTTTGCGAATTTCGTTTTCTATCATGTAAAGTTTTATACTCCTCAAATTGGTTTTTAACCGTCCTGAAAATTGGCAATAAATCTACTTCTTGTTTCTTTTACATTTTCTTGGCATTTGTAGAACATACGAACAATCTGTAATCTCTAAGGAGTTATCTAGTATCATTTCGACAAGAATAAAATTGACAATTTTTTTACTATGAAGGATTTAAAGGTAATTTTAATTGTAACACCTATATTAATATTTCAAATAGGTTAAATTAAAATTATAATTGATGAAACATTAAAATGTAACAAAAACCGCTTTTTTATGTTCGGCACACATATAAAAGGAGAATCCTATACCACTCAACGAGCGGTGAGCATGCGGAGAAGATGGTGTACATTGGACGTGAAGCGCTGTAGATTATAGTTTTTGGGAAATACGTTACTCGGAAGTCCATTCCAGAGTGAGGCAGTCCTCCAGACAAAGGAGTCCCGCAACAGGAATGTCCTAGGTGTTCGCAACTGAATCGTATGTTGATGAGCTGACGGGTGTTTCTGGCACAACTCTTGCTGGAATCATAAGTGCCAACTCGTTCGAACACCTTCCGTAGTAGTATCGATAGTAAAGAGGTCCGCCACTTTCCTTCGATGTTCAAGGCTATCAAGGTCTTTAGTCCACTCTGGGTCATCCACAAGACGGACTGCTGTTCTTTTTGTATGAGCAAGTGTTTGGGTGCCGAGCTCCACACATGGGAACAGTATTCCAGAGATGGTCTTATCTGGGCTTTATCGAATAGTAAGAGCTGACAAGGTGTATACAACTTTTTTGCTCTACGATGGCGTTCATATCTTCATTGATGGCAGCAATCTGATTTTCTCGCTCGCGTTGGGAACAAGCATTATTGGAGGTTATTAATTATTAGTTATTGGAGTCTGTGACATGAATGAAGATATGAACGATTTCTCGAAAAGAACATGAATTCAAAAGTGTCATTTGAAGGTGGAGATATGTTTACCTGGAATAGCGTTACGGCTAATGGGAGGACGAATCGGGTAATGGTAATGAGAAAGTGTATGAATGCTGAAAGGTGCAGGGACATGTGTGTTAACAATATTATTATTCCATTTGTACAAAACTTCGGATATGATTGTGTCTTGGTGGACGATAATGCGCGTGTACACAGAACTAGAATATTCCCAGATATATTACCGCTCTTTGTAGGGTATCTTCCCGTGCAAATTTAAACAGTTTTCTTCCTATAAAGCACGTTTTAACATTTTTAAGGGTCATTACCCTATATAGGTATGACATTTTAAGTTTATACACTACCTGTTATCTACGGTAGCCGTCTGCAGAGTCAGTATTGAGCAATTCATATTGCTGGATCCCTTAACTGAGTTATTGCATTAAATTTATCTTTTATATTATTCCTTATTATTTGTTTATCTTTAATTATGCTATAAGCTGTTTAGAAATACATATTTCAAGCCAAAAACCTTAATAAACGTTTAAAACCTATCAAAATAATTCAAACTGTTTTTTAATTACAGAAATTCAAATATAACGTCAAAATACAGGATGCTTTTCTGGTTAAGGGTAAACACATGCACTTACATGCGCTAACTGATAAACCGAAGATATTGTTCCCAGAAATTGTCTGAAGATACTGGGTGGCTCAGTGTAGATTTCAGTTTTTAACATGTTATAAAATCCGTATAAAATGTTGGAATAATTAATATTAAATTATGAAAGCACAGACATGCGGGTTTCATTTTTTGAACACAATGTGGACAACTATCGACAAATATCGATCATCTTTCTCATAGCACTCCTCCAATGCTGCGCCTAAATATTGAAATACTCGCGAAAACATTTCAATAGAAATATTGTTAATGGCCTTCCAAATGTTGTCTTTTAACTGCTCCGTAGTGGCTGGAGCATCAGTGTAGATGATATTCTTGAAATATCCCAACAAAAAATAGTCTAGGGGCGTAAGATCTCGTGATCTTGAAAGGAAAAGAGATATCACAAATCTCGCAATATTAAATATTTTGATCAAAACGATCATAAAGAAATGCATTTTTTCGAAAAATTTCATTTAAAAACACCATATCCATAGCGTTTCTCCCTTGTTTTTCGTTCAAATAATTTTTTGGTGACGTTTTTGAATTCTACAGAAAAAAATACATTAATTCGCTATTTTGTATTTTTTCAAAAATATAAGGAACGTCCAAAATAAGCCCCGGTTCAGTCCTCGTTGGAAGACCTTGAACCTTCAGAATATGTAGATTATATATTGTAGGATTTAAAAATATATTTAATTTCCATACCAGTGTTTGCAATCATTCTGATAATTACACAATGATTTCAAAAAGTAAACTGAATGCATACTGTTTACCCGTGTCGCTTATTTACAAGTTTTCACTTTATACAGACAATTATAATAGTGAAGTCATTCAGATAATGAACTTTCAGTTTTATAGTTTAAAAAACTTATTTAATAATATTTAACAGTAAGAAGCTTACTTGCAATTTTGAGCAAAAAGAGGATATGAGCTGATATGATTTATTTTATACAGGGTGGCCTAACGAGAACCGAGCACCTCGATTTTCACTATTTAAAATGAAAATCTGGAAAAACGCTCGGATTTGTTGATTTTTGATTCGAGGGGAAAATATGTCACTTTTTCTATCTACGTAGCGTCAACCTCTAGCGGGAGGAAGGACAAACCCACGAAATTCGATACTTCATACTTTATGGCCCTAAAATTGTGCGTCAATATTTTCATCCATAACCAAATGAGAGTTGGATTAGTAAACAAGTCAATTGGAAAAAGTGTTTACTTAAACATTAACACTAATCTTATCAGATTGGTAGCCATAGATCCCACGCTTAGTAGTAATAATCCAGAGAGTTCTAAAACAAAAGTTTCATCCCCAGTTCAAGAACTGATGATAATGATTTCGATCGCTGACTCCAATTCTGTGAAGTAAACCAAATAAATCATCTAAATTACTTTATGTGCATTGTATTATATTATGCTGTCATATTTCTATGAAATGATGATTTCAATGACTTAATCACCCTTTTTTGGTAGATACCATTTGAATAATTTTAACGTACTATCCTGAACAATTCATTATTTATTATATACCTGTAAAATGTATTTATTTATTACTGTCTAATTGGTATTTACTTATAAAAATAATGCAACCTCTTTTACAAGAAATATATGGATTGTAGCGTATACGAGGATAAGTAGAAAAGTTATTTACCCACTTCTGAAACGCAATCGGTTCATACCTTTTTATTCAATATAGCTCTCATGCTATTATACTACTTACGTCTGACGTATACTTTGTTCTATTATAAACTGTTTCAATTGGTAAATTTTCATAAAATGTACGAAGTTAAATAAAAATAATTGGTCAGGCTGAGTTAATCAAAACTATAATATCTTTAATCACATAACGTATTGTCAAACTAAGAAAGAGAATATGTGAGATATTGAAATTTGTCTATGATAATTGGGTTGTTTATGCTTTTTCCTTCATTTAGGTCTTCAATTTCTGAAAATTTGTTTGCGGTTGCAAAATAGCTCGTAATTACACAAAACAATCATATCACCCCTTTCAAGTTATCTGCAGGCAAGGCTGGTTTCTATTATACCCAGAACTTGTCCGTCTCTTTTAACAAAATTAATAATGTTGCATACCCATATAGTAGTAACAATAACCATAAAGGGCGTGCCAATGGTGTTAGTTCTAATATATTATGAGTTTTCCTCAGTCTTGTGCATAACGCTCTACGAGAACGAACTCAGTTTTAGTTAAGAGTTGCATATAGTTTGGGTGTCTTCAATAATCAGGGTAATGAGTATCACTTGACATATCTTCCCATAATTGAGGGGTAATTGCCACCCCTACCCAGGTTGAAGTTAAGGGTTGAAAATACAATAAAAAACTGTCTCGCTAAAATCAATAATCCATGAGACCCAGCGTTTTTCCAGATTTTAAATTTAAATACTGAAAATCGGGGTCCATAGCTTTCGTTGGGTCATCATCATGTTCCCAAACGACACGCAGATATTTAATTGTGAAGTCGAATAGTGTTTCGAGGTGCACATTATGTAGTACCTCTCAAAAATATCACACTGTATCCATAGTACCCGAAAGTTGGGGAAATCTTTATGTGGGGTAGTAAAACGTTGGCTTTGTACCACATTTAAACTGAGTGGTTTTATATAATTTTCTCAAGTAACTTAAACGCCGCAAAATATCAGGAACATACTAATGCTCTCAATAAAGCAGGTACAACGTATTATGCAAAAGAAAAATTTAAAATTCACTTTTCATGACTATTGAAATTAATATATTTACCTATTTCTCTGAATAGGAAAGTGGACATCTAAATAATGGGCAGATACCTACTGTGTATATTCCAAAACATTTTTAAGAGCCATGCTGCTAATACATAGTTACAAAGTTTGCGTTTACCCATTATTACCAACTACATGTGCTTTTACTTTTTACGTTAGTTTAAATTATTCATTTAGTACGTACATTTTATAAAATAAAATTAAATTCTTTGGATTAGTTTTGGTTAGAAATGTCAACTACTCTTGCAACTTAAAGGTAATTTATTTTAAGTTAAAAATGTGTTGAAATTATTATAAACAGTTAGTAGATATTTTCTATGATATCCATTCATTGGAAAAACATGAAATAATAATTTTGTTATCCAATTTTTTAGAAACAATATTAATTTCAATTAAGTTTAATAATAATAATAATAATAATAATAATAAATGCCTTTATTAGAAATAATTGATTGATAATTGATAATTAGAAAATAATTGCGCATATTTTTTTAATCATAAATAAAATATCAGTCAAAAAATCAAATGATAGATGATTTAATTTATGATCATTTTAATAGTATTTAGCTTGACTATGAAGTCGAGACATAATTGATAGCCAGACATTTATTTAACTATCATAAAAATAGACGTAAATATTTTCATGTTTCATCAAAACTGAATTATTGTTTAATTTTATTATTCTTGAATGTTGCATTTTAAAATTATAAAATGGTTAAAATTATATCTAAAATAAAATTAGATTTACATTTTACAGGAAACAATGTTCTTCTTTTATGAAATATTGAACTATAGTTCAATATCCACCCTGTGGAAGGAAAATGAGTCTAGCTGCTTGAATAAAAAAAGCAATTTCATATTATCGCAAAGAACGAATTTTTAGTTAACATAAAAATATGCTAATCTATTACTATTTTACGAAATTTTTTAAATATGGTTAAACGCTTTTCAAATGGTTTAATTTCTGCCTTCTCTTCTTCATTTTTTTCGTTAAATTGTGTTATTTGTTCTATTATTTTTAATTGTTTATGATTTCTTTTTTTTATTTAAGACAGATAATATACATTTAGTTTATTTTTGTTTTCTAGTGTGTTACGTTCATGGTTTGTGAATAAAAAGATATTTTTAGACATTAAATCTTCTGATTGACTGAATTGATGCGTTATAATTTTACTTGATTAAATTACACCGTGCAAAATATTTAAAACTAACAAAAACACGATTGGCTTTCGTATGAAATGATGATCCTACAAGTAATCTACTGGACTGGGATAGAACAGGCGCACCCATTTCTCCAATAGAATTGGCCTTCTGGGGACACCCTGTATATCTAATATAGCACAACCTGACCTTAATCTCCCTGTTTGTCTATCTGTGTATATTTCGAGGTTTATTTGCTCCGAATTTACTAATTAT
This sequence comes from Pissodes strobi, assembly GCA_016904865.1. NCBI lineage: Eukaryota > Metazoa > Arthropoda > Insecta > Coleoptera > Curculionidae > Pissodes > Pissodes strobi. The sequence continues at coordinate 180,880 of MU183475.1, read as the reverse complement.
TTATTTTTCTATATTCAACATACACCACTTTAATACATAATCAGATGATTAAATAGATAATATAGAGAATAAATCAATAATAATAATAATAATAATAATAATAATAATAATAATAATAATAATAATATAATAATAATAATAATAATAATAATAATAATAATAATAAAATAATAATAATAATAAAATAATAATAATAATAATAATAATAATAATAATAATAATAATAATAATAATAAATATTATTTACAACAAAAACATTATATAAACGTATATTCTTATATCCAATTCAAGCAGTAGCAAGGGCAGTCTAGCAAGTTTTTTAAGAGCCTTGCTGCCAAAAGTTAGAAAATTTGCATCCATGATGGACACTAATTTTATCATTTATTCAACCTTAAAATAAACACATGTTCTATTACTTTTTACGTTAGTTTAAAATATTCATTTAGTACGTAAATTTTATGAAATAAAATTAAATTGTTTGGGTTAGTTTGGGTTAAAAATGTCAATTGCTGTCGCAAGTTAATGGCACTTTATTTTAAGTTAAAAATGTATTGAAAATATTATAAACAGTTGGTAGATATTTTTTATGCTATTTAGATGATTACGCGCATTTTTTTTTAAACATAAATTAAATAAAACCAAGTAGATGATAAAATTTATAGATCATTTTAATAGTATTTAGCTGGACTATGAAGTCGAGACATAATTTATAGCTAGATATTTATTTAACTACATGTCAATATTTTCATGTTTCATCAAAACTGAATTATTTTTTAATTTTATTATTCTTGTAAATTTGAATGTTTGTGTATTTTAAAATTATGAGATGATTAAGATTACATATATCTAAAATAAAAATAGTTTTATTTCAGAGAAATATTGGGCTATAATCCACCTGATGGAAGAAAAATGAGTTTGCTGCTTGAATAAAAAGCAATTTCATGTTATGGCAAAAAAAGTAATTTTTATTTAACTTAAAAGTAAGTTAATCTATTAATATTTTACGAAAGTTTTTAAATGTGGATAAAATTATTCAAATCACTCAATTTCTGCTTTGTTTTTTTTTTCGTTAAATTGTTTGTTTTCTTTGTTTTATTATTTTTAATTGTTTCTGATTCTTTTCTTTAACTTAAGACAGATGATATTAGGCGTTTAGTTGGTCCTTGTGTTACGTTCACGCTTTATCAATAAAAAATATATTTTTGGACATTAAAGCTTTTGATTGATTGAATGTATACGATATAATTTTGCTTGATCAAATTATACCTTGCAAAATATTCAAAACTAACATAAAACATGAAAAATATTGAAAATACGATTTTAAAAATGAATAAGAAGCAAAACGGCTTTCCATCTACTTACAATAATTCGGTAAGCTGTTTAAAACAATATTTATTAAAACTTGATTAATAAATTTGTAAAGCAGGCGTATGAAACTATCCCAATTGCTGGGGGCGCTCTGCCCATCCAAGCAACCTACTGGGAGAGGACAGGCGATCCCCATGGAGTTGATACTTCTGGGAACACCCTGTATATTCAATACAGCACAACCTGCTCTCTGTTTGTCTATCTGTGTATATTTCGCGGTTTATTTGCTGTGGATTTACTAATTATGGATTTTTCAATATTCAAGGTACACCACATTAATAAATAAGCAGATTAGGTAGAAAACATAGAGACTAAAGCAATAATAATAATAATAGTAATAATAATAATACATATATGCCTTTTATTTAGATAAACATTATACATTATATAAACTTATCAAGCAATAGCAAGGCGCAGTCTAGCCAGTAAGGCTACTCTACTGAACCCCGCTCTACTGGTATTATGTTGGGGTTTGGAATCTTCGGCAACATGCACTAAAACGGAGTTTTATCCACAATACCGAAACAGAATTATTGCACGACGCGCGTTTCGCTAATCATGTTAGCATCATCAGGAGATGATTAAAACTGGTTAAGTTTAATCATCTCCTGATGATGCTAACATGGTTAGCGAAACGCGCGTCCAGAGTCCAGTGCTATAATTCTGTTTCGGTATTGTGGATAAAACTCCGTTTTAGTCTACTGGTATTGATGAAAAGACAAACACAATAATGAACACTCTAAATTTATGTAAACGTTCAAGTTTTCAAAAGTAAACTTCAATACACAAATTAAACAAATTAGTCAAAAGTACGATTCAACATACGCTATGTCTAGATAAATGTAGGTATACAATATAACTGTATTTGAAGGGTAAAAAGCAACCTAGAACAGAATTCAAATAACAAATTCGAAATTTTGGAGACTAAGTAAACAATTTTTGAAAATATAATGAATTTGTTCTCGTCAAACGCGGGCAATTCGTCAGACAACTTTGATCGCATTGTAAGTAAATGTCCGTCATATAACTCAATTTTAAATATTTTAAAATCATCACCAAATATTAAAGATTCTGATTCTTCTGATACACAATTAGCTCCCGAGTGTACATGTGAAAGTACCTGCTGTATGAAATGATCAATTTAAAATTTAATACAAGTTTTTCGAATTGGACAAGATTTTACTTGATATCGTTCGCACCAGGAAGTTTTGCTCCAGGAATGGATGATTCACTTAGTTGAAATGAGTGTAAATAGAGACCGCTTTTACACCTCTTTTCAATTCGCTTTACAGGTACGATTGCTAAGCAGCCAAATTAGTGATTAGTAATACTTGTTTGTATGCATACAAACACTATTAAGTACCTACTAGGACAAGTAAATTAATATCTGAACCGCCTCGGAGAACTCACTCCGCGCCAACAAACTATTGAACGTTATTGTAAATGAGGAGACATCGTACATATTTTAAAAATGCATTGGTATTCTGATGTTTAAATTTATCGGCACGCTTCAATTTCCATGCAAAACGTCCTTGATCATATATTTGTCAGATAATTGTGCAATAGTCATATCGCGCTTTAATAAAAAAACTTTCTATTTCGAATAAGTAATATTTTAAATCAAACATGATGGTTTTGCAGCACTAGTGCCAATTAAAATATGTGTTTATTATCAACTAGTTGGTCAAAACTAAAATGGTGACCAGTTCTCCACGGACACTTCATGCTGATTAATTTTCTTTAGAAAACAGACAGACCAATTGGCGCTAAATATGGTTTAAAGAGCAGTAAACCATCGTATATGGAATAATTGCACTGACTCATCGTAATTATTTCATCGTTTTCCATTCGTACAATTATGCAAAAGAATTCGCTTTTATTTATGTTCTCGTCATTGCATGAGTAATTTTTCCTTATCCGTATCTTAACGTAAAACAACCTGTTCGGCTGTAATTCCACAAGGATTTTCGTACTTTTATTCACAGTCAAATGCGTTCCAAAATAAATGTCAGAAAATAAGTTCAAAAGACATGGTTAAAATTTAATTTTTTTGTAAAATATAAAGTTCCTTTCAAAATTAGAGTTAGTAATAAAAAATAATAATAAAACATCCGAGAACGGTCCAATTTTACAACCTTGGTTCGGCTATAGGCTATAGGTAGGCGTAGTTCCTGCTTTTCTTTTCTTACATTGTTCCTCATACACCTGCCCATAATAACCTTTATAGTAGAGGGTAAATGACTTAAGAAAAACATATCAACCTTCAATTATCTTCTGGTATGAACAGTTTATTCGTGAAGATGGGTAGCGTCTCTAATTTTGTTGTTATGACACACTTAGTAAAGGTGCTCTGTTCATCAATGAAAAAGTTTTTATTCTTAACATCTACAGTGCGCTTAAACACCAAAATCAAGCACCCGGTATTGCAAAAATAGTTGAAATATGTTCAAAATGATTTGGATCGCGGAGTCAACAATATACAGACTATCTCGTGAGGAAAAAAGTGGCTCCAAGAAATCATCAAGAAAAAAACAGAAAGAAAAAATGAACATCGATGATGATACAAAAGCCGCTGTAAGACGAATCACATTCCTTTTATTTTGAGAAAGAAATACCCAACTTGTGTAAAATAATGGCTGAGTTGCGAAAAGAGGAAAACATTCCGCCTATGAGCAACAGTAGACTATGGAGGGTTCTAAAAAATAAATTTCTGTTACAAAAAACTGGGAAGTAGAAAATCAATTCTGGTGGAAAAAGACGAAACTATTTGTTGACGAAACGATATTTAAGAGCATTACGATAATAATATCCAGCGAGACAATATTTGGACGAAACTTTGGTAAGTGAGGGCTACACGATCGGCAAAATATGGCAGGATAAAAATGTAACAACTTCCGACAAGCTCTCATGTAAAGATGATCTACTGAAATTAAAGCGCCCTCTGATAAAGGACGCCTGTTATTAATTATTGTGGAAGGCGGTTTACTAGCATGGTCAAATAAATTGGTAATTAATTATCACGAGGCAGAAGTTTTAAAGGAATATTTTCAATCAAATCTATATGAAAATTTCGACTGTCTCAACATTCCGACTAATCAAAATCCGTAATTAATCGGTTCAGTTAATCTTTTCTATGCCAATTTAATAATTTTATATACATTTTTACAATATTCGGCTTTACGTATAATATCCTGCTACGGTTTTCTATTGTTTAAATAAATTCTGCAGAGTTTTAGTAATTGTTGGCAGGGTTAAGCTTGGTTTATTTTAGATTAATTTGGCTTGGTTTGGGTTAATTTGAACTATTTTCGCTTAGTTAGGATTAGTTTTGGTTACCTTGGGTTAGAGTGTTCTCTGTAACGCATAGCTAAATAGAAAATGGTCTAAATAATAATTTATGGAATGTAGTAATATGCTTAGATTTGCTTATCTAATTTACAGCTTTTCTACTATTATTTTTCCAGAAAATTTTGTGCGAATTAAGTGTAATGTACATGAAAAACAAAGAAGTTTCGGTTGATTCAATAACAATTACTGCATCTCTTTCGTTTGTAGGAAGTACATGCTCTTGGGCTAGAAGATTTTTCTGCAAAATTACTATTTGCGACCTAGTTTTACAGAAAGTGAGAATAACCATAATTTTATTGGAACAATAATGTTCACACATAAAGCAGAATTTAAGAAAAATTATATAATTAATGCGCATAATCTACAGTGTGTCCAAAAAAGTATGCAACATATGGGAAACTTTTTTATTATTGGTTTCTCAGAAAATTTTATTCTTGATAAAGGTTGGTGCTTGCCCTAAAACAGTAAATGAGTATTTAAAATTTTCCGTACTGCTTTTAGTGCGGGCGCAAATGTCATTTTTCCGAAATCGCGTCAAGAGTAAAGTACCTTAATTTATAAAGATACAGCAAAATCTTGTAAGGAAAAGTTCTTCCAAATTAAAAAAGTAATCCAAATATGAAATTTGAGTTAGGTACATCAACTTTTAATTTTTCCTTTTTTCCTCGATTTTTTCTTAAACGTTACGCCACTGGAGAATATTTTATTCTTTTGTTATTAGTATACTTGCCAAGTAACTTCAAAATTTATTTAAGATAGAAATTAGTTACATAGTTGCAGAATGTTGCAGTTTTTCCAGAGATAATAGCCAGTTTAGGTATCAGTGTGTTGCAAACACATTTAAACACTTTTGATTCAAAATTTTTTCCACTCAAAATCATGAATAGACCCAACTCTTTTCATTTCATGTAAAACAACTAATAATTTATTTATCTTTTGCACCCGATGAGTAAAATATGCCCAAGTATCCTAAAAAGCCATATAAAATATTTGGTCTTGAAGAGTAGGCCATGCATTTGGAATAAAAACAAATAAATAGCAATAATTTTACTTCGCTCTGACATATGAAATTAATTATTATTGAGTCAGTCATTCCAATTGTATTTTGTAATAATTATTGTGGACAATTATTTTGGACCAAAATTGTTTAAATGTGTTTGCAACACACTGATACCTAAACTGGCTTTTATCTCTGTAAAAACTGAAACATTATGCAACTATGTTACTAATTTTGAAGTTGCTTGCAAGTATACTAATAACAAAAGATCAAAGCATTCACCGATGGCGTAACGTTTGAGAAAAAAATCGAGAAAAAAAAGAGAAATTAAAAATTGATGTACTTAACTCAAATTTCATATTTAGATTACTTTTTTAATATGGAAGAACTTTTCCTTATAAGATTTTGCTGTATCTTTATAAATTAAGGTACTTTACTCTTGACGCGATTTCGGAAAAATGACATTTGCGTCCACACTAAAAGCAGTACGTAAAACTTGAAACACGCGTTTACTGTTTTAGGGCAAGCACCAACTTTTATGAAGAATAAAATTTTCTGAGAATCCAATAATAAAGAAGTTTCCCATATGTTGCATACTTTTTTGGACACACTGTATATATTTGGACAGATGAAAATCCCCATGCTACAGTAATCGTGGCGAGGCATTACGGCAATTTTCATTAATCAGTATCTAGTCAGGAATATTAGGAACCATTTGATAGGTCCATTGTCTTAACAGAACGATTAATTTATTTAGAATGTTTTCAAAATTTCTTACAAAATCTTCTAGAAGACGTTCCAGTAGAGATCCGATAAAACATGTGGCGCTTTGCCTCATTTCAGCTCTGTTGTGCGAGAGCACTTAAATAAAATTTTAGAGAACAATGGATAAGTCAAGGAGGACTCGTTGCATAGCCTCCACGATCCCTCGATTTGAACCCTTAATATTTTAATCTCATTCAACGCCAGTAGAGACTACGGAAAAATTACTGCAAATAATCACTTTCACTTCTTATTTGCTAAGAACCAATGCTGAAGTATTGTGGATGGTGCAGCAGTCTTCAAATCGTCGCGCTCGGGAGTGTGTTAGAGCCCATGCTGAATTATGTTATGACTTTTTTACTTAAATAAAAAAAATCTTACTTTTAGCTTTTACGATGAAAGTTATTTTAACTCTTAAGCGATCTATTTATGCAATATTGAAAGGAGGAGGGTTTCCAGGTCAGGCAGCGACCTACCTGGAGTAAAAATCATACATGCTCACAGACCTAAGCGAGCCTCGGAAATTAGACGGACGTCTAAGTTGACGACCACGGCAATGAACAGGACAATGAAATGGAAAAAGAATTTGATTAGAATCGGTACATGGAATACTATGTCATAGACAGCAAAAACCAAGAAATCATAAAAGAACTGTAAGACAATAAAATCGACATCTCTTTCCTATCAGAAATAAAAAAGGCAAAAGAAATTGATAACTTCGTCTTCATCTACAGCGAAGTAGCTAAGGATAAACGAGCACACTCAAGAAATATAAACAGCTCATAGAAGAGGAACAATAGATTAACGATAGAATACTACTGGTTACGCTAAACGTAGACGGCACATAATCCAATTGATAAGTGTATACGCATCAGATATCAGTAAAACGAGAGAGGAAAGAGAAGAATTTTTTAGGAATTGCAAGTAGTAGTCGGTGGGATCAGATTATCGGACAAAATATGGGGAACCTCAACGCCAGAGTTCGAAACGAAATTCTCACCGGCATACCACGGAGATTTAATGAAGACGCCAATGGCGACCTTTTAAAAAGCTTCTCTGCAACAAACTCATTCAGAATTAATAACACCTTCTTTGACCACGAGATGAAGTATAATGACATGGGACAGAATACACGAGATCAACACTCAGTTATCGATTACCTTATAACAAACAGAGCAATTACACTATAGATGATATTGGACGTAAGAACACTCAATGCAGCTAATGTATCTTGTGACCACAAACTGATACTATGCAAGCTTAGACTAACCTTACCTAGCACACCAAGACATACATAAATTCAATAAAGGATCACTCGGAGATCAAAGCATACAACAGTTTTATAGAAATCGGCTGGCAGAAAAATCCAACAAAACCCAATCATTGAAGATCACATCGATGAACAATGGGATACCTTAAATAATAATTTTAAATTCAGCTCAGAATCGATGGGAAGGCGGAAAGTTGATGTCAACAGAGCCCGTGGTTCACACCAGAAGTTAAAGAACTAATACAACAAAAGAAAAACGCTTACATAAATTATATCCGCAATAGAAATCACGAAAATTGGACTTCGTATACTCGAAAACGTAACCGAATAAACGCAAAAATCATCAAAGATATAAAAGAGGATTACTGGGAATCATCCACAAAAGGCATTCCTTTTGTGGATCCCTTGAAAGGGGTATATATGAAGGACAAAAAAAAATCTGGAGAATAAGGAGAAACAAACTGGAAATAAAAGACACTACCAAATCTCCGAGGAACGAAAGGCAAACATATTCTAAGAAAACATATTCCGGAGAAGAGGAAGACTTTCCACAAGCAATAGACAGCGGAGATGAAGACGAAATCGACATCGAAATGAAAATAATAGAAAATATCTTAAAATCACTTAAAAACCGAAAAATCCTGGCTCGGATGAAATAACCAACGAAATGCTGAAATATGGAGGAACATAGCTACAAAATGAAATTAAAATCATATTCAAGAACATCATAAATAAAAAAAATCCAAATGAATGGAAAAAGAGCACTACAATCCCCATTGGCAACCCCAGAGAACTACCGTGTCATTATATTTCTTGACAGCATGCTCAAGACATTCACTAAAGTAATACTAGAAAAACTTGGAAAAACAATACAGATTCGAGAAGAGAAGTAAGGCTTCCGTAAAAACAGATCAACCATCGAGGCAATTTTTATAGTCAGGCAAATTGCTGAGAAATTTTTCGAATATAATAAACCTGCCTACCTATGCTTTGCTGCTATGACCAATGCTTTTGATCGAGTTCGACTCACTGAAGTCATCAACATCCACGCTTTTAGCCAAAAAGTCAAACAATTAATGCTTATGAATACAAGCAAAACTAAATGCCTCGTAACATCCAAAGAGCCAGTGAGGTGCAAACTAGAAATAGAGGGGAAAGGCGTAGAACAGATCAGGCAGTTCACATACCTGGGAGCGGACATAACCAGCGATGGTGAAAGCATCTCTAACATCAGGCTGTCTACAAGATATTATATGGCGTAACAAATATCTCAACATTGAAAGTAAAATAAGAATATATAAAACAGCAGTTCGACCCATTCTAACTTACGCCGACAAGACCAGACACATTGAAAACAATGCAAATGATAAGAACGGTGGAAATGAAGACCATAGGATGAGAAGCTGAGAAGCGAAGAACTTAGGGAACAGGGTAAGACACACGATGTCGGAAAATGGATAAGACACAGAAGAAAATGCTGGAACAAGCACATTGAGAGAATGATAGGTAACAGACTGGCAAAAAATGAAAACATAACAAACCAACGGGAAAGAGAACACGAGGAAGACCACCAAAATGATGGAAGGAATGCAGGACCTCACCTTCGGAAGAGGCTTGATTGCTTAAAACAGGCTATATGGTTTTTATCATATAAGAAATAAAAAGAAGAAGAAATAAAAACTTATCATTTCATAAAAAACGAGGGTTTTCTCGAAAATGATGCCGTTTTAAGCAGTCCTACTTTCAAAGTTATTGAAGAAAATCCGATTTTCAGCGGCGCCAGTGAGGGGCCTGTAGGAAAAAAAATGTATATGAACTTTTGCTGTTCTTTGACTTCATCCATAAGAATCGGAGATATTATCCATGAATTATGGGACACCCGGTATAATAGCCCTTGCATGTTAAAATGGTAGTGATAAAATCAAAGCTTCGAGAAAGCCTGTCGTCTCCATTCAGACTACAAGGTAAACAGAGACAAAAACAAAGAACGTTAAACAAAAACTAAACCATTAGATAGATATATGTTAGTTTCGGTTTGTGTATATTTTAGATCCGCCCGAAATAAGAATTCTGTGTAGAAAAATCAAAATACATACAAATTAATATTAATATTTATTATACTTTTCCGTAAACATTTTGATTCCTAATTCCTGATTCCTCCCTGAGTGAAGCAAAACTAATTTGCTAAGTGTAGTGGAGGGAGGGAAAAATTAAAATACGAAGATCCGAAGTCTCAAAATAGAAAATGTTTAAATAGACATTTCTGAAATAGGGCATAGATCGCAACCCTGTTGTGACCCTTTTTCATATGAAGCATAATTTTTGGTTAAATTTTGGTTGAAAATTGTTAAAAGATAAACAATAGAAACTTCGTTTTCATTTGTATAGTAAAATATAAATATTATATACCGGGTTTGTCTCCTATATTTTCCTGTTCCTTATCCTCTGTTTCAAAAAATTTTGCTTGTACTTACTGTACAGTTTACTTCAAATTCGTAATAAAGACGTTTTCCATTTGTTACCCAAAATCAAGGCACTCACTGTAGTCAAAAATGTCATTGCGAAAATATAGATATTCTTGTTTTCCGTTTTACTCATATTTTCAATTATTTTTTACTCTTAGCAAATATCTAACAAAGGTGCTAAATAATTTTGCATTTAAAAAATCCGTAAGAAAATAATTACATATTGTCTACTTCCTTGCGAGAAAATAAACAACGAAATGAAATCTTGGACGTAGTTAAATCATGTAAGTGACTAATGTTTGTATGACTACCTTTTTACCTTTTATAAATTATTTTACCAGAAGAGATTTAGACCAGTAAAAAGGGTATACGTTCGTATATGGACATTCAAATGTTCAAGGAATTTTCAATATGCAGGTACGCGGTACGCGGAAATAATGTTATTTACTTCATTATGCAGTCTACCACTATTAATAGATACACAAATGAAAGGTCCGTTTGACGTCATCTGATAATCAGTTTTATGAAAAGAAATGCAATAAGCATAAGTAATATTTTAAAAGATAAAAACAATAATTATTAATTTAAATTTCTGAGGTTGCAAGTAATAAAAATGTAAGTTACAGGTTGATCGCGTATAGTATGATTATTATTTTATATTACTTTTGTCTTTAATATTGCGAAAAATTAAAACGTTAAAGGGGATAACATTATACGCGATTCCCTGTACATTAACGTCAACATGGGTTCATCTATTTATAAGGACCTCACGAAGCATTTTTGTCATCTCTGCTATGGAGCTACATGGGCGTGATGAGTCTCATAGAGATCGATACAGGCCTTCGACTTTGTCGGAGGAGCTGAGAGCTAGTCCTTTTTGAGACATATAATATAGTTATTAATGTTCGAGTCAATCTACTTACGTATAAGAAATTAAGGTCCTGCTATAAGGAGAGTCTGATAAATATCATCAAATATCCTTAAAGTATGCAGTATTAAGTACCAGTATACTTTAGTAGTACATAGAGTACTCAGTAATTTTGTTTCAAACTAAAATTTTAATCCTGACTCTTTTCAATAGTCCCAAATTCCTATTACAATGAGAGCATTGTGAGTAGTCATCAAAGCATTTGACGCAAATAGTATTAAGTATTCTCCATTCCAAAACTGCAATATTAGGTACTAGTAAGTATGTTTCAAAAGTACGTAAAATACTAAGAAATAGAAACAAATTAAATACAGATTATTTACAGTAGTCCGAAGTTTCTTCAGATGTATTGTTGAATCATTAATTTGATATTATTCAAAATGTTTTTTATTCAGAATAGTTAGCATATTAAGCAAAACATTAGAAATATTTCCGTAAATAATTCATAAAACTAAATCATCAATAGTTGGAAATAATTTAAAATCATTCCGAATTTTAGGTTGACTCCTAAAAAAGAGACAAAAATATTTATAAAAGTAACAGCCTTGCCAAAAAAATGAGTAAAATGTGTCTCAAGCCGCGTCTATATTAAGTCGCATTTACAAAGTGTTAGTCACGTCCATTAGAATTTGGATACAAAAAATTCGGAGGCAACCTCCTTGGACTGTGTCCAATTTTTGTTTGTGGTCTAATATTCTGTTTTTGGCCATTTTATTATATGTTTTCTAAACAAATCAAACAACCATTTAGACTGTAGACATATTTTTGCTCATTAAGCATCTTGCGGGGACCATTTGAGCGAGTAAGTCATAACGTTACCCTTAGAGACACTTAATAGCGCCAGAAAATTTTAAATTAATTTCTTTATTTTCGAATTTTTGTCATTTTAAAGATGTGTCGTATTATTCAAGTTGATTGAAACGTTTTTTTAGCGGAAAGTTCATTGAACTGAAACATTAATAATTATAATTGGTATCACAAAGCAGAGTCAAAAGACAACTATTATCGCGGCAAAATTAGTCCTTTAAGTACCGTTTTATTTATTTGAAGTATAATATGAAATTTGGCCATTATTTTTGAATTTTCTTTTATTGACGTTGTTAAGTACACTGTAGTGCCAATTGGAACTTAACAGTGTGACAGTGTGCTAATCTCCGAAGCAAAAACAATTAAAAAATATAATTTTTTATGGTTTCTTAAAATATTAGCAATGTATTTATTTTCTAGTATGATATATATCAAGGAACAATTATTTTTTTTGCAATACATAAAGGTACATTATGTTTTTAACACATATTTATGAGTTCGGTTCTTACATTCGAAGAATTTGGAACGGGATACAAAGTTTTGCCATCCTGCAGGTAAATGACTGTGGTCATCCAATTGGACTTATCTTCAGGCTGTACTTTCGGCCGTCCATGTTTACCAATTACAGAAGACCAAGCCGATTGCGAAGAGGATGAGAGCCTTCCTTGTTTGTGTCAATTAGTTCCAATAAGAGCCTCAGCAATATACGCACGAAAATGCAAAAGGCCATAATATCCTTTCTCCGAGCTTTAGCTTTATATTCAAGTCATCCATTCGTGCAAGCTAATACTATGGCGTGAGTAAGGATTCGACGGGCCCAGTTGCATGACCGAATAATAGTTCTATAAATAGTTATCAGAAAGTCCGTTTTATCGATGTCACCCATGTTGACGTTATAGTTTCTAATAACTTCTGGGCGAGGAACATTCAGGCACCCCTTTGATTGTTTATCCCCTCTTTTGGACTGGTCTGTTGAACGTTCAGTACCAGCAACATATACGTTTCTGTTTCTCAAATACTGGAGAAGAGGATAATTTGGGAAATAGTTATCACATTACATTTGTTATTTTTTTTCGTTGATCCTTTCAATTAGCTCGAAATAGCAGAGGCTCCTAAACCAAAAACTTTGTCTTGATCATGATTAAGTTCTGTAGTAGATCCTTGATATATTATGATGAAGTCGTACATAGTGCCGCTCGTCCAAGTTATTTTATACCCCATGGACTAGGCTTTTCTTTGACATGTTGCTTCATATTTATTAACCTTCCACAACTGGCGCGCGGACTGGTACTCCGCATGTTCTCGTTTTATGGATTTACTAGTAACTCCCACTCCTGCCGCTCCTACCGCTCTCGGTATTCCTCCTAAATGATATGATAGACGCCAGTGTAGCGCGTGGCTTACGTTGTATTAGTCGTTCGGTAATTAGATGCATGTGCGGAGTGACAGTCCGCAGCCAGTAAGACATCACGTTTTCAACAGTTCTAAATTTATAATACATTTTCCATTTTCATTAAGATTTTCAAGGTAAGAGCAGAAGTGTACTGAAAATTTTAGTTATAACGTCTTATTTTGCTTTATTTTTCAGATGGGATCTTATGAAAAAGATCAGGAAAGGCTTCATGAACTAATGAAACTATGCCTGGATGAGGAAGATGTCGAGACTCCAATGATAGAGGATGATTGTGATCCTGAAGACGAGGAAGAAGACCTTGTAGAAGAACAAATATTGAATTCAGACACAGATCAAGAAATTTCCGACAGTGATTCAGAAGAACCTGTTCCTTTGCAAGTGCCTTTCTTTCTAGGAAAAAATAAAACCACCAAATGGGAGAAACATATTCCATCGTGTTCTAAAACTAGAAAAGAGAACATAATGAAACATTTGCCTGGGCCAAAAGGATCTATGAAAAATCTCAAAGGTATTTTTGAGATATGGAATTACTTTTTCAATACGGAAATGCTTGGAAAAATCGTTGAATATACCAATCAACATATTCTAAAATTCAGAGACAATTATACACGTGAAAGAAATTGCAAAGAAACTGATATTGCTGAAGTACAGGCTCTGATTAGCCTGCTCTATTTAGCTGGGGTTCTCAAATCTAGCCGGCTTAGTGTTGACGAATTATGGAATGATAATGGTACCGGTGTCGAACAATTCCGCCTTACAATGTCAAAGTTCCGTTTCCAGTTTTTGTTGCAGCACTTACGGTTCGGTTCCAATCAGGGACATATTTGAATGTTTTGTCACAAATTGTAAGTCTGCATATACACCTTACGAAAACGTTACAATCGACGAAAAATTGGAAGCCTTTAGGGGAAGATGCTTATTTCGGCAATATATTCCGAGTAAGCCGAATAGATATGGACGAAAAGTATTTGCTATGGTCGATTCAAAATTATGTTATACCTGCAATTTGGAGGTGTATGTTGGAACACAGCCAGATGGACCCTATTCCGTCGATAACTCACCGTCAGCTGTTGTTCGTCGACTTGTTGAGCCTATTCGACACTCCAGAAGAAATGTGACCTGCGATAATTGGTTCAGTAGTGTCCCACTTGTGCAAAATTTATTGACGGAATACACTCTCACTTTCTTGGGCACCATAAGAAAAAACAAAGCTGAACTTCCTCCAGAATTTTCCAATCCAACAGGAAGACCAATAGGCTCAAGTATGTTTGGATTTAGTAAAGATATGACGATTGTCTCTTATATACCGAAGAGAAATAAAAATGTATTGCTTATTTCAAGTCTCCACCATATAATACCATGATAATATTGACGCAGAAACAGGAAAAGCAGATATGATAATCGATTATTATGGTTCGAAAGGTGGAGTCGATACACTAGATAAAATGTGTGCCGCCTACGATTGCGCTAGGAATACTCGGCGTTGGCCGATGGTAATTTTTTATGCACTACTCAACATGGCTGGGGTTAATTCCATGATATTATATCATTTACAAAATCCAGACAAAAAATTACCACGGCGAAAGTTTTTGCATCTACTTTCATCTCAACTAGCAGAAAATCATCTCTGCTCACGGGCAATGCAATCAAATATTCCCAAAACCATATATCTAAGAATAAAAGAGATATTTGGTATTAGAAGTCCAGATCCTGATCCACAGCCAATGAACATTAGAGGACGATGCCACTATTCTGACAGGAAGAAAAACCGTCCAACACGATTCTCATGTCGATTATGTAACAAGTTTATGTCTTTGGAACATCTAACTTGTGTTTGTTCAGATTGCTATGAACATTGAGTTTAAAGTTTATTGAAACATTTTTTATTTTGTGTTTTAGTATGTGTTTAATATTCCGAATTAATGAAATAAAGCTTTGTTTATAAGATTTTAGTGTTTTCATAATAATATGCAGACTAAATCCACTCCCATATTGGATATTTTAGTATGCGGACTCAGAGTCCGCCGCCAGTAACGGTTAGAGAAATCTGCGCGCCAGTAGCGGAAGGTTAATTTGCTCGTCGATACACACAGCTGTTTCCAAATTCAGTTCTAACATAAAATTTCGAAGTATATTATAAAGTGACCGCAGTTATTCCAATCTATTCGTAAATTCGAGTAGTTTTTCTTGTACATTTACGAAATGCAAATGATTTCACAGTTTGAAAATTCGACTTCTAACCATAGTATCCGCTATCATGGTAATTCCCAATTTATTTTCTCAATAACCCTGGATAATTTAGGTTTCCCATTAGGATATAAGCAGAGCTACACAAGTTTCCAGTTCAGTTCGACAGGTTGAAGAGAACGCTGCTTGCTGTACGGCATGGCATGGCGTAAAGATTTGTATTTTCAACCATAAGGTTCATAACATCATTAGTAAAATATTATCGGTAAAATTATAGGGAACTGTCTAACGTTACCGGCTGAATAGTCATGGGATGAAACCATTTTATGTTTGGAGTAAGGTGTTGTACATTTTTGCGCCAAAATATATATTTTTTATTGTTAGTTCATTTTCTATGTTCAAATTCAAATTTAAATTCAAATGATTTTTATTCTATTCAATTATTCAATTCTACATTAACATCAATAATATTACTGACAAATAAAGATTGTTTTGAATCCATAGATGGCATTACGCCTAATGAAACTTTATTAAATACTCACTGAAGTGTACTTTACGACAACGATCAAAATTCAATCAAATTTTATGCTATTATAAGCCTAATTGGCGTACCCTACAGTGTAGGCCAGTAACGAATGGGTTAGTGGTGACGTCCCGGTTTAAGTATACCATAAATTATGATGAGAAATTAAAAATATAATATTAATGTATTTACTGTAAGAAAAAAACCTTCACGAACCAGAACTACTCGACAACTCAAATATATAATTGAATGGAATTCACCGATTTCAAATCTTTATCCCTCTCCTCATTTTGTTATATGGTTCGAGTTATATCACAGAATTCAGATCAAAACCGAAAAATTGGTAGGATCAGATGAAATAAACAAATGTTAACAACAAACAAATAGGGATCAAATAAACCTAGATAGTCCAAAAGCAAGGGCTTACTCTGTATATTATAGAATTCTTGTCTTGAATTCCTAGAGGAAATGTAAGTATTTTCTAAATATTGTCCTTTGAAAATTGACATTTTACGCAATATGACAGGTTGTACAGTCTAAACGGCTTAACTTAGAGCAAAACTGTTTACACTTTCCCATCTTGGTTTCTCATAATCTAACGTTTCACATCAACTTCCGGTTTGGTGCCAGGCGATTAATGAAAATTAGTCCTTTTTAAATTATTGAATTTATTCATACGACTCCCTCACTGTATGAGTATACTTTTAAAAATTCACCGTGCGGATTCGCACCCAAACCACAGGGGATTTCTAGAAGAAAAACTCTCTAAATGATGTATGTTTCAAAAATGTCCGAAAAATGAACTCTTCGAGGAAAATATTGAAATATCGATTTCTAGATCAAAAAAGTTAACATTTCTTGTTTTTGCCATTTCGAGTTTTGAATCGACACGTCACTACTTAATATGTTATTACTGGAAAATTGAGTAATCTGAAACAACCAAACTTTTGTACATTAAAGAGGGGGAATATGAGCAGAACATACCAAAAAATTGCAACGATCGGATTGAAAATGCCGAATCGGCGATTTTTTTGATGTTCAGTTTGAAAAATCTACTTTAAGCCTACGTGCCAGCCAACGCGTAGCATTTTTCAAGAAATCAATATTAGATCCGTAAACCCCGTGATATTTGCTATAAAGAAGTTCTGTAACAATTTTTCATGCGTGATCGGGAAAAACGAGAAAATTGAGGTTCAATTGAAATATGCAAAAAATAGTAAATAATTTCCAAAGTTTTCAATATTAGCTTTGCTTTTGATTTATTATGGGAAATTTGAATAAATACGTCTTCCAATATTTTCATATGGCGTTTAGGTTAAAATATGTAGATTTAATTGTCTAAAATCTTATTGAATACGGTTTGAAGCTGGAAAATGGGTCAGGATCGGAAGTTTTTTGATGATAGAGGCAGTTTCTGGTGGATTTATTTTATAGCAGATTTCGAGGTAAAATTTTAATTTAGTATACCGATGCCTATAGTTTTGTGGCAAGTAAGTAGATTTTTATTTGCCTGAAATCTCATTTAAAACGATTTGAAGATAATGGGTCAGGATCGAAGAATCTGGAAATTTTTCAAGCGATAAGCAGCGATTTCTGCCGATTTTATGGGAGATTTTGAGGTAAAATTTTGCTTTAAACGTCGACGTTTTGGCAAGTAATTTCAAAATATAGAGCACAACAATATATTTGTATTTCATAACATAAATCTTAACATTGTTGATGTTTTCACTTCTGTCGTGTGGTCTTAAGTATACACCGTGTTTTTTTTTGCATTTTCACGCAAACAAACTCTAAATAAATATGTCAAGCTAAATATTTAAATTGGGTTGCAAAAACCATTGTTACTTTAGTGACGTATAAATGGTTCCATTATTCTGATATTACTTAATAATGTATTATTCAAACCTAATCGAATTACAAAAATTCCAGGGCTAAAAATAACGAGCAATTTGTTTATAAACTTGAAAAATTATGATTTTTATTAAGTTGTAATAACAATTATAAAAATTCAGGTTAGTAATAGTGATCGTTAAAGCTGCTCTTATAGGACTAAGGGCCACTACTTTGAACTGTGATTAGTCACTGCCAAATTAATCAGTGTTTTGCATATCACACATTTATTAATATCATACTAACAATGACACATTCAAGACACTGATTAGTTTAGCCAGAGATTAAAGTGATTATTGGGAGTTCAAAGTAGCGACCCTAAATAATACTTATATTTAATCAGCTATTAATAATTAACTTGGGTTTAGTGAAGCTGTCGAGACGAGAGCAGCCTATCTCTGATAGCGTCTCGTAAGCACCAGAATAAAACCTCTCGTCTCACAAGAGGTACAAATTATCGCCCGAGAGACCCCTTCTGTCGTCTCGTTCCATTCAAGTTTAAAAATTTATATTCTATGATATCATATCGAAAAACAAAGGTGTGTTAATATTGGAATTATATTAAGCTTCGTATAGAATATGTGTACACGCATATTAATTACAATTAACTTCTCTTATATAAAAAATATAGGTTGTTGTGTATTATAACACATGTAAAAAAGGATAAAACAAGAATATATTATAGCTTTTGAAGTGAAACTTATTTAGGAGTACTTGGAGAGTAAGCTGGACAACGCATTACGAAAGTTATATAGGTAACCCAAACTCAAAGATGATATCCAGAACGTTGACCTACGTCTTTTTTGTTCGAAATTATTCCAGCCTTATTATTTAAAGTGGAATCCTTGAATGGATGAATGAATTTTAAAAGTGCAGGCGGGAGAGTACTTGCACGTAGGCCACCAGTCTGGGCCCTTTGTGCGCCCACTCACAAATCCATTAAGCCCACTAGCCCGACCTCCCTAGCGAAGGCACACAGCTTCCTCAGCTGAATATTTTTATGTCCTCCGGGTTGGCACGCTTTTGTCGGAGTACACCAACATGAGTGGACGATTTCTCGTCTTCCAATGACCACCTGCATTCTACGATCTGCAGGATGTCAAATACTTGTTCGAGCGGCAGTGACCTGTGAGGAGCCCTGCCACACGTTCTTCAGAGGCCAGAAAGGCCCTCACCCTACAAGACGCTGAGTGTCCTAAGAGTGGGATGGAACACTTATAAACTTCTCCAAATTCTAGGCATGTTTGGCAGATTCTTGCAATCTGAATTCTGACCAATCATATTTGTGTCACTTTCACGCGCCTGCGTCTAAACGGTACGACATAAGAATACTATTTCTTTAACATTTCTATATTAATTTATCATCCTATATCAAAAAATTTACATTTTTAGATTGATCGAAAATATTACATTTTGGTTTTGTTTTTGGATAGCTTTACTTGTGGTTTTTGGGTAGCTAATGCAATACTAATAGCAGTTTTATTCCAAGTTGTATAGTTTAGAAGGTGTCGTGTGTATTAGTTTAAAATGCTACTGCTACTTAACATTAGTAGAATCGTTGACTGATCGGTAGAATTTAAAATAACTCCAATAATATACAGGAGCTTCAATTTTAACTGTCGGTGCTGTGTTACTCTTGTATATTAAATTTCATTACGATCTAATAAGAAGATATTTTGATATTTTACAGTTTTCATACTTTTGGAACACGCTATATAAAAATTTGTTATATTTCCGTTTTTCAATGATTTCTTTAAAAATATCGTGTTTTTGTGAGGCAAATAAACTTTAATAGCAAATTATTAGTTGTAGATGAACCCACTTGTCGTACCTCTTCAATACAGTCGATCATGGTCAATTATTCAGTCTCGGTTGTCACACCGCTATTAATTAACGCAAATTGTCTCAAAACCACAAAAGTATCGTTGAATATTTCTCCATATCTATATTGCATATAAACTCGGCTTTAGATAAGCACTTCTTTATTTTCATCAGGGACAAAGTTTTGTCAGCTCGCCGAAATCTATATTTAGGCTTTATTTGTTGTAGAGTATAGAGGACAACCACTATCAACATTATGTTAAAATCTTCTAATAAACTACCTTCTGTAGAGCATCTGAAAGGTCTGAATAATGCGTCGGTCCAACGGTTGGCAATGTGAAGTGGTGTTTGATGGAAGAAAAATATGTTTGACATTGTCCAATACAATTTTGGGACGCGATGTTGCATTATCTAGAAATAATACCACTTTCCTATTCTGCCTCTTCACCTTAGCATCCAATTTGTAAAGCCACCTCATCATAATGTCACTTATCATCCAGGCATTTTTATTCGATATCCATCGATACGCGTCCCTTTAAAGTATCGAGGATTACTTTTATCTATGATAAATGGTTTCTCATTTTCACCTTCCATATTTGCACCGAACAAAATTTTAATTTGAAGTTTTGCAGTTTTTCTTTGCTTTTAGGGTAATATCCTTCCAACGAGGAAATCTTTCTAATCATCCATTTGATGCTTTGAAGTCTCTTAGTCTTAGGCTGTGTGCAACTTCGAGAGCTTTCGCTTGAATTATGGGCCCCGATATTGGATATAAGTGCATGTTTGGAGTTAAGAACAACTTTGTTCACAGTCCCTCGGTTTTACGAGGATTTCTTTTTTGTTCACCATTATTATGTAGGCTGTACTTAAGATATAAATTATATGTCTCATCTACCATAAAGTAATTTGTCTCATATCTTATTGAGTTATATTGCCTTTTATTGAGGGTGATTTTAACATTATTGTTTATTAGAAAATTTTTAGGATGGGTGCCCGCGGTCGTTTTTGAGAAAGGTCGGTATAAACAAGAACAGTAGAATTAACTTTTCAATTTATAAACTTGGAGAATTCAAAATCGGTCTCTATACACAGGCGGTTGTTATATAAGGGTAGTCACTAACAGTGGTTTTACTATGTACTCATAAAAGTACAAAAAAATTTTAAGATAGAAGAAATATCTAAAAAGTAAATCAATAGTCATTTAAATTAAGAAAGTTGATGCCTGGCCATTAAAAACCAAGCACCTTGTACATATGAAAGTATGATATTTTAAAAATTCAGATCAATCCAAAAACTTTTCTATTTAACTTTTTTCGCAACTCTTACTTATATCGAGTGGTAGTAGATTATCTAATGTAGGCCACCCTGTACAAAATGCTCTTACAATATAACGGGCCAGTCAGTCAGTTACCAATTCAAAAAGTGAGGATATAAGGTTTCTTTTCGGGTTGCGGACCAGTTCAATATATTATTAATAACGATGCGATGGATATGCAGCAGTTTATTTTGTACAAAAATTATCACTCCATCAATGTTAACTTGTTATTATTTCTCTATTTCTCATCTAATCAGTTTTTATAAAAATCGTTGAGGACGTAATTATGTCATATCATATAAATAGCACAGAAATCAGCAATTTTGTCGATATCAAACTATTTGCAGTTGATTATCATGAAATACAATATTTTTCAAGTTATATTATACGTCAGACGTGTTCTTTTTGACACGATAAGCAAAAAAATGGATTTCTTTCTTGAACATTTTTAGACATGAATTGTAATATTATTCTATTTAGGGTCATGAACTTATCCTTTGATGTGAAGGAGACATGAAATAGTAACAAAAAATATTTACATACCTTTTCATGTAGTTATCTAATGTTTTTCTACATAAGTAAGTACGTATTAATTACTTATTTATAGTGTTCGTGTTTTTAAAATGATAAATCGAAATTTGATGTCCATTACTCCAAAACAGCAGATCCACATATCTTTTATAGGTCGATTCCCTGGTTTATCTACTGTCTTAATTAAACCTTGTGAAGATGAATTATTTTATAAAGTCCAGTATGCCACAATTCTGTTTGAATTTTATTTTATTTTAATCTCAGCCTAATATGCCGTTTTTCATATGTAGAGGGTGATCCAAACGAGGAATGAAATTGATATATAGTGCAGAGTGCTTTTCTTTAATGTCCCCCGCATTTTTGTATGAATCAAATTAGGAAATTGAAACTTGAGATTGTTACATATACGTTTTAGGGTTAAATTGACAACTTCAAGATTTAGAAATAAAAATTTTAATGGGAAGGGATGGCTTGCGCTACAATATTTTGAAGAAGGGAGTACTTTATAATTCTAGCATATTAAGTTAGCATCTGCACTCAATACAAAATGGCGGCAGTTAAATAAGAGAAAAAATCATAAATGTACTCAGTTCAAAAGATACTGGAAATGAAGGCCTTGTAATTCTTAACACAAAAAAGTCTGCTTGAGACTTCTGGACGAACGTTTTCAAACATAGTGATGTCAATATTTTGGCAAACGTTTGTTATCTTTTGACCTAAATTCAGATTTGTTGTTGACAACGACGGAAAACGTTATCTTCCATTGAAAGGATTTTACAAATATGTTAGTGTGCTATCAGGCTAAAATATTTTAGTTGGGTTTTCGGTTTTAAACAGGGTATTTAAAATGGCCAATTCTCGTCCATTAGAAAAAAGAATAGAAGCAATTTATATTTCTTGCGCAACACGTAATTTTCATGAGAGTAAAATAATCTTCAATGGCTGCTTTCCAGATCGCCATATCTCTAGAAAAGATCGTAAGAAACTTGTAGCTAAATATAAGGCAACCGACAGCGAATAATAAAAAGCCACCATGTCAAAAATTAATGTTTGAGCTGGGATATTAGGAAATCCCATCGTAGGACCTCTGTTTATTGAATAGAACGTAATAGGAGAATGGTTACCCTGGAATTGATTGCCTTTGGCTCCACAAATGATTGAATTTTGTTTGGATTGTTATAGAGCCACATCAAAGGAGAATGGTGTTTGAAAATGCTGGAAAAAGCCATCACCGAAATCATTTGGGAGAATCCGAATGAATTTGATATTGAAACAGAAATTTTTTATGGTGCTTAACGAAAAGAACTGTATATGTTATTATACACTTATAGAGATAGCCCAAAGTGTTAAATACCAAGATAAAACTGAGATTTATATAACGAATTGAAATATTTTTTCAGAAAAACAATTGAATACAATTATTAAAATTTCTCTTATTTTATATGCAATGCTCTATACAGGGTGTCCGGAAATACATAAGAAAACATGAACATTTTTCATATGAAGATGGGTCCGAAAATGCATAGTTTCCAAGATACAGGGTGTCAAACTTTTTATAAAAAATCAGTTTTTTGTTAATATCTTAATATGATTTTACTGATTTTGTTGAAATTTGGCAGTGTTATCTGTAGTAGTAAAGGGCTCATTAAGCCTTAATTAGATTAAATATATAAAGTCCAGTGGTCCCCGGGGGGGCAACATACCGAATATTATTGACAAAAAAGTGTGGGCCACTGACTTTTTCGAATATTTTATATCTTTTTCGTATTAAGCAACTAAAAATACAATATATTTGATCCTCGAGTTGTTTACGTATAAAAACCGGTTTATTACATTTCCAAACTTTTTTGATAAAATCGATATTTTTATTTATATCTTAAATATGCTTTTACCTATTTTGTTGAAATTTAAAAGGTTATCTGTAGTAATACGCGGCTCATTTAGCCTTAATTAGATTAAAAATATAATGTCCAGTGGCGTCCCGGGGGGCATCATGCCGAATATTATTGGCAAAAAAATTTGTGCCACTGACTTTTAAACATTTTATATTTTTTTCGTATTAAGCAACTAAAAATACAACATTTTTGTTTCTTGAATTGTTTTCGTATCTTGCTTCGTTTTCGAGAAAAGAAAATAGAACCAGTTTATTACAGCGTTTGATTTACAATTTGGTGCCTTAAAGAAATGTAATAAACTGGTTTTTATTTTTTTTTCTCGAAAACGAAGTAAGATACAAAAACAATTCAAGAAACAAAAATGTTGTATTTTTAGTTACTTAACACGAAAAAAATATAAAATGTTTAAAAGAGTCAGTGGCGCACATTTCTTTGTCGATAATATTCGGTACGATGCCCCTCGGGACGCCACTGGGCATTATATTTCTAATTTAATTAAGGGTAAATGAACCGCCTATTACTACAGATAACCCTATTAAATTTCAACAAAATCGGTAAAAGCATATTTAAGATATAAATAAAAATATCGATTTTATCAAAAAAGTTTGGAAATGTATAAACCGGTTTTTACTTTTTTTATCGAAAACGAAGCAAGATACGAAAACAACTCGGGAATCAAAAATATTGTATTTTTAGTTGTTTAATACGAAAACAATATAAAATGTTTGAAAAAGTCAGTGGCGCACATTTTTTTTGTCAATAATATTCGGTATGATGCCCCCCGGGACGCCACTGGACTTTATATTTTTAATCTAATTATAGCTAAATTAGCCCCTTATTACTACAGATAACACTGCCAAATATCAGTACAATCATATTTAAGATATTAACAAAAAACTGATTTTTTATAAAGAAAAAATTTTCATGTTTTCTTATGTAGAATCACTCCTGAAATTATTCGAACGGTATTTCCGGACACCCTGTATATCTACGAAAAAAAAACAAGCAAATTTTATTCAACATGTTCTATGTTATATAATAATAATAATAATATTGCAATTCATCATAAAAATACTAGTTACTCTTTCTGTATTTGACACTTTCTGTTATCTCTTATTAATAATATCATTATGGCAGGATCGATCATTCCTTCATCCTCGTCAATCGGACTACTGGGTGTCTCGGTCAACAGCAATATATCCAGGCATGACCACGTTGCTAACATCGCAGAAGCTTGTAAGCTATTTCGCAACAAAAAACTGTATAGGATCTACCTTTACTGTGTGTGCCACTGTCATAAAAAAAATGGCGATATAAAGCCTTTTTTCTGCCGTTTGCGCCATCCTGTACTGTATGTTATTTTTGCAATAATTTTTTTTTGCAGTTTTAACAATCCATTCACATTCAGATTTAATTTATCTGCATACAGTGTTTTGTAGAGAAGTTAAGAAATATGGCATACAAGACTTGGGAGGTCATGTTCAAAGTTTTCGAAGGTCATGGCATTGATGGTTGAAGTCTGATTTAATGGTTCATCTTTATTTTCTGCTAATATTTTACAAAATGAGCTATATATAGTTTTTACGTCTTGTTTACTAAATTTGGAAATAACATATTGGGTAATTAAATCTTATAATCAACCATAAACAAGAAAATTAAGAAAACGCATAATTTCTAGGCTAATTACAATACTATGCATGTCCCTGGTTAACCTCGTCACATTTCTCATAAAAAAATTTCTGGTGTTCCACTGCATTTATAATACTCATTTTCATTTAAAATTCTTATTTCTTCGACAATTTTTCTCTGAATTTCTTTTATATTGCTACTTCTTCCTCTAAGTATACTGTATTTTTCAAACAACCTAAAAGGAAGGTATCCGTGCATTAAATATTAAACCTGAGGATTCTTGGGGGCAGTTAATTGTT
Source organism: Pissodes strobi (assembly GCA_016904865.1). NCBI lineage: Eukaryota > Metazoa > Arthropoda > Insecta > Coleoptera > Curculionidae > Pissodes > Pissodes strobi. Next base: position 155,431 of record MU183475.1, on the reverse strand, counting down.
CCATATCTATACCACATATCTACCACCACACTTGAGTATGAAGAAAGCCTCTTACAGTTAGAATGTTATGGGGAGGTGACCCTCTTGCCGCCAAATTATATTTTGCCGAGTTTGAAGTGGTAGTTAATCCATAAAGTGTTCAATTTCATTTTCTAAAAGGTATCTTAACCCATTTAAGGTGCCACGGATAAAGACCTTATGCCTCAAATTGCCGCACCTAACTTGTGTTGCAGAACGTCCTTAAAAAGCAATTGGCTCAACATCTTGCGGATTTTCATTGGACCAAATATGACAGCTTTTACAAATACCGGCAGTGGTAAATATCGCCTCATCGATAGTTATTAAAATAATTTGAATCTGGACTAAAACCCCCTTTTATAATTTGAAGAAATTCATGTCTTCTTTTCTGTTCGTCGTTTAATCGTTAAACTGACCTAATTTTAAATTCGTGGTACCCTTATTAATTCAAAGTTTTCTGAGCTGTTCCATAACTAACTCTTGTTTCGTGATCAATACTTGATATCTCTGACCAGCCTCTGATAGATTTTCTTGAAAATAAATTAATATAATAAGATCCTTTCCTTCATTTCTTGGTTTTGTCCTTTTCTTATTTACTAGAGATACTGTGTTTTGCAATACCTTCCTCGTATTAATTATTGTTGCTACAGATGGTACTCTCCGACCATTCTGAACATGTTCCTATACTATTCCCGTGTTCTTGCAGAGTTATTATCATTGTTGAAATAAGGCTCGATCATTTTCAACCTTTCAATAATGGAAT